>JAQMCX010000027.1:544453-554533 GCA_029814765.1 Acanthurus leucopareius
AGGAGGGAAACTTGGCAGAACATAGGGAAATAGAGGAGCCAAGACAAGTTTTAACAAAGTAAAACAGGAAGTAACTAAAAGTGAAAACTACATATTGTGACATTTTCAGTTGCTAACATACCCTGACACAAGACAATAACATAGATACTCCATTTTATCATACTAACTTACAACTCAGACAAGTGATTTTTTTTTAACCATGACATTTTCACTCAAGTTCTATTTATAAGAAATTTAAAAAAGTGCATAAAAACGGGTTGACTGAAACCCAATCAAGGATATTTTAGAGAACAGTGTGACAATAGTTCAGGGAAAACCTTAGTTTTATTTCAACATAAAAATGCCCCCCAGTGCATGAAGCGCAAGTCCATAAGGAAGTGGTATTCCCAGTTTGGAGTGGAGGAACTTTACTGCCCTGCACAGAGTCCTGACCTCATTTCTGTCCAAGACCACTGAGATGAAACTGCTAGTCAGACCCCACTGTTTAACATCATTGCCCAACTTCACTCAAGCTCCAAGACTGAATCAGGCAAATCCCTGCAGCCAACTATGATAATCAACAATTCAAATGTGGATGATGTGTTTGAGTCCCCACTTACTTTTTTGTCCGTGCAGTGTATGCTTATAAGTGAAATAAAGGCCAAAACTTTCTCTTTGGTTGTCACAGAAAATACCATTTTATTTACTGAAAATTAAAACTTTTGTTTGCATGCATTGATATGCTGCCTCTACACTAAAACAGCTGTGTTCTCAATACTTACAGCAAAACTGGCTGCATGAACAGCAAGTGAAAACCATGTTAGATTTGTAACAATCAAAATATTGGCACTCCCAATGACATGGATCATTTGTCTTCTGGCCTCACACACACACACACACACACACACACACACACACACACACACACACACAAACGCACACACAAACACAAGCTGGAAACCTGTGAGGTCCCGCTGCAGCATTGGGCTGAACATCATCAACGTAAATCTTAATTAAATGTCCCTAATTTGCTTCTCTCTCCATCTCATTGTCATTCTTCCTCGTCACTGACTCGAGACATTCTCTGTTTCTCCTTATGAATAAATTAGGGGCAGAGGTGCAGCTGGCAGCCATGTTAGTTGCATGACGCATGACGACAGCTGTGGAGAAACTATTCAGATCAATAACTGAAGTTGAAATACCACAATACTGCTGTATAAGTAAAAGATGTGCAGTCAAAACTTTACATGAGCAAATGCACGTAACAAACTATTCACAGGCAAAGTAACAAAATCAAAGTGGATGTGATGCATTAAACAGTGTGCTATGGAACCCTGTAGTGTGTGAGCTATTTATTTGTTCATGTCATGTCTTGGTCGTATAAAGGCAATATTTTATTTGAGCTAATGTAAGCTAATGTAAGCTAATGCTACTGTTTAGTTACTGTGTAAATCAGATTACTAGGTCAGTTTTCTGCCTATGAGTCTATTCCACTTGTGCAAAAGTAACAGTATTTTTAAGCATCTACTGTTATTCTTTAGTTGTAGTGTGAGGCCACAGTGACTGCAAAAGTAACACGTTTATTTTCAATTAAATGATTCATTCTGATCATTCCAGTGCTCAGTATATATGCATTAAAAAAAATTTAAAATAATACGAAGAAGAATATTTTCTCTACCATATTTGATAAAAAAATCAGATTAAGTCCTCAAAGATTAGAAACCTTTTAATAGGACTTGACTCTTGACCTCAGTATTTCTGGAATCCTGATCAAAACTCTGACGCTATTTACCAATTTATGATTATCAACTCACAAACACAGCGATGCTCCTTCTCATATGTGCCATACAACAATGTATCAGCCAAATAAAAAGTTATGCTCTCCTTGTATTCTCTTTATCAGCATGCATATCACCTCACTATGTCGTCTAAGAATGCCTGTTCCTTGACCTCATTCACCTGGCGATGAACTCTCTATACACTCTGTCTCTGTGGTCTCTGTGGCCTCAGTGGCCCGGTGCCTGCATGTCGGGGGCTGGACCAGACTGGAATAGGCTCGTCTGCTTGCAAGAGCCTGTTTCTGCTGCAGTGCCATTTTGAAAACACTCCAACCCTTCTGCAGTGCGCTGGAGCCCAGCACTGATGTTGAATGACTCCCCTGTTTTTTTTTTTTTGTTTTTTTTTTTCTTTCTGCCCAACCCACACACCCTACCATCGCCGCCCTCGTACGGGCATCCAAAAGCACCTCAAAGGATCCGAGCGAACAGCCCTAACAATGAAATATGTGCATCTAAATTCCTGCAGCCATCAGGAAGGGCCTGCGCGGGCCTGAACTTGTGGAGCAGTCAAGGACATTGTAACGTCAGCAAGTGAGGCGATTGTGGGTGTGGCCACTTTAGTATATTATCATTTAAAACACATATTGGTGCTGAAAATAGACAGACACAGGTACACACAGGAGGAGAAAGTCATTGTGTCCATCTCTCTCTCTCTCTCTCTCTCTCTCCCTCTCAGTCCAGCTCTCTCTCTAGTCTCTATCTGTCTGCTTTTCTGCCTCTGAAGCAATCTAAAATTGGCTATGCTTGATGCATTGGCCCTGCTTGACTTAAGCTTGCAGTGGAAAGGCAATGAGGGGGGAAAGAAAATGTAGACAGGTGATTAATGGCAAATGTCTAATTCAGTGTTGAAAAGTAAGAGTTCTCTACTCAAATGCTGGGCCCATAACATGCAGACTTGTAAAGCTGATACTGGTGCTGCAGCAATTGCAGCTTATGAAATAAGCACCAGAGATGTAATATACTGCAATATAATGCAAGTTTTTGTGTTGGTCAGTCGCTGTTGGCACTCAGGTTGCAGCACTTACAATACAGTTGCAACTGCAGAGGAGTGTGGTGGTAATTTTAACAGCATGCATTAAGTAATGGATTCTGGAGAAGCACTAATGCAGCTGTTTTTGGTGCATTTACCTCCAACAACTGGAAATCGTTTTACATCGACCGGAGTGAACTGAGTTTAGGGCGAAGCGTTGAGATTGATACGAGATCAATAGCCTGTCGGAGAAGACGAAACATCAGACAGACAGCCCACACTGACACTTTACCATTTGGGGGTGAAAAATGTCTTAGCAAATGGGATGAAAAAGCCACAAATCCCATGTGGCTTTGCACAACCATCAGCCAGGAATTTACAGATAGCCATAGAACATGTACATGTGTGCATATGCACATGTGATCCCCCATGTTAAAGAGATGTAATTCTCTCTCTTAATGGTTTTGTATTTGGGATAATGTAAATTAATCAAAAGATCTGCTATATCTTGACATTTTGCAAGGTTTTGATAATATGACACTCTATATTTTATTGATGTTATCCTAAATAAATAAATAAATGACCAACTAAAGTCAGTTTCTAAACATGTATTGATCACTTTGTGAATTAATGTCTGTATCTTGTTGTGTTAAACAATATGTTACAGCACAAATGAGTAGGCATATTAATGCATAGTGCTGTTATGCATACATTTGTAAGTGACATGGAAAACATAGCAGACTTTATATCACTAGACTTTGTATCACATGGTCGTTCATTGTTTACTTTTACTATAAAATATGTCAGGTAAAAATCTGTTATTCCATTAAGTTTTTTAGCTTAAGAAGCTGCATGTGTGGTTGGTTGCTGTCTGTGGTGCTGAAATGACAGACTCAGTACAGATATGATTGTCACGCCAGCATCTTCATGAAGTGACTCATGGTGAGGATGAGTTCTGCTTTAAAGAGATTTCACACTTTTGATTAATTTCATTTTTAAATACAAACTTGAAGATCATATCTATTTATCCACCCATCTATCTGTCTTCTGTATCTGTATATTTAAATCGGACACCCATGCAGCGCCTCATGCCCACGTGGTTGAGACTAACGGCGCTCGCGACCATTAGCAGACGGCCTGAGGGGGAGGGGCCCTCCCTTCCCCTCCATCAGTGGTCCAAACAAAACTGCTTGGCCTTGCCTTATCAGCGGCACAGCCTCAGACAGACTATATAAGGAGCAGGCAGAGAGGGTCTTAGTCGCTGTGAGAGCCATACACCCCTCACCTGCACACACACACATAACACACATACACCCACATATACACACTCGTCACACGCCTCCACCTCCTGCACCGTCCCCCTTCATTCCTGCGCACATCCCCTACGGTAGTCTGACCGGATGAGTTACCCGGTGGACACGATAGGGAGCCCCTTCAGGAGAAGTATGGATACTAGGACGACCAGCTACGGCTACAGCCGCTCCGTCGGCACCCCCTCCAGCGGCTATCGCTCCCAGTCTTGGTCCCGGGCAAGTCCCGGCTCCACCTTGACCGCGTCTTACAAAAGGAGCGTGAATTTGCCGGTGTCCCGAGCTTACAGCTCAACGGTGCTCAGCTCCGCCGACAGCGTTGATTATAGTCAAACCTCCATCCTGAACGGAGACTACAAGCGATCTAATGAGAAAGAGCAACTTCAAGGGCTAAACGACAGGTTTGTTGTTTACATCGATAAGGTGCACTACCTGGAGCAGCAGAACAAGCAGATCGAGGCGGAGATCCAGGCACTGCGGCAGAAGCAGGTGTCGCGCTCCCAGCTGGGAGACCTCTACGACCAGGAGCTGCAGGAGCTGCGCTCCATGCTGGAGCAGGTCCACCATGACAAGGCGCAAATCCAGATCGAAACCGAGCACATCGAGGAGGACATCCAGCGGCTCAGGGACCGCTTTGACGAAGAGGCTCGCATCCGGGAAGAAACAGAGGCAATAATCCGCGTCCTGAAGAAGGACACGAGCGACTCGGAGTTGGTGAAGTCCGAGTTGGAGAAGAAAGTTCAGTCGCTGCAGGATGAGATCGCCTTCATCCGTAACAACCACGAGGAAGAGGTGAGCGAACTCATCGCCCAGATTCAGGCGTCTCAGGTGACCGTGGAGAGGAAAGACCTCCAGAAGGCAAACATCACCGACGCGCTGCGGGAGATCCGCTGCGAGCTGGAGGGCCACTCCAACCAGAACCTGCAGCAGGTGGAGAACTGGTTCATGTGCCGCTACGCCAAGCTCACCGAGGCTGCGGAGCAGAACAAAGACGCAATCAAGTCTGCCCGTGATGAGATAGCCGACTACCGCCGCCAGCTGCAGTCTAAGACGGTGGAGTTGGAGTCCGTCCGCGGGACGAGAGACTCGCTGGAGAGGCAGCTCAATGACATCGAGGACCGCCACAACAGCGACCTGGCCAGCCTGCAGGTGAGGAAACAGCGCAGAGCCGCGCACAAATGGCTTTAAAGAAAGACTATGTTTGACTTTTTATTGTTTAATCATTATAAGAAATGACGTTCTGTGTTTTAACTGTATTTTGTGTTTTGTTTGTGTTTAAACTTGATCATTAGGGGTTTGGGTTGCTCTTATAACGAAGAATAGAATTTAATATCTCGATTAGTTTATATTGTCATATCTCAGTGACGTAATTTCTATTTCAGGAACTATAAAACCGGCTTAATCCTCAGTAACAGTGAAACAATTTTTATGTTTTTTTCCTCAGTCATAGTTGAGGATACTTTTTGCAGCGTAATGATTACATCATTGCGTTTACAATTGCTGCTTTACGAGCTTTCCAAGTGTCACGAAATTGTTTAGGGGGGACACTGCAGCATCTCTCTCTCCTCCTCTCTCTCTCTCCTGCTGAGTCAGAGGCATGGGTCGATTTCTTTATTGGCTCCGTCCTTGCATCACACCACTGAGATTTTGGGGTGGGGGTGGGGGTGTATTGAGAGTGGAACAGTGGAGGCTGCCCTTGAAAAAGAAGAATTCAACATCAGGAATACTGTATTGCGTCAGAATATATTAAAGCAACAGCCTTTGGTGCACAGAGTCTGAAAGTGTGTAGGGAGAATAAAACAAGGTTTAATTAGTTCCATTAAGGTCAATTAAAAAAGGTTTCTAGTCTTTTTAACCTAAAATACATTTTTAAAAACTGTAGCAAAAGACATTGTTTTTTGACATTGCAAAGTTTGGCTGCACTTCATTGACTTTGTGTTGCGTCTTCTTCTTGTTTTTCCTCAGGAGACGATTCACCAGCTGGATAATGAGCTCAAGAGCACCAAATGGGAAATGGCTCGTCACCTGCGTGAATACCAGGACCTTCTCAATGTCAAGATGGCCTTGGACATTGAGATTGCTGCATACAGGTATATGCAGACGTTTGACCAGTTGTTTAAGAATAACATTTAGTTATTTTTACACAATTTCTTTGCTTTTGAAGTGGCTATTAAATGCATAATGTATACATTTGTTATCCACAGGAAACTCCTTGAGGGCGAGGAGACCCACTTTAGCACTTTCCCTTATCGCCAGGCGGTCCCTTCCACTAAAATCTCTAAGCCCAAATCAGAAACTTCCAAACTCAAGGTCCAGCACAAGTTTGTGGAGGAAATCATCGAGGAGACAAGGGTGGAGGATGACAAGTCTGACATGGATGAGGCCCTGGCAGAGATAGCACAAGAGCTGTCTGCTACAATCGGAGAGGGAGGAGAAGAGGGAGAGGAAGAGGAGGGAGGAGAGGAAGGTGAAGGAGAGGAGGCAGAGGGAGAGGGAGAGGGGGAGGGGGAAGAAGGAGAGGCCGAGGAGGAGGAGGAAGTTGTAGTCGCCACTGAAGCCAAAGTTAGCGCTAGTGCTCCCAGTAAAGAGGAAGAGGAGGAAGATGAGGGAAAAGGTGGTGATGAGGGAGAAGAGGGGGAGGGAGAAGAGGGTGAGGAAGGAGAGAAGGAAGAAGAAGAAGAGGGAGGGGATGAGGGAGAAAAGGGGGATGATGCAGAGGGAGGCGATGAGGGAGAAGAGGGAGGAGAGGAGGAAGTTGAGGAGACTGTATTGTGCACCAAAGCTCCAGATTCTAAGGCCTCTCCTGACAAAGAGAAGGCTGAAGAGAAAGAGGGCAGTGGAGGAGAGGAAGAGGCTGCCGCTGAAGAGGAGGGTGGAGATCAGGGTGAAGATGCAGGCAGTGACAAAGCATCCAAGAGTGGTGATGAAAAAGAGGAAAAAGAGGATGCAGACAAAAAGGAAGACAGCAAAAAAGATGAGAAGAAGGTGAAAGACGAGAAAGCAGATGAAAAATCAGAAGAAGCTGTAGCTAAGACAGAAGCTCCAAAAACAGAAGCTGCAAAGCCTGAGGCCAAGAAGGAAGAACCTGCAAAGTCTGAGTCCCCAAAGCCTGGATCTCCCAAGTCTGAATCACCTAAACCTGAGTCTCCTAAGTCTGCATCTCCTAAACCTGCATCTCCAAAGGCTGAGTCCCCTAAGGAAGGCTCACCAAAGGCTGGATCCCCCAAACCCAGCTCCCCAAAAGCTGAATCTCCCAAGTCAGAATCCCCAAAACCTGAATCCCCTAAACCTGAATCCCCTAAACCCGAATCACCAAAAGCTGAATCCCCAAAGACAGATGCCACCAAGCCTGAAGCTCCTAAGGCTGCTGAAGAGAAATCAGACAAAAAGAGTGACTCGACAGAAGACAAGAAGGTAGAAAAGAAGGATGTTGCCATGAACGGTGACATAGACAAGAGCAGCCCTGAAGAGAAAGAGAAGAAGGATGAGGACAAAGAAGCCGATGTGATCGCAAACGGCGTGGACGAGAGCCCTGTCAAGGAAGATGGCAGCCAAAAGGTGGTCATCACGAAAACCGTGGAGACAATCACCACTGGAGAGGACGGATCCAAGCACGTCACCAAATCCATCACTGTGACCGAGACAGTGAAGGAGATCGAGCAGATGGAAGAGGTCGTGGAGGAGAAGCTGGTGTCCTCAAAGAAGACGGAGAAGCACTCCACCCAGTCCATCAAGCAGGTGACAGAGGGCAACTGAGTCCACACGGTTAAACCGGCGGAGGAGACGGGGGGACCGGGAGAGGATCACGAAGACAAGCAATCAACCCTGAACTAACATAACCAAGAAAAATCATACAGCTAGAGCGATGTAATAAAGATAACCACTCTCAAACATTACAAAAACAAATCATAGAGAAAAGCCAAAAGTTAAAAAGCTACAAATTTCAAAAATGCATGTTGAGTGACAGCTTTACTGGGCTTCGCTGCAGACGTGGTCAGGAGCAACGACTGAGACACTTTATCCTCTTTTTGTTTCTTTCTGCAGTTCACGGGTGAGCTTAGGGGAGGGAGGGGGGGTCTCTGCATGCTAGCTCAGGAGAGGGGAGTACGTTCCTCTCTAATCTGTATGTATGGTAGAAATACACTGTAAAAAGAGTGATTATTTGCAATGCGGGTGGGAGAGTGTGAGGAAATGTTATTAAAGTTAAGAGGTATTTTTGAATTTTAAGTTAAGGAGGGGGGACAGGAAGGTGGTAGGGTCCCCCACACAGACACGTGCTGTACTGAAGAAGCCTTACTTGACATGTGAAGATACCAACTGAGCCAAAAAGAAACTATTAACGAATACACAACATACAGTGAAGAAAGAGATTGGGGCAAGGATATGATAGACACATGACCATATACATCCAGTAACTGAAGCAGTTAAAGCTTAACAAACCTGAAGAAACTACTAGCCTTAAACATGCTTTTTATCAGTGTCTGTTACGTTTACCTGAGTGCAACTGAAAAAAAAAAAAAATCTACTGCATATGCGCAGATTCGTGCATTCTTGTATGCATAGGATGGACTTGAATTTCAATACAGAAATAAATGAGGTGCTACTGTTTGCAATCCCATGACTTTACTCATCATGAACGATTTCCCAGCAGCATTTGCTCAATAAATGTCATATGAAGAAAAAAAGCAGATTGTCTTGTCATTTTGTGTGAATGGTTGTATGTTTTGAAGTGTCATGAAGGTCTATAAGTATGAAAGATACATTCAAGTTGTTTGTTTGAAATCAAAAGTATTACAATGTAGCATTCAAGAGCTTCATATTAAAGGTTTATTAATGAGCTGAAAGGACTGAAAAACTTATTAGGCCTACATATGATACCCCCTATATACTTTTGTAATTAATATAAAGCACAAATTAAAATTTTGCTCATTCTAATTATTTTATCCACCACAGCTTAACTGATAAAAAGTTATCTGATATTAATGAAAGAAAGGGTTCTGATAAGGTTTGATCGTGCTGAAAGAATGATTTACTCCTCAGCTCATTTGTTAATGCCTTAGTAGAAAATATTTCCTCAGCTTTAGATTTAACTGATCGGCTGCTGAACTATTTTGACAAGTCTGTTTGTTGTGTGTCTTGCAGGAAGCAGTATAAACCCAGAGAAGTGTGTGTGTGTGTGTTCCTTTATCTCAGTTTAAACAGTTGGGGAGCTTGGCCGCCTGGTACTCAGAGGAAAATAATACACATGGAAGATGGTGGAGGGCCATTTTTCATGTTACTCTAAATAAACTCTTGAAATAACAAAATTCCATTCCTACTCTTTTAAATGATAAGTAGACTAGGCCAGTTAAGCATTTTTCTAAATTCAATACTTTGAGTGATTTTACTTAACATACTTGGTCTGGTATGATCTGTAGCTTAAAGTGACTAATGTAAGCTAATACTTGCACACTTAAAATAAAGTTTGTAGATTAGATTAGATTGTAGATGTAATTATTGTTAGAGTTACTGGGTCAATTCACCGATTTCATGACTGTTCTCAATACTTTGACATTGTATTAGTACGTACCATTACCCTGTAGTTACCAATTGTGGCCACAGTTGCCGCTATACAGTCCAGGTACAAAATGCTCACTTTGATATCAGCAAACTAATTTAGTTTAAGTGAGACGATGTAATGTATGCGAAACAGCGGCCACTGTGGTTATTACAAGATATCCCTGACATGAATATTCCTCATGATTTTATATTGAGTCATATTCACCATTTAGTGACTTTGACTGAGAGCGTGGTCACAATCAGAAAAAAAAAAATCTTCAGGACGTAAATTGTGCTCATCTATTTTTGTTATAAAAACAGTTAAACGTTATTTTGTGAGTTCTCTTCAATGTATGTCTGTGGAGATTCAGGTCATGATTATCTTGAAGAGTCATTAAGACAAGGCAACTGGACTCTGTTGAAATTTGTTGGGAAGACGTTTCAC
>JAQMCX010000027.1:555433-592270 GCA_029814765.1 Acanthurus leucopareius
CAAGAAGCTTCTTCAGTTTCTTGGATGAGAAGTGCAACGTCTTCCCAACAAATTTCAACAGAGTCCAGTTGCCTTGTCTTAATGACTCTTCGAGATCTCTTCAACGTAATTTCACAGTAACACAGATATGAGTTTTGATGGCAGTTGCTAACATTAGATCATGTTAGCCACCATAAGCTATTAGACCTGCAAGTCATACCAGAAAAAATGATGAAAAGCAGCAAAACTCCTGGGACTATAAAGTAAGTATCAGTGAGTTTCAATTAGTGACAAAGATGGGCTCATTTTCTAAAAACAACAGGAATTTAGTTATTGTAGTTTGGCCCCCTTAGCAACTCGGTTAGCAGCTTTAGCAGCAGCAGCTGTGACCAGGCTCATTGAGATAAATAAACATAAAATTTTAACAGCATTAAAACTTATGTATCATATGTCTTCTGTCACTTTGTTTCATACATGGCATCCCTCCCTCTCTGAATCATAGCTCTGTAAAATATAAATATGCATATCTTTGATTCCAACTGGGAATAAAATCCATAATTCTGCTTAAAAATTATAAATTTGCCCAAAAAAACTCCTCATATTCTTAATATTTGTGTTGTATGAAAGTAGCTTAGACTAGTAATAACTATTCTTAATTATAAAAAAACAACTGTCAATAGATAATTTGTCATTCAAATGGTGCCAATCATAAAAAAAGAAAACAACTACAAGCTTAAAAAGAGGCTCAGGATTTAACCTTTAACCTCAACTCACTGAAAAAATAACAATATTATACTTCCTGTTTACATCAACCAAGGCATTATGGGAGTACTAAAAAGTAAAGCATGATTTCTCCTTAAAATAGTAGAAATGTTGGCAGTTAATTTTGACTTTTAATTTGAACATTCTGTGTTGCACCCTTATCATTATAAATCTTTTATTATCACTACTATTATAATAATTGTTTTAATCTGTCATTTATATGACATAACTAAGTCTTAGAATGTGCCACAGAGTGGTCAGGGAGGGTTTATTTTATATCATAGTTGTCATCATGTTGTCTGAGGGAGGCCCACACTCTTATTTTGAAACCCATTGAGTACACTTTAGATACGAAGATAGAGAAGCATTGTTCCAATAGAAAAGTTACTGTTTCTATAGCTTAATTTACTGAGAAACATGGAAGTAGATAATTACACCAGGATAGATAATTATACCAGCTTACTCACTTATTACCACTGCTAAACGGTTTTCAGAAAACAGTATTTACAGGGGCATGTAGTGTAAATCTGTTTCCTTTATCTACCAGAGGGATGTTCAAAGTTCCATCAAAATACGTTTATTTTTTATTAGGGTTGAAATAAATGACACTCTTGAATTTAAGAGGTGTTTATTTAACCACCAAAACTCACACACTCACATTTGCATTCAGCAATTACACATGTTACACTCATCAGGAAGTGTGCAACAAGACATTTATGGACTACTTTGGACATTGGCAAGCAGTTGGCCTTGATTTGTTGCTGTAAATGGCTATTGGACTGTTTTATTGAGCACCATGTCAACAAGCGCATTCGAGAGGATAGCGTAGCTGCCTCTACTGGCTATCAAGCTAATGGACAGTCTTGACTTGAGTTTGTTTGAGGCTACTGGCTTACTTTTTATCCTTGGCGCTTTTTTCTTCGGCAGCCTCGGGTTTGGCTGCTTTGTCTTCTTCTTTCTCCTTTTTGGCGTCAGATTTGTCATCTGTTTTCGGAGCAGCTTTGACATCTTTGTCATCGCCTTTCTCATCTTTTTTGGCGTCGGCTTGATCTTCCTTCTCTTCGCTCTTCTTTTCTTCCTCCTTCTCCTCTTTTTCTTCCTCCTTTGCATCCTCACCTTTGTCACTGGCCTCCTCTGTTTTTGTTTCCTCTTGTGCTTCTTCTTCTTTGACCTCAGCCTCCTCTCCTTCTTCTTCTTTTTCCTCTTTTTCCCCCTCCTCTTCAGCAGCCTCTGTCACCTCTTCCTTTTGCTCCTCTTCATCACCACCTGTATTGATAGATAAAAATTTTACTATTTGTCATCGAGACCATAATTTCACTGTGCATTTACAGAATGTAATCCAAAACTTTACTAACCCTCTTCTCCCTCCTTTGCCTCTTCATCTCCTTCCTTAGCCTCCTCTTCATCTTCTTTTTCTTTATCTTCCTCCTCCTCTCCTTCCTCTTCCTGCTCCTTATCCTCTTCCTCTTTGGACTCCTCTGCCTCCTCTCCTTCCTCCTCTTGCTTCTCCTCCTCCTCCTCCCCCTTCTCCTCTGTCTCCTCTTCCTTTTCTACCTCCTCCTCCTCCTCCTCCTCCCCAGGTGGGCTGGCCTCCGCCTGCTGGGCTTGGCTGGCAGAGATGATCCCCTCGGTGGTGCTGACACTGGAGCTGAGAAGGCGGGATGTCATCAGGTAGGAGGTGCCGGAGCTCAGGCTGGAGAGGATCGGCCGGGCGAAGCAGGGTGCTGACAAACTGTGGCTGTACAGAGAGGACACGCCCCCAGCAACTCCCACATTGAAGCGAGACTCCTCCCCTTCCAGCAGCTTCCTATAAAGGTTGATGAAAAGGCAATTTATCTGTTAGTGGCCATTTATTCAAGAACACCTCATTTAGTCTAATAAATTTTTGATTAGGGTTTCCGTGCAGAATGTATCTACCAAAATGAAATTGATATTTGAAGGTCATTCTTAAATTTCAACAAATATTTTCACCATCAGTGTCCTTGTGAATGACCTCCAGATCTAAACCTTGTTCGTCGCCATGATTAAATATTTATTTCCCTTCATTTGGCTTAAATCAACATCAGTAAGATACAAGATCTCTTTGGTGTCCTTAATTCTTTTAATTCTCCAAAATCAAGCACGGATGTTTTTGCTTCTCACCTGTATGCAGCAATCTCAATGTCCAGGGCCATCTTGACATTCAGAAGGTCCTGGTACTCTTTCAGGTAGCGTGCCATTTCCTGTTTGGTGCCTCTAAGCTCACCCTCCAGCTCTCCGATGGTGTCCTAAATCAAAGATGAAATAAGATCTTTCAAAAGTTTCAAAAGCACTAGGATAAAAACCATGAACTGAAAGCCTGTGTAATAGTTTTGTAGATTGTTAGATTAATAACACATCATGGTGGAATACATCAGCAACCACCACTGACCTGCATAGCAGCTATCTCAGCACTCTGTTTCTCCTCCATCTCGTGCAGCTGTTTCTCCAGGGATTCATTGAGGCCTCTGCATGCATCGATTTCCAGCAGGCAGGTCTGGAGCTGACGTCGGTACTCTCCTGCTTCGTCCTTGGAGCTTCTCACGGCGTCGGTGTGATGGGCCACAGTTTCAGTCATGGAGCCCACCTTTCCTCTGAACCACTCCTCTGCCGCCTGCATGTTTCTTGCTGCCAGCCTTTCATACTGGGACCGGATGTCCCTGAGAGCCCCAGAGAGGTCCGGAGTTGCGGCCTCAGACTCTACCGCCACCTGGACGCCAAGCTGGACCTGGGCCTGAAGCTCAGCCACCTCGCCCTCATGGATCCTCTTGAGGAAGGCCAGTTCCTCCAGCAGGTTTTCGATGCTCTTCTCCAGCTCAGCCTTTGCTAAGACAGTCTGGTCAGCTTCGCGACGGGCCTCCATCAGCCTGCTCTCAGCCTCCTCACGAGCCAGCACCTCCTCCTCATATCGACCCTGCAGGGCACTCAGGGTTTGCTCCAGCCGCTCTCTCTGTCCCAGGACAGCCTGCTGCTCAGCTCTGGCCTCATCCACAGCTGCTCTCAGGGCCCGGGCCTCCTGCTCATACAGCGCTCTCAGACGGGACGGCTCGGTGTGCCTCTGCCTCAGCAGCAGTAACTCTGCCTGCAAAGCACGGTTCTGCTGCTCCAGCTCACGCACTCTCTCTATAAAGCCAGCAAAGCGGTCGTTGAGATCCTGCAGCTGGCTGCGCTCCTGAGTGCGAATGTTGCGGAACTCAGAGCTGATCTGGGCCGCCTGGCTGAGCTCCAGCTCCAGGGAAGAGGCTTGTGAGGAGGAGGAGAGCAGCACCCGGCCGGGAGAGGAGTACTGCAGACGGGAGGAGGACAACGGGGAAGCATGGGACGAGTAGACGGAGTGAGTCCTCCCTCTGGTCACTACACGTGGGGGAGCCTCGACAAACCAGCGTCTGTATGACGAGGTGGAGTAGTAGGGGTCATATCCGATGCTACTCATGGCTGAGTGGTGGGAGGTCAGGCTGCTCTCCCTCTCCTCTTTGTGTGTGTGTGTGTGTGTGTGTGTGTGTGTGGAGGTGTACGTAGGGCTCAGGTTTAAGCCTCGACTGCTTGCTGCTGCAGCAGCCTGGGCTTTTATAGCAGGACAGTGAGCTCTGACGCAAGCGCTTTCCCCAACTCTGACAATGCAGGCTCGATAGGCTTACACTGCAATGGCAAGAAATGAGGAAGAGAGGGACCATGGGAATGAGTGTGGGAGGGAAATGAAGGAGGGTTAAAGACAGAGAGAAGAAAAGACAGGAGAGAAGAGGTCGCAAAATTACAGGCTTTCGTTTATCTTGTCCCGACTTTGTTTTAACTAAACCAAGTTCCTCAGTAACATCACATGTGTTAAAAATAATGGAATCACAGTGTGTTTCACAGTACAACAACAACGCAAATGTGAACAAAACAAGATTAGAGCACATCATCGGGATTAACACGGAACCGGAACCTGGACTTTTACCACAGCAGTACTGCAAATACCTGAAGTTGTGTTAAGATTTCTAATGTTGTATGTGATTCAGTGTACTGCTGTGAAATCCTCACTGCAGGGGAGAGAGAGAGAGAGAGGAGGAGAGAGAGAGAGACAGGGAGGGTGTGGAGCGGGGTGTCCTGTTTTAACAATCGTGACACAGCATCTCTCCCTCTGGTGGAGAGCAGAATTACAGCCATGACCTCAAAAAACCTGCAGTGATAAAATCTCTGCAGGTCAAAAGGCAGGAGGTCACAATATGGAGCAAGCAAATGTGTGTCACTAAAGATTCAACAGACACAATCTGAAGAGATATGGATACATTTTCTATTTTCCTAGTCCAGTAATAAGCTTTTAGAAGCGAGTACAAGTCATGTCTATTTTTTCCCTTTTGTAAATCATATTTACCATAAATTTGATTTATTCTTCTCTTCTTCTGACTTTGCAAAGGGACATTATGAAAAACCAAAAAGCATGTAGTCTGAGCTCATAGAAAGAAAAAGGTCTGGTGATCTCTTTTTCTGAACACTGCATTTCCCGTGCCAGTGTTATACAAAATCCATATTATTTAATACAAAAAACATTATATTGTGTTTAATGTTGTGTTAAGATGTTTAACGTGCTTGTGTTTTGATATTGGTGAATAGTGATCACTCATGGAAACAAACATCACAGTTTTTACTTTTCCCAAAGAAATGCATGTTCCTAATCTCTTGCATGACAGGTTTTTCATCAGTGAAACCAAAACCCTATTTTGCCTTTTGTCAGGTTGTTCTTTCAATTCTATTAAAGACAAACAGTTCTTCTATCTGCAGCACCCTGGCAGGTCAATTACACCCAGCTGCTGACATGCGTTTTCTTTTCTTGTGTGACTGTGTGTGTGTGTGTGTGTGTGTATTTTTGCAGGTATGCAGTGGTTCAGTTTATGTTTATGATGGATTCTTTATCTGGCTCTCAAGCCCTTAAAAATAAAGTATATTGCAGTTCTTTGCAGCAAAACTGTGTGTGCGTGTGTGTGTGTGCATGTGTGCATGTCTGTGTGTGATTGTGCATGATCCATAGTTTGAACACCCCCAGTAATTTGCCTATGCAGCAAAGGCCCCTAGTACTTACAGTGCTATGCCCAAACAGAAATGAGGCAGGCAGCGAGAGGTGGGGGACTTCAGTGGGAGCTGCGTGGACTCTGCTGCAGGCTGAGTCATCGAACAGTTGTGATCACACAAACTCCCCTGTTGACACTGTTTTCCACCCTAACAGCAGTCTGACAATCTGTACCACAACCAATTTTGGCAGATGAGATGCGTCGAGGACCTGGGGAATTAAAAAAAGACAAAGTAGGCCATTTACTTGCCTTTCCAAACTAATGAACCCACTTTTAATGCTAATTTCTAGGATGTTGCTTGTTAATTATGTAATTGATGTATAATGATGGTATCTAAAATATGTGCTGTAAAGAAAAAATGATTCACTGGGATTAGCACAGGCTAAGATATAACAGCATTGACGTTAAATAGTTTACTTTATAGGTCATGTTTATTTAACTCTTTAAAGGCACACGAGCACCCTCTTTGGTCACTAGAGGGCAGACAACATAAAATTAAGTTGACATGCTGACAGCTCACCTCACGCTAATCACATGGTTCATCCTTTACCCAGCAGAAGAAAAACTGCTTTATTTAATTTTTAGTCTGTTTCACATATGTAACAAAACATGACATTTATACTGTTTGTTACATCACATTTTATTAATAAGCAACTAAAAAGAAGCAACACTTAATTCCATGTATAGTTTTTAATATTCAGTGATGGAACTAGACAGGTATACAGGATTTCACAGGGACAAAAAGCACAATAACTGGATAGAATACAGAATACAAAGCTTAGTGAAACATGACTAAAACCCAATATCTGATTAAACATTTTGACAGAGTGAGCTAAGATTTCTGTTCAGACTTCTTCCTGCACACCTGATGAATACAGGTCCATTTATCACTTATGTTCTGCCACCTCTTGAAAAAATTGTCAACAGAAACTCATAAACTTAACATGTCAGCTGTTGGTGGTACAGTTAGTTTAATAGCTCTTTTTTGCCAGAATATGGTGACCTCCAGGGGTTAATGAGAGTGGAATTACGAAGCAAAATTAGTGAATGTGTCCTAGAAACAAAACATTGGGTCAAAGCACGAAGAGTTAGGTATTCATTTTCCATTATTTACATTTTAAACTGTGCTTTCGTATTCATTTTATTCATGCCAATTCAGCATTAAGTCAGAGGGGCCCAGCCATAAAAAATGCACATCTTGTATTTTTTATGCTGCAGCTTCATCCTTCTTAGTTCCTACTTTGTTTAACAAAAAAAACGAACAAAAAAAAACCGTAATTCTATTTAAATGATTATATGATGCAGGTTTACAAAGGAGGCCTGGAATTTCGTTAATATAATGTTTTTTTTGGACTATTGTATTTCTCTTTTTTTCTATATATAGATCCTAATTTAATAGAGAGTGAAAGGAAATATTGACCCCATAGCTCAGCTTTGGCTCTTTGGCTTAGTTTTCAAGCTTCGTCAGCACTTTTATTTCTGTCCTGCTGGAGAAAGTTGGAGTTATAATTGCTTTCAAAAATTACAAAATGACTTTTCATGGAGGGGGTGGTAAATATTTGTCCTTGATTAAATGTCTCACTGGCATAAAATATTTCCAGGGTGTTGGAAAGCAAAATCCACTCAATAATAACTAGATTAAGTTTAATAAAAGTGTGTTGCAGTGATACTGAGACAGGACAATTTCCTGTAAGAGGATGGCAGTTTGATCTTTGGTTGCAGCAAGCTCCATGCTTGAACAACACATATAGCTGCTATGGATAAGGATAATATGATATTTAGTGATATAAAATTCCTCACTTAGACTTTCTTAGTGTTAAAAACAGCAGGATGTGTTACATGGTGCCTGTAAAAATGTGTGTTAATGGTACTAGAGCAACTCCTAGAGGTGATGGACTGAAATTACACTTTAAATTCCTCAGCCTGTCAGGGGTTTAACGTTGACACTTCATGGTGTTTTGCTGAGGTGTGACCATTTTAAGGCCCATATAAGCCAAGAAGTTATCCACCATTATTCTGTGAGCTTCATGAACTTTTTTATACCTAAAAACTACTATGCACTCATTGTGTGCCTTTTGTTGTTCCTGCATCTTATCCTGTTCATCATTTTTTACCAGAATGCATTAAAAATAACTATTATTCACAGTGAAGGGAGCTGTGGTCAGTTACATCATGTTAATGTTATTAGCAGCTACATGCACAGTCAGAGAAAGCACACGAATGCAGACTGTGTGCAACTGTTAATTCAGCTGTGTTTTGGCAACATGTTGCCAGTGGATCCTCCCCTACAACTGTTTTAAAACTGAATGGACCTGTATGAGCCTCATTGTCATTGTTTTACACACAACAAATGCCCAGATATTTACTTAAATATGTATTCTCCAGAGCGTAATGAGCTGCAGTTTCTCTCTAAGTGACGTAACTGCTCATCTCAGAGTGAGGCACTGCTCTGCAGCCAACTCTGATCTTTAAACTTTTGTCCACAGATCTCACTTTAAAAGTCATGTTGCTATTTTGGCTTATAAGCTGACCTCTGGCCTTCCCAGCCACCATATGTCCCACCAGTCAGACGGAGGTCAGGGTCTATTGGCCGGGCTCGTATGTCCATCAGAACATGAATGCTTCCCACAGGTGGAGAGTGAAGGAGGCCTATCTTCTGTGTCCTGTCACCATCCAGGCTGCTATATAAAGAGTGTGGTATGCTGGCCTGTGCTCACTGTTGGTCGGCCAGTGTGGGTGTGTGTGCACAACTTAGAGGGGCTGAGGGTACTGTGTTTGGTCCAGAAGACACACTGTAAGCATGGCTGCTGCTCATCGTTTGGTTATCGTCCGCCACGGCGAGAGCGCCTGGAACCAAGAGAACCGCTTCTGCGGCTGGTTCGATGCCGACCTCAGTGAGAAGGGTGTGGAGGAGGCCAAGCGCGGGGCCCAGGCTATCAAGGAGGCCGGCCTCAAGTTTGACGTGTGCTACACCTCCGTGCTGAAGCGTGCCGTCAAGACCCTGTGGACCATCATGGAAGGCACAGACCAGATGTGGCTGCCTGTGATTCGTACTTGGCGTCTGAATGAGCGTCACTACGGAGGCCTCACCGGTCTCAACAAGGCTGAGACAGCTGAAAAGCACGGCGAGGAGCAGGTGAAGATCTGGCGCCGTTCCTTTGACATCCCACCTCCACCCATGGACAAGGACCACGCTTACCACAAAATCATCAGTGAGGTGAGACAATCGGCATGAGTTCACTTTAAGGTTCTCCAATGTTTGCCACAAAGTCCTGTCAGTTGTCAGTCTTGTCAAGTAATTAACACTTATTCATCGTTTAAAGTACCTTTTTACTGTTCTCATTACCTTCAGTCAAGACGCTACAAGGGTCTGAAGCCTGGTGAGCTCCCCACATGTGAGTCACTGAAGGATACCATCGCCCGTGCCCTGCCCTTCTGGAATGATGTCATCGCCCCTGAAATCAAGGCGGGAAAGAATGTTATCATCGCTGCCCACGGCAACAGCCTCCGTGGCATCGTCAAGCACTTAGAGGGTGAGCAATGCAGATTGTGGGTGGACAAAGTTTAAGGATGAAAGAAGAAAGTTATGTAGTGAAAAGCAGAGGTGAATGTTGACATTATACAATCCAAGACCACAAAATGGCACATAATCAAATATCTCAGTTTGAAAATTGGGTTTTATTGCGTACAAGACCAAGACTTAAATACACTCACTCAGTCACTTGTCTTCACACACACACACACACACACATAGACACACAGAGTGGATTACAGTGCATAAAAATAGCACACAGGGGCTCTCACACTAGAGCTCAGGGACAGGAGAGATAGTCATGAGCTTGGTTCCCATTACAGTCACGACCTTTATGTATAAAGGTTGTACTTTTTTCAGGGAGGGGTCAGACATGAATAAGGGAGTTATACAACCTGAGAGCCTCAAGGGCAATAGTAAATGTCAGGTAGGAATGGCAGGTGTCAGAGTGAAGGATGCAGAGAAGAAGTAGATTACAGATTACCGTTATGAAAATAACTTCAAATACAATCAGATGCAAAGAAAAAAAAACCCCTCTGTTTTTATTATGTAAGACCATTGTCCTTTCTGTCTGCCTGTCTGGGCTGCAGACAGCCTGCTCAGACTGGTCTCACTCCCAGCCTGTCAAATACCGATGCCTTGTCACTCCCCTTGGCATCTGATACAGACGCTAATGGTGCCATTTAGTTTCTGTATGAGACACAACAGACTTGCAACAAACTCTGCTGTAAACCCATCTGTGTCACTATTAGATGTTCTTAGCTTCTTTTCTTCCCCAATGTGGTAGAAAGAGTGACAAAAATGGAGGGTGGAGGTTGGGGTGAGGGGGTGGATCACAGCACACAGTACCTTCATTCAGGAGAAACTGGGGTTTGAGACCAGTGCAAAGGCTCTACATGTTGCTCACAGATGCAAATTGAAAATATGTGCAACTGTATGCTGAAGGGTACAGCAGAGATGTTGATGTTTGATGAGGATGGGTTGGTCTTTTTATGTAGCAATTAGCTATATTTCACTTTATATGTCACGATTATCCACCTTATCTGTCCTTCTTTCCAGGTATGTCTGATGCAGCCATCATGGAGCTCAACCTGCCCACAGGAATCCCAATTGTGTACGAGCTGGACGCAAACCTGAAGCCTATCAAGCCTATGTCTTTCCTTGGTGATGAGGAAACCGTGAAGAAGGCCATGGAGGCTGTGGCTGCTCAGGGTAAAGCCAAGAAGTAAGCACAACTCTGGAGGCTCCGCAAGGAGGCAGAAGAAGAGACTCTTCCCCCCCTTTTGTCCTTCAACTTTTCCTCTTAATCATTTTGTCGATCCTTGTAGTGCATTCCAACTGGGGAAATGTTTAATGGGTCTTTTGGAAACGGGCCATTTTCAGCACATTAGCTCTGTTTGTTAAATTTACAGACAGAGGGCTGACCTGTCCATCAGGGCAGACAGCTAGGCCCCACCTTTAATGCAGCCACACTTCACTCAGCCCTTTTAAATTGTGGTCAAGGCCTAAATGTTGGCCTCACCACCCTGGCACAACCAATAAAGAATTCATGTTTTTATTTAAGCCTGTGTCTGTTTAATCTTTTTTGTGTCTACTTCCCTGATTTGTGTCTTAAAATTACCTTGTCATCCTTATCTATAGTTTGCTCCTTTTCTCCGTCAATTTTCCTCTTTGAAAATCAGCAGTTTGGCTAAGTGCAAAGGTGCTGCGAAACCTTACCCAGGAAGGGGGAAGAGAGAGGATGTGGACAGACAGTCAGACAGACAAGTCAGTGGGTTCATCCTGGCAGCGTTCCAATGATGCAGGAGAGAGCCTGTCTCAGAGTTTCTGAATGCCCTCTCCTACAGTCACATCTCACAAAGAGGGACACAGAGGAAGAACCATTTAAGCAGTTAAATATCAAAGTCTTTTTCTTGATAACAGAGAGGTGAAAAATTAAATGAAAAACCTGAATGTGAGTGAAGGATCATAACTAATATGTACTATTGAGAATGGTCTCTTTCAGTATTATTATGCCTCCATCTACAGGAAACAAAGGATCACTACATGGCATAAGTAGTATGCAAATCATAAATGATATTCTATGACCTTTGTTATCATCAGTGTGAACCTCATCAAGATATTAGACTAATATAAAAGGGCAATTACAAATTTTCAATCCCAAAATACTTCATGAGGAAATCTTTTTTCTCAATTTCCAAACACTTCTAGAGAAGTCTACACCATGAAGGACTGAATATGTTCTTTTGACTGGAACAGTTGCTAGCTGGTTACATGTTGTTTTTTTGCTTTGATTTGGCACCTACCTCTGTGTACATAAACATGTTTGACCTTTTAGTGCTGCATTCCTTGTACTTGAGTAAGGGCTTTTGTGTGGCAGGATTGCACAGCTCACTGGAGGGGATTTTCCTTGACCAACATGTGTAAAACCTTTGAATTGTATTCACAAGTAGACAGATAATTGTTTCTAAGTGTTACAGCACAACTTCTAGAAACAAGGTGATACATAATAACAAAATCAAGAAAGCCATGCTAGCAGCTCTGTGAAGTTGTGCATAGGCACAGTGTTGCTTTGAGCTAAATGATATCAGTATACTCACAATTACAAAGTTAAAGCACTAATATTTAGCGGGTGCACTGTAAATAAGCATTTCACTTTCCTAGTTATCCTTTTTAGCACAATAGCATGCTAATATAAGCTGCAAGCACTGAGCATTTAGGCTGATTTTGATGATTTAATTAGTTCTGATTCTGTAGGTGTTTGTCCATTAACAAAATTAAACAGACAGGCTGATAGCACTCCTTAAAAAACTCAATGATCATAATTCATCCTGAGGAGAGAATTATTATAAGCGATTTAATGGCAATCCAAGAGTGGTTAGTATGATAAAAGGCACATTAGTTTTGTACATCACAAATAATGTTTGAATCAGGTTTGTGTGTGGTCTTAGAGATCTTTATCTCTCTTTCAATCACTTGTTATAATAAAGCACCAGCAACACATCATGCACAGTAACCACAAAGGTTTACTCACAGATTGACACAGACTTTGTTTATCCAGAGACATTAAACACATTTCCCTCTGGGTATTAATCTAGAAAACATCACATTATATTCAATTAGTAAAAAACACACAGGATCAAACAAAAAAAAAAACAGAAAGAGTTCAGTCAGACTGCAGAGAGGCAGGACATGATCCTGCTGGCTGAAGCTGTCATGCCACCTACTGGAGAACATCAGCTACCTGAGAGTGTGTTGATGAATGATCAAATCAAATAACATTTAAAAATGTTACTCAAGTGAGTTAAAAAAGTAAGTCATCAGCTAAATTACTGTAATGGGATGGAACAATTTTGCCATGTTTAAAAACCTTAAGTAACAGGATTGGTACAATGTAAAACATTAAATGATAAACTGGTTTAAATTATGATTTTTGTCAGAGCATTCGTCCCTTTGACGGTCCACAAGTTCGTCCACAGCATCTTGTTACTTTCATTTTATAGGACATTATTGTAGTAGTTTAAATTGAAATTCACTGGGTTAAAAATAACACCTACCTCATTATCCTTAAAAAATAGGCATTTGAAGGGGCAGACCAGCACAGTACCATAAATCAGATGAAAAGTGTGTTCTGTCAAGCACAGGCTTTGATGTAGATCAGGCTGTTTGGTTCAGTCAATGTTCAAACAGGCTCGGGAGCTCAGTCATGGTATCAGTCTGAGGTGTTTTGATCAGTAGCTGTTTTGGCAGTGGTTTTCCTTTTGAAGAGCTTGAAGAAGCTCGGTGAAGATGCTATCTTGTATGGGTTTTCCTTGTATTTAACTGCATCATTGGTATTTTCTTTGGACACACCTACATACTCTGCAGCACTTTTCACATTCTCTTCTATGTTGTTGATCAACTCCCCCTGATAAAAGAAGAACTTAATTAACACCTGTCTGGTTTTGACATCAGTATATTTCTTCAATCCAAATGAAGCAGCTATCAAACCTGAGTCTCCAAAAGCATGGCAGTGTCAGTAAATATCTCATGCAGCTCTTTGATGCTGGACTCGAGGCAGATGATGTCCTGATGACGAGATTCAATCTCACTCAGAGCCTTCCTTGAAATCCGAGCATCAGAGTTGATCTAATAAGAAAAAGTGCCAAAGTTGTTGTATTAATCATAATCTTAAGAGTTTTTGATAGATTACACTCTAATTGCAAAATAATAGGCATTTTCCACAAACATGCAACTGGTTCTTTTCAGGTTTTTTGCATGATTTTGAAAAAGACCTCTGTTAGCACTTAGCTCATGTAGCATTGCATTTGATTGACCAAGAAATGAAGTAAAATCTACTAACATCAGATATAAAGATGGTAAGACTTTCACATTGTAGCATCTCCTCCAGCTCTTCATCTGTAGTCTCTTTCTCCACTGGGGTAGAGACAAAACTGATGTGTTTAGAAGACTGTTGGATAATTGCACAGGTTAGTAGTCTTTCATATCTTAAATGTAATGTTAAACACAAGTGCTAAAGATGGTTCTGTTCTTTCCCCATCAACACCAATTAGTATGCCGAAAAAAGATTTAGCATGTCCCAGTAGCATAGTATGTCAAACACAGAACGCCAAAAATACCAAAATGCCCTAAATTCAGCTGGATTCTGCAAAATGCAAGCAAGCATCCTTTCTCTGGCTTTTCTGAACCATAATCCTCTGCAGAGCAGGAAGCTTATCAAATCCAAGCTGTCGAGAACAGGAACTTCATATAAAGGCTGCAGCTGCATTAAAAATTACATCCATTTTTCAATTTTTCCTCAAATTTTTTGCTACAGACTTTGAAGGATGTATGAGCAAGAAAGTCCAAGTTCATACTTTGTACAAGCCCCTGAAGTGCTTGCTAAAGTGAAAAACAAGGAGTTGAAATGCAATCATGTGACCTCTGGAGAAAAACCCTTTAGCATGGTGGCTCCCTCCAATTTAATGACCAAATGACACTCCACAATCAACTTTATTCCTCCAGAGATTAAAAGTGTTGCGTTAAAAAACATATATTTCAAACATCAATAAACAATCATAATATCATAAAAAACAAACAATAACAGACAGATGTTATCAGTGACGGTCAAGTTTTTGTGTGTTGGCTCAAGTGGGTGCTGCCAAGACTGAGGGAGCATGAAATAACACTGTGTTTCTGGATGTTCACCACAGGATGGCGTAATTACACCTCTTCTCTCTTCTCTCTACTGCTACAACTACTTTCTCTCAATCAAAATCAATTAAATTTGCTGTTCTCTAAACTACAACCTGTGTGAAGGTGTGTGTAGATTATAGGAAAAAATAATGAAAGACAGAAAATTGAAATATATTGCTGAGCTTCGAAGTTGAACTGCGGGTAGGAATGATGTTTCCATTCCAACATCACATATTCTCAAGCCATCTCAGGAGATATCAGTAAAGACACGCCAACACAGGTGTTATTTCTAATAAAGAGTTGGCAGAACCTCCTTACTCCTAGAAATACAATAACGCTTCTGGCATGTTACCACTCTGGTGCATGATATGAGCTCTACTAACACAACACTCTGCAGAGTGAGAGGAAGAGGAACAAGTGTGTATGTCCTGGTTTTTGGAAACTCACCAATCTCCAGCTGTCTCTGAATGTTTGCCTTGCATTTCTCTCTGAAGGAGATCTGTGCTTTATGGTAGCCCTTCATGACTTCAGCAAACCAACGAGTCAAGTGAGAGTGCTGGAGAGAGGCAGTCAAAAGAATTTAAGGTCAGATTATTGAACAAAGGAATTAACTGATATATCTATATTTTATACAGTCAGGAGTGATGTTGTCAAGTACGCAAAGATTGAGGCCTCTTTAAAATAACTAATTTCTTTTTCCTTCACTGGAGGATGTAATAAACTTAAGAGTTGGCAATCTTTATGCACCTGGCTTATTAAAAGTAATCTAAGTACTGTCAGACCTGATTCTTCTGAATACGCTGGAACACTGAAGCACCAACACTGTTCTCATCCACAGGAAAGCCCATCTGCATTGCTGAAAATCACACAAGGAAAATCTACTATCAAAACAAGCACCGTACAAGTTTAAAAATCTCACACAAGAATCATTACTGCATACAGTCATTAAATTTCATACTTTTGTATCTTCTTGCATTCTGGGTTTTGCTCATCTGACACTGTGTTCAGACTGGAGTTCAGTAGCCTGTTCAGTCCATTTGCAAGTCAAATCCTGTGTTATGAACTATGCAGCCTCAGAATTTGAGGAAGTGTGATGTGCTGCACTGGTCCTCCTTATCTACTCAAACAGCCATATATATTGATAACAACTTTGTACACATGAAAACTGCTGCAAGAAAAAACTGTTTTATCTGCACAAGCTATTTTAAGTCCCAACTACAGTATGAGACAAAATCTACTGTACAAAAGCTAATTTTGCAAAAATTAAGCAAAAATGACCTCCACTTACATTTTAACTTGGCTCGGACAGAGCTGGCATTCTTCTTGATCTCTTTGTTCAGCCGTTCCAGCTCATCTTTGTTCCCTGGGAACATCATGATGGAAATAATAATTTATGCGTAGAATCTGTCGATGTGTTTTTTAGGGTTTATATGTAGTTTGTTTTTGTCTGATTAGTGGATTTAGGCAAATTTAATATGTTGATATGCCACTGTTTAGCCCGTAGAGATCCCGAATCAGCCAATTAAAGTTGATTTACCTATCAGTCAATAGTTTCACCAACATCAAGAATGGGGGGCATTTGCAACCACACACAGGGACTGAAGCTGTAACTTGTCACTGTGTCAGAGCATGTACGTCATTCTGTAGCTAAAAACATGTATTGATACTTGCTCAAAACTTGTGTTAAATTCAAATTGTACTCTGAGAAATTACCTGTATGTGATTCATTTATTCTATTTATTACCCCATGGAACCTGTTACACTCTACAAACACACAGGTGTGTTTGTCTAAAGCTGTTTGACCTCTTGTGTTTGTCTTTCAATGTTGTATGCCCTGAGGGAGGAGACAGATCTCAGAGCATCAGCACACAGGATTCCCACACCTCTTAAAACATCATATTCAAGGACTGCTCTAGGACTCTCCAGGCCCAATTTAATCAAATTCAAGGATGCAACACTACATGGTCCATAGCTGTTACAAAACCGAGAATTTTTACAGTGATAACTAGCAGACCTTGCAGATTCTCAAAGACAACAATTAAAAAGAAAGGCCTGAATGTGTGAGCAGTTCTTAAATGTGCCGTGTTGTAGTCATGGCAGACTTTGTGGTCTTTTGCTTTCTCATCACAGCACAGCAATGCAGTATGCTCAAACAGCAATGCAACCACAGAGACACACACAGAGCAGAATTTTTAAACATTTAGTACAGTAAATAAAAGAGTATTATCTCCCATTATTGCACAATATCTATAAATTCTGCCATTCTGATTTCTTATTTTATGTCCTTTTTCCAAAACTTCGATTATGGGTGTCGATTTGTGAACTTAACTTCAACGCAACAGCTCAGAGCAGATATACACTATGAGGCAGGTGTTCCCTACTCACTCTTGTCCTGGTTTGCAGAGGAGAGAATGTCAGCATGTTTCCTCTCCACTTCCTCTGCTAGACCGGCAATTTTTTCAATGTGGCTTCTCACCTCCCCCACCTACAAACACATACACAGACTGACTTTATTAAGCTATTGGTTAGCTTATCGTATCTTATCTCTCAAGACACAAACAGGTGTAAAGTGTGCGTGAAGGTTACCGTTTTAAAGAAGTCCTCCATGTTGACTGCGAACTGTTGTGTACCTGTCCTATCATCACGGAGCGACTGCGAAAAAGGGAGAATTAATGACGCTACCTGTTGCTCCACACATTTAGCCCTTCGACCGCTGTTAGCGCATGCTAGCCGTTACATTTCTGCGCATAATTCAAAATAAAAACCCGGCTGTAAAACGCTGCTCTCCTCACAACAACAGCTGGATATATTAGCTATTTTTATTGGCTCTGACGACGTAAAATTATTAAACACCAAACTGTTGCAAACAAATAAACTAAAGTTACTTACGACTGCCATGCCCTCTGTCTTATCAAAACAAAGAAGAACAATACATCATCGATATTTCTGTTACTTTCGGTATAAACAATAGGGCTCGCGCTCCTGCTCGCAGCGTGTCCTCTCGCGGGCAGGACTGAGCTCGCCTGTATCATAAAAAGCGCGGGCATGCAGGCGCGTTACCGTCAGAACTTGCAAACAAAGAGGACACCTGACCCACCTGACACCAGTGTTTAAAGCTAAACATACACTGAGCGGGTACAACAACCGAACTGTAGCGCACACCTCTGTGTGAAATACGTGTATTTTGAAGCTAATAGGATGGAGGACGTGCCATATCCTTTAACTGAGTAAGAAAAAGTTGTAAAAATGTCCCACTTCACTTAAAAGTAAAACTCATGCATTCAAACTGGTTGCATGCACTTTTCCTCTGAATTCATGCGTGTTTCTTGTAAATCATATTAAAACCTGCATAACCATTTTTTTAAAGATCATATTCACAATATGAAATGGCTGGTTTTAGTAAAATTATTCTCACTGCAAATTGCTCTCTCAAGTAAGCTCTGTGAGTAGGCCTGCTATCAGCACAGTGTAGTCTAGCTTTTTTTTAAGAAGTGCCCTATTTATTATGAAAGAAAAACTGGTTCCTTTCAGTGTGTTGCTAGTTTTTATGTGTTTGGAGATATTTTACACCTGCATGTTAACTTCTATTCATCTTTGAAGTATTACTTTACATTAGTATGTGGAATGGTTCAACAATATTGCTTCATGCCGTAGCCATGTTTATTGAAATGATCAACTATTAATGAGATTCAGTGAGAGAAACAGCCCTGTCTTTTGTTATTTGTGTGGTATTTTCCAACTACACAAGAAGGTTATTTATTTATTTGAAGTTGGAAAAGTTCCTCAACCTGTAAACGAACACTTCGTCCATCAGTTTCAAAAAATTAAAATTCTCTAACTTTGATGGCACATGGTTTTCACTTATCAAAGGAGTCAGGAAAATTTGGAATCTAAATAGTATCTAAAGCTGTTAGGTAAATGTAGTGGTGTAAAAGGTATAATATTTGCTTCCGAGATGTTGGGGATTACAAGTCTAAATGTGCACAAAAAGATAATACTTAAGTAAACAACATTACTTCAGCAAATGTACTCACATTACACCAAAGCCTTCGTCAGTGTTAAATGTCTCAAAATGATCTTGGTTTGGCTGATCTGGCAAATGGTAATGAAAAATCTCAGTATGTTTTCAGGCTCCTGCTGCTATGCAGGCTAACTGTCATGGCTATGGCTTTTAAAAAGAATGTGGCAGTTTTCACTGTTAAAAGCAACGCTCAAGCTTTTTCTTATTAGGAAGTCAAAACGCAGAGAGAGAGGCATGCGTCTGAGGCTTAACTTGCCTTCTAATTCCGGGCTCGTTCTCATTCTTTCTTTCTGTTCATTTGGAAGTGTCCTTGACAAATAAATACATATTATGCTTTAATAAATTAAATCAGGAACCTTGAAAGGCTGCATGCTTATTTTTGCAAAGGTTCTTTGTCTTCAAGAGATTTTCTGACAACCATATTCAGCACATTTTATTTATTTAATCTCTTCAGTGTCTTAGTTTAAAGTCGAAACAATTCTCACCCTCTCCCACATGACAATATGCACCAGTGCCAAGCTAAGCTGCAGGATCTCTGCCAGCCATATTTGTGCTGTTATATAGGAGTAAACATCAAAGTCAGCTGTCTTAAGTGTTCTGCTAATTATAATGCAGTTGGCACAGGTGCAGAAAACAGCACCACAGACATCTGCATCTCGTGACAAAGGATCAGAATCATAAAAATCATCAATCATATCTTTTAATGAGGCACACTGAGGGACTGACACATTTTAAGTAAAAAATATGTATAGCACTTTATGAAGTTGGCTTATATACTGTGTGACAGCTGGTACTTGTTCTCTTGACTGTGGAAACTTATTATTCAGTCAGTGCCCAAGCTTGCCAGATAGCTGTTAAAATGTGTAACAGTCATGCTTAAACTGGTTGTACAAAAATAATGTGTGTATAACCAGTGTGCACATGTTTTTATAAAGATGAGTTGATTTATTTTAAAATGAAAAAAAACTTAAGTTTTTGTCTCTGGTATAAAAATGTTAATTCATTTCCCTGTGTTAAGTTTATTTCCATAGGATTTTTTCATTTTCTCATTAAATGCAGCATCTCACAAATGTCTGAGTGGGTCAGTGAAGATTCTTGCAGTGACTCTGCTTGAGGATGAAGACCATGATATAAGGCGATGACGTAAGACCTCGTTCCCCACTTGACCAGCAGTTCTCACCATAACAGTTTTCAAGAGTTGGGAAGAGTGTGCTTCCTTAACCCCAGGCCTCAGCTCCTCTACGAGTAGGAGCAGAGAAGAGTGTGAGATCGGGCAGATAATTATGAGGAGTCAGAGGCAGAACTCTGAGGACATCCATGTTGAGTCGGCTCCTTCAACTTCAGGCCTCGGATCCTCCTCCTCCACAAACAGGAGATATAGGTTGGGTCCTTTTGAGTGCAAAACGTGGGCTGATGACAGCAGCGCTGATTAGGACTCACAGCCCTGTTCACTGCAGGATTGCTTTCATGCGGTGCTTTAATTCAAAGCACTTTCTCATGTCTTTCTTTCACCCTTTCACTCACACACACACACACACACACTCACACACACACACACACACACACACACACAAGCTGATGATAGCAGTGCACCATTTTTCTTGAATCTTATAAACTAAGTTGTACACGTGCAAATCAGTTAATAATCAGTGGCAACATCAACAGTGTTTTAATTTTCAGTTTTATTCATTTAATATTTAAAATGTTATGCATAATATTCTATTATATTGGTATGTATTTTTCTTTACAAGGTGCAGATGTTTATACCAGGCACAGGCAAGTTAATTCTTAACAAAAATTGCCTGCTTTTCTTTCTTGCTGATTCAGATTGTTTCTATTACTCACTATTGCTCCCTTTGTCTTCATACAGACTGCATCAATCAATTTCCCCACAAGAAGCAACAGTGTAAAAGACTGAGATAAAAGGACTTTCATGATGACAGAAAAGATAAGAAGATGGATGGAGGACAGACAACAAAAAGGACCAGCTGCAGAGCATCGGTTACTTCTCTTCCACTGGACTAAGTAAGTAACCCCCTCACTGAAAACATAAAAATGACATAAATACTGTCGTTCCCACCTCTTTGCACTTGTTCTTCAAAAATATGGCTATGCAGATAACAACTAAGGAAGACTAACAGGTCTCTGAATGCCTATTTTAAATTAAATCTGCCTATGCATGAATGAAGGGATATGGTTAGGATTTTTTTTAAATGTTGCATTGAAAGAGCACTACACTAGGAAATACACATGTGGGCCTATTTCAACAAAGAAACATTAAACAACTTTCTTGGCAATTTATTTCACAAGGTAAAATAGGCAACACCTCTGCCTACACAACATCTTTTTCTCTCCTCAGATCTTATTATAATTTGCTGCAGTCTTAAACAGGCCCGAAGTGACGTTAAGAAATAAATTGCTTAAGGAGTTTGACATTTTCCAGCCTCAAAGTCTGCATAGTGCACTAAAAGCTTACCTGCATTTAAAAAAAAAAATCCATTATGCAAAATGAGAGTGAGTTTTTTCTCCGTATGCTGACTTTCTGAAACTAATGTACATACACTTCTGCATCGCTACACATCCGACAGACCCTTTATCACAGTACGGTGGACACAGCTGCAGCCAATAAAATGAATTGGCTTCAGGTGTGCAAACTGGCAAGCACTGATGACAGTACTGGCTATTGTTAATGCTTGGCTCGTAAATCATTGGGTACCATAATTAAACAGTAAAGCATTTAAGATAAATTTTAATATTGCAGTTACAATATTACAGTTACAAATGAGCCCAAGCCGCAAGATATTTGAGTCTGAGTATGACATCAATTCAGTTTTGAAATGAACAGCTGTGAGTGGACATCTTTGTATAATCAGTTGCCACATTGTCTGTGGCTGTGCACGGCATAAGTCTTCCTCTGTCTCACCACAAAGGTGAAAATGAGTCTGTGCTTGCAGACACAGAAGAATGATTGCATCTGTATCATTTATCAAACAGAGATTTTGCAGAGAAATAAGCTACTAATCCTTCAGGGACCTGCAGCTTTGCCTTTTTAAATGAGTGACACATAGCTTCTGTTTCCCATCAGAAGTGCTGGTTTTCTTAAATTCATGGAGTGCTTGTGAGAAATTTAAGTTTTAAAACAAAAGCCACAGCACTGTTTTTAACTCAATGCATGCTGCATATTTTGAAGCTCAGATATCCAAACTATCCTGAGAGCAGATCCATCCTTACAGTCATTTATGTGTAGTGGAATATTTACCCACTGACCAAACTACTGTACAAAAGCAGGCCTTTATTTCTTTGACATATTAAATTCATTTGTCAAACATTGAACCAAATGTCAGGAAAGTGATGTGATTCTAATAAACAACTTTTTATATGAGTTATATCATTGTTTAACATTCTGATTAAACATACGCCGGCTTTTAAAACTCAAAATGACAGCATTTCATATTGAAAACATGCAAACCACAAATGTATAGGCGTAACAGTACTTAAATCCTTAATGAACTGTTTTAATATCAATGAGGCTGCAGTAATGTGTCTATTTTACATGCAAGAAGATATGAAAAATGCCTTTTATCCATATACACGGTTCAACCTGTCAATGATGAAGTTATACCATTTGAAGTTGAGGTCAGAGAACAACAGATTTCTGTCTTTTTGACACTTCAGCAAGGTGAATGCTTAGCTAGGCACTTACCTAAGTCTTTTCACAGGGGCTCACTTGAACACAGATATTCAACATGAAAAACAGCCCTGCACCCACTGCTCTTGTGTGCTGCCCTTCAGACTACAGTTTCAGACATGTTATTTATTAAGGAGACACCTGGAGATGTATGTCTCTTCACAGGCAGTGTAACCTTCTCCATTTTATGATTTGATGCTTTTCTTTCCTCCTACCACTAGAGGTAGCTGCAACATTAGAATGTGAAGATATATAAATGCTATTTCTCTTTTCTTCTTGGCTTTGAAATATTGACAATCGATCAACACTTCAGCACTATTGAGCTCACTCAGGCTCAAGTTTTCCAGGAGATCCACATTAAATAATAAATGATAAATATTTACTTGACATTTGTAACATTATGTATCTAATTGCAGCAAATTAGGAGGAGGTTTACCATGTTTTTTTAGTCAGCAGAGGAGATCAGGCAGGTTTTTGTGGAGATGGTGCTTTAAAAAAACAGCACAGGAGTAAAACAGCAGCCTGCATTAAAAAAAAAGACCCTCAGAAGTGAGTTTTACATGGTTGACCACTACACACATTCTCCTGCAGTCCCTGGTCTGGCAACACCCACAGAGCCTCAAACAGGTAATTTGGTTGTTTTTGGCTAGTTTCCTGCCCAGGCAATAATGAGCCGCTAATTACTAATTAGCAGTCTGTCCAGTCCACACTAAAGCTAAAAACAGATGTACTAGCCAGCTTTCACTGCCAGCTTTCTTGTTCCATCCTCTACAACCCAGACAGTGTGCCTGCGAGGGTGATGGAGCTTAAGATGCAGTAACATGCCATTGTAATGCATGAGTTGGTGGGACTCCTTCGCAGAGACAATCTGTAGTAGTGTCACTCCGAATTACCTCCGTCAGCAAGTCGGTGTCTACCACCTTGGAAAGCAGAGACAAGAGGCTGAGAGTCGCTGAAAAAATGAGATTAGGTTCTCATTAAGAGAAATGAAGCTAATATCAAAAGGTTATTGGCTCGCAGGGAATTATGACTCACTAACTCAAGGCCTTTGCATTTCCTCAGTTTAATAACTGAGGCGTGGTTTCATTTTAGGCAAAAAATAGGATTTTCACAATATAACACCACAATACCTTAGATCACGAAAAAAATGCTACATTTAATGATAATTTTCATACAAAAAAAGAGAAATGGCATTTTTAATTTTGATGTCTTAAATAAATTAAGTTTTTTTGATCAAGAAAACCTTTGGGTGAAGATGGAGGACTCGAGCAGCAAAAAAATTTGAAGACTCTAATTAACTCCCTGTAGCACTGATAAACAGTTATTTTACTGTTATTACATTAATAAATTATTAACAACACACTCTGGTGTGGTGATATGCACTTTTTTTCCAACTTATCTATGTATTTCTCAATGACTTTAGCTCCTCTTTTATAACTACTTCAAGACATATCTAAAGTTATTGTATGCTTTTTGACATAGTGTAACATTGTTTAAACATAATTAAGTATAATGAAATATATACTTTATAAAAAAACTGCTAGTTTTGTTTATGTGTTGTTGTAACACTAAATGACTACAACTTAAATGTTGCTATCGAGGATTCAAGGACATCAATATATTATAATATATATTACAATATTTATGTATCTGTTACGGATGCTTCCATTTTTGATCAATGTTTAAAGTCATACCATTATATCTGCCTCCAATTACATTGCAGTATATCACTGTAAAGCCTTTATTAAGAATTTATTTGCTACTTATAAATACAAGAAGACGACAACTTTTATTAAAAAATAACCAGCAGCTGCGGAGGGATCTTACTCCTGCACCTGGCAGTTTTGATGCTGTGGTCTATTGACGGAGCGGCGCAGCCTCACACTCCCTCTTGTTAACAGTTTTCAATGTAAATCAATAATGCATGCTTGCTGGCAGGCTCAGCAGTGCTTAGCAGTAATTTCGCGGACTGACACACCCAGGAGTAGGCTGGCTGGCAGCAGGGGAGCAATTTTGCTCATCACTGATGATGATTCCCTCAGAGAGAGAAACAGTCGTGGGACACCAGTGGGGCAAAGTCCAGCTGCGGCGCGTGTCAGGCTTCCTCTATGTCAGGACTTGTCAGAGCAGAGATGACTCGAATAAAATACACGGTTATGGTACGACTATCACTTGGCATTAAAATATTCCAAGTAAGACACTGGATTATTCATGGAACAGATCTGAAATGCTGGTAAGCACGTAAACAAGTTTTACACGATCCTTCAGGCCCCCATATAAATAATATATTTTATATTTTTATAGTTGGTATACACTTAAAAAAAAAGTTGGTCCTGTCCTCTTGAGTTTCCTCTCTCTCTTTTTTCACACACAAAGGCATGCATAATTTAATATATCCTACACCTCTGTTGCTTGTACTCCTGGCACCTGCCACCTCCTGTCTCCTTTTTATTATTTTTAAATGAGAAAATTCCATTAGCTATTAAAAAAATGCCATCCGAGACATATGCAGTGATTTTGGCCGTGGCAGGAGTTAAATATGTGGAGAGAATGTAAGCTCCTTCACATGAACCACCTAATTAACCAGGCAGGCAGGGGTAGAGGTTTACTCTCAGTGCAATCCAGCATAATTGCATTTTCACTTTCATGATTAAAAGTGGATCTGATATAATCGGGTAATGCTTGGTGGGGGGAATACAGCGCTGACACTGCCGGGGTGATTCACAGTGAACCCAACCAAGAGCAGAAACCTACACCAAGGCCTTTCCATAAACACAAAGTCAATGCTTGTCTTTGAGTGGTACATAATAAATCAGTGATGCTCAGAGTATTCAAAAGCCGTTTGTGATAAGGTGAAGTAACATGTTTATGATTCACCCACTTTATCTCGTCTACCTCTTCCCCAGTTATTGACCTCCAATATTTCCCACAATGACCTCTGACATCCTATAGAGAACCTCATCCAGACATTGAAATAGATATGTGATGCCTGTAAATGCAACCTTTAACAACTACAATGTAATATATAGAGAGAATAGGATGTACGTGTTTCCTTTACAACTGATTCCTCTCTTTGTGTTAAATGTCAGTGAAAAAAAACCAAGGAATGTACAGTTTGACCTTAAAAAAAGGATATGAGAAAATACAGGAGAATATAAATAGGCCTTTGGTTTGCTACAGTTTGAATTTGCTTAAGATTAAATGGATACATCCAGTTTTCTTTAATATAAAAACAACAGAACATCAATATACAACTTTGCACAGCTAATTAATATACCTGTTGCTTTCCATTCCTCCTGTTTTATATCACTCAAAACACAAGTTCATAAACTGACAATAAAATATTCTTGAAAACATACTATTAACAATCACAATTAGTTACTTTAACTGTCATCACACCTGTTGTTTAATCTTGCTTTTTCACAATGCCAAAGTATCAAAACAGCAGTTCCTCAAATGGTCACTTGAGGCTGGTTTTAAATGCTTGTTACCTCCATATCAAAAAGCTCGACTTTTGAGTAGAAATAAACATTTACAGCCTGATACAAAACATACTTTTGGTCTTGAAAACTAGTGAGGAAAAGTGCTTTAAAAACAACTTCAAAACTGCCAAACTCCCATGTCATGTCATCTATATTTGGCTAATGTTAAAACATTAATCAGGCCATGTTATCTTATCTGAGCTTCTCTATCCTTTAGAGTGTTGTATGTGTTGTTTTTGCATGTTAAAAAAAAATCTTAAATTTGTAATAAGTCTAAAAGTGTGATAAGCCTAAGAATATGCCTAAGGGACAGAGAACACGTCTCATTAAGAATCTGAAATGGATTGTTAGTAGTCCAAATTCAAAAATATAGCAAATATTCCCTGTCACCTATGCCACCACCTTACACATTTGCTTAATGCACACCTTGTGTCTAGTTTAGTATGCCCTCAAACAAGCTAGTTAGGGTAGAGGCCAGGTGGAGGCTTAGCTGTGGATTTATGATTTGAAACAAACAGGGTAGCTGCTGTTGGATGTTAGAGTGCAGAGCTGTTGGTTGTAGCTATGCTCAACTGTAAGCTGAGGATTTCAAAATCAGGTGGATTGAATGAAAATGTGACTGAAAAGGTGTGTGCGCATTTGAACTTTACTCCTCCAGACTTCTTTGTCAACAAGGGTCAGTAACGGTCTAAGCTCAAGGATGGATACTAGCTGCCCATGACCTGACTTCAGAGTTGGAAGCCGTGTGTTTCTCTGTAAAAACTCCCCATTGTTATGCAGAGCTTAACACTTTCCATAACTGTTTCATGCCCTGCTGTCCAGTGATCAAACTTAACATTGCCTAAAAGGAGGTATGAGTTTAATAGAAGCTCTGATTTTATCTCCACCCTCTACTTTCTGCTGTGTTGGACAATCAGAGGCACGTCAGTGAATTATCACTTATTAAACAAAACTCTTTGATTGCTGTTAACACTTAAAAGATCCACCCTTGGGAGTCCTTCAATGGAACCTGCACTGTTCATTAACTTCCCTGTCAGTCTTGTAATTGTGTGTTTTTGTGGATTATATTGTGTGCACTGCAGGGGCACGAATTCACTGACATGCAGCAAATTGAGGTTGTGTAGCCACACAAGAAACACACACATGCAAGTGTGTTGTTCTCTACTTTTTTGAGCTCTCACATTTAAGAAAGATTCTTAGGATTCCTCTAACCCCAAACTGAGATCTCTTCAGACTGAAAATTAAGCCCTGCAACTTGTTGAACCAAGATAGATTTAAGACTTTTATTAAAAACTACAACGCTTGAAAAGCTTAAAAATGGAAATTCTTTGTCTATGATATATTGGTCTATGATCTTACTGGTTCTACATCCAGTATGATCACTTCCAGCACTAACTCGAAGCACCAAAAATATGCACAGCAAAGTCTGGGGGCTGGTCATTACTCATTTCCAGTTAAAAGATGGTTTACAGTCTCGATTACAAAAGCAAGGCCACCTGACGTCGTCTCTGTATCTGCTCAGAGTGTGATGTGAATGTCAAATGCGTCAGGCTATAAGTTTTGTGGTCAAATCTTTCCCTGTGATGCTGCGTACAGAAAAATAAATCAGCCAAATGTTTTATTTGCCCGAGTCTCCCAGTCATGCTTGAGGGCAAAGGCAGATATCACCAGCTTTGATGTTTACCTGTCAGCCAGAGATGAAGGTTGTTGTTGGCTCCCTGTTACTTTATTTTATTTTATTTTATTTGTTCTTTCTGCCAATTTCTGCCAATTTCCTCCTGCCAGTTTCACTGTTTGTGATGGTTTGCTCAACTTCTTCATATAGTCTTCATTATATTCCAAAAATAATTAGGTAATAAGTCATTCATAATAATCAATAAGTCAAATCATTTTTTGCAGCCGTATTAGTTTTATATGTCTGATGCTATATTGTGACATAGAGCAACACTACTACTTCTATTATGACTAATCAAATCAAAATTATGAAGTGTTTGAGGCTGCCACATATTGGTACAAAAAGGCACATTTGCTTCATCTTTGTTACATTCACTGTTTTCTCCCAGGCAGTCTGGCTCCCCCAGTTTCATTAGCTTTTATAACAAGCTGCCAGCGCCTTTTATGTAAATGACTCATGAATTCATCTTTAAAGAAAAAAAAAAAAAGCAGAAATTTTTGTGCTTTCATTCCAGTTTCAGGGGGACAATGAATGGACACCCTAGAATGGCTTTTTCTTCCATCTGAGCTCACCGTGAATAGATCCCATAATTCATTAGAATGAATTGTAGTTGAAGGCTCCAAATGACGAATAGTGGCAGAGCAGAACCTGGAGGAGGATGATTATGAAGGAAATGAGGAGGCGTGACCCACGCAAAACGATTTTACATTACAAGGCATCAAATGTCAAAATATGCATCTCTCTTCTATGCTGTTGCTAGTTTGGTTAGCGCACACACAATACAAAAGTTTTTCAAGATACTCTTTTCTTGATGAGGGTTTGCAAACAAACAAGAGGGACATCAAGTAAAAGAGACAGTGTGAAAAAGAGGAAAGAAAAGAAAAGCCATTAGGGGGATGAGACAAGAGCTTGTTGGAAACCAGTGGATCGAAATTTGTTTGTCGGAGCTTTATTGTGTTGTCAATAATTTCTTGCTTGCCTTTTATTGTTCCTATAAAATATGTCCTCTACTCTCCGCCTCATGCACTTGTCTTCTGCTTTTTGTTTTTTTAAATTTAGATATCTAACCATCTGTTCAATCAAAAACTGCAAAACTACAACAACTCTTCCTTTTACGCCTTTTTTCAAAACAGAAACAAACAGAACAAACTTATTGCAACAATATTTTTCTGCAGTTTCTCAATATTGAAAGTAAATATAATGCATCATAAATACTTAAGGGTATATTTTCTTGTAGCAAGGCACACCTTTCACTGACTTAAAACAGAAAATCCACTGTAATATGCTGCAAAATACACCAGAGACAGTCAAAAGTTTCAAAGTCTTGTCAGTCTGAACACGAATAGATTGTGAGCTTTACAAAAAAAGCTGCCAAAGAACAGCAGTTCTTAAGCTCCTTTTGCAGAGGGAGATCATTCACAAATCAATTATACATGGACAGATTTGAGCTCTGAATCTCAGTGTGACAGACTAACACGCAGGAGATTTCAACTGCTGGCTGATGAAACCTCACAGGACACCGCGGCCTTAAATCTCATTATGGTAAAGCGTCTGTCATAATTGACAACCCCAAACAGGTGCCGCTATGCGACTTCTGAACGGACAGCCTCTTATCCGTCCATGCTTAGTCATAAAGTGTGACAGATCCTTTTTTAATAGTTGCTCTTGGATAAACTGCAGGCTTTAAGCACCGTTTTCTGGTTTTGAGCTGAGGCTAATGATTACAGTAAGCCATAAACTTTGGCTTAAGGCTCCTCTGGTGTTCAGGACTGACTGACACTGACAAGGTAGGATCAGGGCAGACGGACCTCATTGACTCCTTAAGGCGTCGCTAATCACAAGCATGACAGTGCTAAAAACAGAGTAAAAAGCACTTAAATAAGAACTGGATGCAGATGGAGGTCTAAAACATACAGAGTCAAATTTACTGTTTGTCGGAATATCAATGAACTCAAATACAAAGTTAAAAAATTTAATATGTTTTTGCAATTAATTGATAGTTGCAGGAATAAAATGATATTTAGGTCACACGTGGACGAGGCAGATTTTGTTTTGACGTCTCAGTGGAGGGAGGATTTAAACTCTAGGTGGCAGTTGTGTATTAAAAGCCTTTACTCATGCAACATAATAAACAGCTTTATTCCAGCAGCACGTATAGCAAAGCTGAAGTTTAACCAACTCTAATTACTGTAATTGCACTTGTTTACTTTTGCTCTGTGATGCTGATTGAAACATGGTTTGCCTCACTCTGAAATCCCATCAGGCTTTCATTTTCTTGGGGCACTGATTCACTCTGAAGGCTTTCTGTGGAATGTTAAACATGCTGGATTACTTTAGCCCCATTGCAGTCTGGTGAGATCACCATGTCACTAGGATCACTGTCACAGGTAACCTCAGCACCAACAGAAAACTCAGAGTGATACTTTTATGACCTGGGAGTGGAAGAGAAGGTTGATTTTGCTTTCCGTTCTCTTCTCCTGCTTTGCCTCTCGGCTAGGATTATGCCGTAATATTGTTTTATATTTCTAATCCATATCTAGCTCCCACATCCTTTCAGTTTGGAACCTGATAAAAGGGGAATATGTTCACTGATCTGTGTGACCTGTATGACCTGCATGTCAGCTGTGAGCCCTTCAACAAATATGGGGTTGTCCATTTTCAGATTTCATTTCAATTCCCAGGAATAGTTCAAGATAAAAGAAAGACTTAGAAAGAAGTTAAGAAGTATATATTTGCTTCTTTCCTATATTCTGTAATTCATCTTGTACTAAATTTTTAAATCCATTAAGGATCCCAGCCTGGAGTCACAGCTTTAGCTCCTATGATGTTCAACTGTATATTGGTGAAAAAACACTGGTTATCAGCTGATGCTGGATTTTTTATTTCTTATAATGGCATCAGTACTGAATTTCAAAAGTTAAAAAATTCTGATTAGATTTTGTCAACATTTTTAATTAGTTTGATTAAATAATGACATGTCATTGCATTATGAACATATGTCTGTGTCAACATTTTTAGCATTTTTTGTTGAGCTAAGTAAGTTCTGTGGACAGTTTTATACTATGAGTTGTACGTTTAAGTTGCCTTACCATAGACATGTTGTATTTGCAGATTTGTGTCCAGAAGAGAGTCCAGAGTTTTTAAGGATGGCTGGGTCTTTTTTCTCATTTGGAGGTTTGGTTTACTATTGAGTTACAGGAGTTGGGAAGAATTTAATAGGTGTTTCGAGATCTTTTTTTAATCTGTGATCTTTATTATTTCTTTGCCTAGTTTTAAGGGGCTGAGTGGGTTGTTAGTTATCTAAGATTTAGAGTAAGATTTAGGGCTTAGGACTGGTAATTGATTCGCTAGAAAGCAGAGTGGGAAATTTGGTGCTTCAAGGCTACTTTGAAACATTGTCTTCTGCAAAGTGGAGGTGAAAATTATATATATATATATATATTTTTTTTTTCATGGAATTAGCTAGTTAAAGATTCAAGAGATTTGAACAATATTTTCCTTTGGGGCGGTGAGGATCACAGAGGAAGAAATTTTAACTGTTTCAATTTGTTTGTAAGTGAGGAAGATATTTGTCAATCATTTGAAGTTGTTTTGTATATTTTTAAATAATCAGAGAAATGTCAATCCCAAGGGATGTAATGTTTCTAATGTGAAAAGGGAGGAGTGGGTCTTGTGTTGCATCTTCAGAGAAAGAGGGAGAGAGAGTAAGAGAGGGAGCTATGGGTGATTTATTCAACTAAATTGTGTAGTCAATTGTAAATTGTAATAACATGTAAGGGTCCTGATGACATAATAGTGTGTCATCTGCATAAAGAGTATTTTTATGTTGTAAATTGAGAGAGAAATTTGTCCTTGTCTAGTTCCGCTGTGGAGTGTAAATCTCTGTGATTTGATACCTTTAGTAGTTACTTTAGAGGCCATTGGTGAGGAGTAAAGAATTGTGATCCAGCAGCTGAATGACTGTTCAAAGCCAAATTTTAGAAAACTCCTGAATAAAAATTCTAGTCTGGTGACTAGAAATTTGGTGAATTATAATTATATATTTTTTGCACAACCAGGGTAACAGTTGATGCTGACAGCTGAGGCTTTGGTGATGAATTTTAAACATAAACTGATAAGAGAAATTGGATGGTAGTTAGAGGGCTAGCTAGGGTCTTTTGTTGGTTTTAGTTTTAGTGACATAACTGCTGTATTCATGTATGTAGGCATGGACTGAGTTTTTTTTTAAATTCCAAAGTTACTCTATGAAAAGGATGTGAAGGAATGTGCCAGAAATGTTTAAAAATCCTGCTGGGACTCTGTCCAGGTTATTTGTTGTTGGCATATGATTTGGGGCTTAAATCTGGAATAAATAAATAATGGCTGATATACTTCTGATGTAGCTCCAATTAACACATGGACACAGAAAAAAGAGGAGTCAGTTTCTTAGACTTACATATGATGGAATATTTCTAAAAAGACGCAGAAAAGTCACTAGCGCCCTTTCTCTAAATCCCTAAGTGATCCTGTTAATCATATCAGTTCTCCTTTTGTATCACCTCTCATCCCTGCACTATGATCACTTGTCTGTGTAATCGTTTCTGCTAGTCCTCTCACCTGTCCCCCATCTTTTATTCATTTTAGCCTGTAGCAAAATGAGGCAAAGGCGGACATAAACAAGAAACGGACAAAGGGAATTAATTTAGGGGAGAAAAGGATAGAGAGGCGAGGGAAGCTGCTTTTCACTAAATCCCCTACAACAATAAACAGCAACAATACAGCTGAAGATGTGAGGGCATTAAGTAGAACCTGACCCCTCCCAGGTCCTGTATTTGTCATTCTTTACCACACATGTTATTTTGTTATATTGTAAGGGCAGTTAATATGGTAAGGCAGGAAAAAGCAGAATATTATTTATTTGTATTCCATTCATCCAAACATGCAGTTCTTATAAAGAACACGACTTAAACTAAACTTTACTTTTGGTATGTAAAGGAGCATGCTGCAGCCATTGCTCTGACACTCTGGAGAAATGTTGGGCAAGTTTGAAGAACAATACCATTTTAGAATTATTAGCCTGTGAGACTTTTAGAACAGGACAAAAGCCTAAGAGGCAAACAAAGGAATACAAATATATCCATTTTATTTATGAGAGCTTAAACTTTAGTTTCAAACTACTAGAGGAATCAATAACCATGCAGTAACTCGGGCAGTCTGTCTCATTTAACAGAAATAGCCTTACCACTGCCCATGCTGAATGGCCTGGAGCTGTTTACCAGACCAGGAGCAGAGGAAAATGTGTACAAGATGCAAATTAAGTTGTGTACATTACTCTAAATTAAAACACTAAGTAAACAATTTGAGCTGCAACTCTGTGCCTGCTGATCAAATTGTTACTTAAACAATTCTATCATCCCATTTACCAGTTAAATAAGCCTTAATTTAGCTTTGCATACATTAATGTTCTACAACTTTATAAACAGTGTTGAGGAGCAAGAGTAGTCAGGCTAAGAAAACATGCTCCTACTGTCATTACAGGGGATAGTGTAATGTGGCGAGATCATTTAGCTGACTGAAGTTTTAACTGGTACAAGAGAAAGAAAGAAGGACTGGTGGGTTTGAGTGGAAGGAGGACACATGAAAATGAAATATGGTCAGAGAGAGCTGGTCACAGAGGACAGTGACCTCAGAGATGTGAATAATCCACAGATATAAACCCTGTCAAACACGGAAGAACCAAGTTCACACAGGGATGATTAAAATCGTTAAAATGTTATTTTCATATCTTTATTACATCATGTTATGAACTTGCTATTCTTGCAATACAGTTAGGGTAAATTCCAAACCCAGGCTAGCATAGCTTCATAACAAGCACACTTATTAGGTGTTACAGGGATTTATGTACTGTGCACATGTCAAAAGATAAGACATAAAAAAGAATAAAGCATAACTGTGACATGGCTAAGCCCCTCCCCAACCCCTTTCAGCAGCACCTATGCATTAACATAAGCATTTGTGAGCTGCACATGCTTTCTGTCTGCATATTTTATGAACTTGATTGACTGTTAAAGGACTTTTTAAAAAACATATATCTCAGGATAGACACCTGGTTTCATTATCTAGAGGACTCTGTGCCACTGAATGACATGAAATAAACCTGCATATGCAAATCGTGTGAACTACGACGGATTAAAAATGACTCTGTGAGCCACATGCTGATGTACAAGCATCTAAAAGGCAGTTCACCAGTGAAGCAACATCATAGATGAATGAAAATGGTGAAGGAAGCTTAGATTTGAAACTAAGGAAGCTGATTAAGAATTCTTTACTCTGAATTTAATTAACACGTCTGGTCTTTAAAGTTTTGAAGGACATCATTTGAGCGGAGAGCAGATGCTATATTCTGCTAGCTGACTGGATCATGATTGACACATAACAGAAAGATTTTGATTTGCTGATGTTTTTTGATGTGCAACCAGAAAACTGAGACATACTACATATCTGCAAAGCTTGTGGAAGTGACACCAGAAATAAAGAAATGCAAAATGCAAGCTAAAGAAAATGTCACATAAAGGGTTTTGTTCAGTGTTCTCATTTCAATCCATTTGTATTTGTCCTCCAAATGTCTGGATTGCAATTCTCACTTTGAGCAACCATTGCAAATTCAACATAACAAAGTGATGTTTATTCTAGTACTCCCAGCTGAAAGTTGCTTTGTTGTGTTCTCTTTGCATATATGGGGGATTAGGGATCAGAAACACTGGATTTAAGATGGAGGAGGTGAAGAGGCTGAACATCAAACCTACGCGAGGTAAAGTGAGGTAGAATTAAAGCCAGTGAATGTTGAGTGACAGACCTTGAACATGTTTACAATACAATTTATTTTCTCTGAGTTAGAGAGAGAATTTAAATAAAAAGGTAAAAAGGACAAAGAGTTTGTCTCTGGGTGAATAAATCTCATTTGTATGCAAGCACACATATTAATGTAACTGAGTCAGGCCTCCTAAAGTGCTAATAAATAATATGACATAAAAGTCTTATGACTAAACTAAATCCCCTAAACTAAAGTATGAGAAAAGTATACATGTTTATGCATAGAGAGGGTTTAAGCCCTATAAACATTGAAAAAGAGTAATGCATTTAAATTTTAGTTTAAAAATATGTCAAGTATTTGAATAACATCAGTTTTAGTACTTAAATTTGAAATGTTTTGTTCTCAACTTAAATATATTTGATAAGGATTTGAGGAGGACTTGGACTTGATGATCAAGTACAATCCTGGATTCAGATTTTACCAAATATAATAATTTATAATTTCCTTTGGATTACACACAAAAATGTTCTCTGATCTGATCCTCCCAGCAGCAGCAGAAAGCCATTTGTTGGTGCCTTCCTGTTACAATATCTGACAGGAAAAATAAACTTTTCTAATCGTACACAGCTTAGAGGTTCAGTTTGGCTAAGACAAAAACAAAACTTGGTTGAGATTAGGGAAAATTTGTGTTTTTGATAAAGTGACAACTTTGTTAGGGTTAAAGGACTCTTCATCAACATTGTTACACTAAGAACCACATGGTTTAAGCCAGTGAAAGACAGTGATCATGGTTTCAAATTACACTGACTTTTTGTAGGAAACTGGAAACAAAACTCCATCTGAAAGTCTGAAAGTTTATTAATCTGTCAACCACATGATCATAACATCATGCTACTTCTTTGCTTTTTACAAACAGGAGTCATACAGCTATGGAGGACGGTCTCCTGGAGGAAAATCAATTTGTGCATGTCATAACCACAACATTAGTGATATAAGCCAGACATGATGCCAGATCCTGTATTTGCCATTGAAAAGCACTTGTTTTTTACTGTGCTACTTTGGTAACAATTCATATAGTTGACACTGCAGTTGTGCCCTCATGAGTTTGCTTGCTGAGACATTGTTCTGCATTTTCCCTGAGTAAATCAAAAAGGGCAGCAACATGACTAACAGTGTCTGAGCAGAGGGAGACAGACGAGAGGTCACACAAGGAGAGAAACAAGCAGAGGTTATTAATGGTGGACTGAATGGAAACATCACTAGGTTACACAAAGATTCATCAAAAGGATTGTACAGTATGCCTGAATACACATAGGCACACACACACACACACACACTGCATCACTTAAGAGGATCGTCCCTGACAAGCACATTTTTAATCTTTTAACACTCCAGAAATCTGCTAATAGGTGGAAATGACGACTTTATTAGAAAATAATCAACCCAAACTCATTCAAATTTGATGTCACAACTGACATTTCTAAAGCGGGGGAATTGGAAATTTTCTGAAGCTTGGGAGTTTTCATTCTACATTATGTAACCAGATAGTAGCTAAATACTGCAGCAGCACCATCATCTCTGGCTTGCCAGTACCTTTCTGTCCAAGCTTGGCTCAAAGGGGCCTCCATCCTGTTTCACCAGAGCCTTGGGTTGCAACCAAAAGGTGGTGGTTGCTTATCATGGTGCTGCCATGACAAAAGTAATCACCACCTGGCATCCAACCTCATGCAGCTACAACAGTTATTTTTTCCAACAAGCTCTGTTCAGACTCTGAGGCTGTGTCAGGATACAGGAGAATCCTGCTCAGAGGTGCCAAGCACTTGCTGTTTCCAACTTTTCAAAATGTGACAATTTGCTGCTTTTCTCTGCTTGTGTTTCATTGTAAAAATGGTTATAATTGTGTTTGGACTGTTATTCTGCCAAAACAAGCAATTTCAAGACATCACCTTGGTCTCTGAGAAAATCTGACTGACGTTCTTCACAGACAATTTCATGAACTAAATAATTACATAATTGCTTAATAAATAATGATTGCAGGATGAAAATAATGATTAGCTAAATGACGGTATCAATTATTCAAAGTAGCGTTTTACAATTTCACCACTAGCACTTTCATCTTTTATCGTCATTCTCCACTTTTTAAATCATTCCTCTCCAACCCTCACTTATATAACCACTCCAGAGATTAGCACAAGAGGAAAAGAGAGTAAAGTGGGTAGAAATGCTATAGTCAAAACAAGAGTCTGAGAGAGCACAGAACACCACGCACACATCTGTAGATCTGTTTGATGTGGAACAGTCTCTGGTTGTAGTTGCTCTCTCCTCGGCTATCTGAACCGTTCTTTTGAGATCACTGGAGGAGGCTTCTAAAAAAAATCCTCAACCTTGGAGTCGATACACCGAGAGGCTTCTTTCTTCTTAAGGCCTGCTGCTGAACTCTTTGGCCAACGGAGGCATGAGACCTGAGGTTAGTGAGGAGTCACAGAGGGCTGAAAAGAAAATCAATAAAAACAGCCCTGACCGCCCTCCCATGGGTGCCCGGCAATTTATAATGAATTTAGTTGGGAGGGAGGTGTCACAGAGACCAACTGTACACACACACACACACACACACACACACACACACACACACACACACACACACACACACACACACACACACAC
>JAQMCX010000027.1:592370-644794 GCA_029814765.1 Acanthurus leucopareius
TCTTGTTGAAATGGTCACCAATTATTTCTTTTCTTTCCCTCTGACCAGTGTGGTCCAAATGGAAGGGAGAATGATGTGCCCATTTTTCTTCTCATTTAAATGTGAACAACTTCAGTTATTTGTTTTTTGTTTTTTTTGTTTTTTTTTTTGCTCTCTCTTCCTCCCACTCCCTCTCTAAATAATGGATGATGGATGATGGACACATGGACAATGGACATACAGATAACGGACATATGGCCAGTGATGGAAGGTCAAAATCCACGGACAGACCCTTAACATGTATACATTTATACCTGTACTAAAGGAAATGTTTGAAAGCTGATTGTACTGTGAGACTGCGCTTGATAAAAGGAAATAAAATAAGTTCCCAAAAAAAAAAAAGATTAACCACACAGCCACAAACAGCATCTGTTGCTTGCTAGCTTAATGCTAACATCTGTGCAGTTGTTATGTACTTAAGTAAGAAACACTTCACACAGGAGTAACAGATTGTGAATTATGGGGCCTCTGTGAGCTGTTGAAACCTGGACAGATTCCTGGGCGTTCCTGTTACCGACTGAACTGCTTCAATCATCCCAAATCCAAACAATCAAAGCCTTCCAGACTCCAAACGAAAAAATGGAGTCTGCACTTCCAGACAGATGGACAGATACACTTCCTGGCCTCTACAGTGATAAGGGACCTGTATGGCACTCTATCTGTGAGGAACTCCACAATTACTGATAAGCCTATTCCAGTGGTATTGTATTCATAGAAAGTTTGAAAAGTTCAAGTCTTATAGCTGAGCTCAAAGAATGTCTGCTGTTTACCGAAGAGACAAAAAAAATCACCATCATGATTTGATTTTTAGTTGTACAGAAATGGAAAATGGAAAAATATATTTTGCAGTAATAGCCATGTTGTCACAGATCAGCGTAGCAGGTATTATGTATTTCTTCATATCCCTTCTCTTGAACGATGGCGACCGATTCCCCAATGCATAATAAGATATGCATGTGTTTTTACGGTGAATGTGTACCTGTTTGCTGATTGCTCTGCCTCACATTTTGGATTGCTATTTTCCAATGGAGAGATTGAATTGAAAAGGCTGTCACATTCATCTCCTTTATGCAGTCTCACTCGGCTGCACCCTTGTGAACTCACGCAGCCATTCTGAGAACTCCAGTCAACATCAGAATACATAAAACCAGAGCCAACGAGGGCTCAGCCTGCCACTCCAGATTTTCACACATTTAGATTCAGCTGTTGCTGTTTGGAGTGGTGAAAGGTTTTCTCGACCGAGGAATGTCAGCTTCCTGCTCTTTGGTGGTTTATGAGAGGTGGGATACCCAGATGAATTGCTTCGAGATCATGAGGCCAGAGTACATTCTCTATTATCTTGCATGTGCCTTGTTTTCTAAGCCAAAATTTTAGTATTTTTAATTACAATTCAAAGACCTCTACTAGCTATTTTGAGGGCTGTGAGCATTGTTTTACAAGGTCAGGTGTAAATTTATTAAAGTTAACTTGCTCAAAGTGGGGGTGGAAATCTCTAGACCCCTCCCAATTCAATTTGATTCAAATTCATAGGGCTACAATTGAATAAAAAACGATCGTAGACGCATCTCAATTTCTACATATCATTTAAAATAATGCATGTACAGCTTTTTTTTTTTTTTAGAAGTAACTGCATTAATTCATGTATTGATTAAGCTAAAAGCATCCCACAGTATCTTGCCTGTATAAGAATAACAAACTGAGGGAGAGTGCTTGACTGTGTTGTTATCTTTATGTCTCCAGCAGTGGAGAGCAGCCTCTCTGCTGCACGGTTTGCCATGAAGAAAGTCGGTGTTGACCAGGCTCAGGGTTCTTTGAGGTGAAACAGACTGAATAAGTTATGTTATTTACCTCAGAGTTGGTTCAAGTTGTTTAATGGTGCCGTGTTTTTTCGTGGTCAGTCAGTCTTGTTTGTTGCTGCTCATGACTTCTGCACTTTGCTTTATGTTAGGCTCTGGGCGATGCTGCAGAGAGTTTACAGTAAACATATGCAATGTGTGAGTGTATATTCCATAAGTGTCATATATCTTGCTAATGCAAAATTTCGACTGATGCCTTTTGCGAATATGAAAATGAACTCTGCAGTCTGTCTGAGTGTTGCACTGCCCCCACAGCTGAAATCTGTCTTTTTTTGTTCTCTCAACCTCATGTTATTTACTAACGTTCCAATAACTGAGCTTTTGCCAGATCCTCAATGTCTGCATTGCAGTTCCATCTAAGAATCATTTTTTTTCCCCTCAGTCCTAAATCTGAGGTTGCCTTCCTTCTATTTTATTCTCTTTCCCAGAAAAGACAGAATAAAAGCACATCGCAGCTTTAAAAACAAATATTAACTCATGTTTGGATAACTTTTGTTGACATCCAAGCTGTGGCTGTTCGTGTGCTCACAGCTAACAGCATGTGATAAATGCTGTGGTAAAAACAAAAATTCTGTTTTTTGTTTTGATCTCCCTAGCTTTTTTCCCCTCAGGGAGGAGGGAGGGTGGGTGCCAACCTGCCCACCCGCTTGCTGCATTTTTCTGCTAGTATCTTTGAATTCCCATCACACTAAATGCAGGTCTCAGAGGAGTCAGGGATGATAGTCAGCTCACAGCCATGATTTTTGAGGACTGAGTGCACTATTTTATCCAGCTGTTTCCTCTGTCAGGGGAGTGAAGTTGCCAAAACCACACCACAACTAAAACTTTAGGCTGCTCTACAAAGGCAGCATCCTTGAAAGGATGTTTTTGAGCTGGTGCAGAAAAAGTGTGTAAAGGTGAAGCTGTCATTTCAGAAAAGGAGAAGATTGCTGATCCAAAGTAACAAGCAAAGTAAAAATACCTCCCAATCTCCAGAATTTAACCACCTGCTCTTCAGTATTGGAGTTTCTCAATAGTGGTGGATTGTGAAAGCAACAGCAGTCACGCATATATGAGACTGAAATTCTGAGCTGTGATGCACTGTTTTAAAGTCTTATTAGTGCTATTTGAGGTGTGATCAAAAACTTTAGAGACTGCACCTGTTGTGCATGAGCAGAGCTCTGCAGAGTGATATGCATGTAGCAGGTGCAAGCAAGTTATACTGCTCGATCGTAATTAGTCCTGGACGTAGATGCATTTTGTAGCCACTGGCACATTTTTCTGTCTCCTGGGCAAAAATAGCATGTTGGAGCCTGCGAGAATCTTTTTCAACTGGCCTGTTATGACCAAAAGTTCATGTAGAAGATCATCATCAGTTATGAGAGTTGTGTCTACAGCTATGATCCAGAGACTAAATAGTGTTCTTAACAATGGGAAAGCTTGCAGTTTCCAGAGTGAAGAAGGCAAACATTCAATGCAGTCGACCTGAACTGTGGCTCTGGCAACCGCATTCTCCAACATGACAACACCCCCACTTAGAGCGTGCTGGCGGTATCCAAGTTCCTCACTGAAGCAACACAGCTGTCACTCTCCACCCTCCATACTTGCTGGATTTGGCTCCATGCAACCACTTTCTGTTCACTAAAATGAAGTTTGGTCCCTGGAACAAAATTGTAGAGCCAAGTTTCAAGTACGTAGTGAACTCACAAACGTGCATGTAATGATGGTCACAAACAACTTGTGCAACTTGCTGATGATGATCAAACAATTCTAAAACATTAATAGCCAGCACCTGCTTCATCTCAATCACTGTGCAGCACTCTGGTTTTACAAAAGTCCACCTCAAGATATTGCCATTGCTGATCAAAACAGAAGGGGCCATTTAGTGCAAACTCAACACTTCGCAGAGTGAAATTTAATTTCTCTGCCTCCAACTTTCTTGTCTCTAGCCAGTCTCTTTAAGCAAAAGTGTGGCCTTCGCCCCCTCTGAGTTACAATCCAACCTTTTCAGAAAAGTGAAAAATCCAAAGTTCTGCACCTCTCAGTCTGGCAGGTGAAAAGAGGAACTTGGATGACAATGTTATCTTAAAAGCTGTGGTTGTGATAGCTGTGGTGCATCGGCTCCAGACAGGGTTTATTGAGCGGATTTGCATCCGTTTAACGAGCGATGCAAACAGCCATCAACCCTCAAATGTGGCCTATATTAGCCCTTTTACAGGAGTTGTTCGAGGCTGGGTCACCCTCCTCTCTTGCATTTTATCACTGCATTTTCATGAATTGGAGAAAGCAGCTCAGGATAAGTGCACATGCATTGCTCAAACTGAAACGTTTTTGCCTCAGCACAGAGTGCATCTGTCTTTTCGTGTTCGTACGTGATTTTATTTTTAAGTTTGTGCACTGTTGTGCCACCCTTTGAAATATGCCTCTCATTCAGTCTGAACACACCTCTGGTTCTTTTTAGCATACAAATGCCCAGTGGGAATTGGAAATGAGATATTTGCATAATTGAATGACTGTAGGGTTGTGTTGATAAAAAGATTGGGGTTAATTATGCAACAATTTCCTACAAATAAAGATCTATTTCACAGTGCAGCTGCAAACAGACACTGTGAGAACACTTAGTGGGTTCTTTACTTACACATACAATGACCTTTGGTTAGAGCAGAATTTAAACAAGAGGCTCAAAGTCAAAGACAATTGTGCTGCGTTTCAATAAGCATTATTTATTTGACAGTAATTAACTAGTAAGAAGCCAGATTAAATAAACTGTGAAGATTTTTACAGATAAAAGGTACAATTGTATCAATTATGGCAAAAGTTCAATTGATACGATGTCTCACTTGAGTAACTTCATTTGTGTATGTGTTTTTTTTTTTGTGTGGAAGTGTGTGTTTGTGTGTCTAACAATGTGTGTTTATGCCAGAGTCCCTGTGTGATTAATGGATTAGAGATGGTTGGAGATGGTGCTGTCGTGTTAGATTATATCGAGTGACAGGCTTCACTGCTTCATCTCATAGATCCTATCAGAGCAAACCTCTCACATTCCTGCCAATTTTCTGCCTCAGCGCACGTGCTTCTCAACGGTGTAGCCATGTAAAGTGTGTGTGTGTACAAACATGTGTGTTCGGTATGCGTTAAGCACGGTTCTTAGGCTGCAGTAGTGGCGAGGGATCCACAAAATAAACCTTCATTTCCAGGCCACTTTTAGGGCACCAGAGCTGTAAGTTATAATTGCTCTCTCAGTTACTCAGTGGAAGACTTTTATAACAAGCTTCTTTTATCGCCTTACGAGGCTGTTGCAAACAATGTTTGCAAACAAGTGAAATTAAACACATGGGACGTTTCTGCATAAGTCTCCCAGCAGGTCAGCAAGTCAGCAAGAGCAAAATGAAAATGACTTCTAATATTTTTAGGGAAAATTGAAGGAGAGTGGACCAAAACAAAGACCGAACACCTAAATAAATAAATAAAAACTACATAACTATGAGGCAGAAACACCAAAGGATGATGCTATGGTAAGGTCTGTTCGTCCAGCTTGAAAGTAAGGGTGTTATATTTTGTGTTTATGGGAATGAGATGGGATGAAATCTGACAACTTGTACCTTTTTTATTGTAAAGGTTTAGCCTGGAAACCGGACCAATAACATTATAATGATTATATTGATGATTGATGATAGTAATTATATGTTATATGAACATATATATGAATAATATGGTAAAAGTTTGATACCAAAACTGAGAGTACTGACTAAATATAGATCAAAATTCTGTCACTGTGTGGTCTAGCTCTAGTCTCCATCCTTTTCAGAAACACTGTTTGATGTATTTTTAGCTGTAATTAGCAAAAATTTGTGACCAGAACGGCATTTTTTTCCAGTTTGAAATCTGACCAGACACCACTGCTACTTTTGTCTCACTTGGTGCAACATCATTTTTTATTGCTCTGATTTTCTTTGTAGGTCTATCCAGTTGCATCCAGATGCAATTTTAAGTTTTAAAGACTAATGCCAGGTTACATTGATAGTACAGGGGCTAAAAACCACCTGACACAAACTAGGAGGGTATTTTCAACTTCACAGCTTTAACCTGGTTGTCTTCTTACTCTCAGCTGAAGGATGTATGTGAGGAGGCCAGCAGTCCTGCAGCTCCCAAGCTCTGTATTGTTTAAACTCTTTTTAGCACTGCATCTGTATTTACTAAACCACACCCACTTTCACTGGTTCCATGAGATTTGTAGAATTTGATTTGAATCCTTTTTGTGCCCAACCTCAGGCATGCAGTTTTACTTATATCACATTATAGATCCCTCAAACCTTGGCCTCTGTAAGCCTTAAATCTTTTTCCTTCTAGCACTCTTTGAAAATGCTCCTCATTTTAAAATCTATAAAAAAAAACTTTCTTTGAGTATTTTTTTTTGTGTGTGCATGGTCTTAGAATTACAAACAACTTTGGAATACAAAGACACTAGTCATTGTTTAACAAAAAGACGGCCCAAAAGTACTGACGTCCCTTAGTACTCACAAACAAACAGCAGCCACATGTTGTTCATGTGAGTAAACCCATGTAAAATGTCATCACGGTACCTAATTGTAGATATAAATGTTGAAAAATGTGTCTCTGGATATTAGATAAGGACATAAAAAATGTTTCTGATTCATGCAGATTTGTTTTTCAACATTTCGAACACATAAGACAGGCCTTTGAACTAAATATTTAATAGTTATCAAAAAAATGAAATATGCTTGCTAAACATGAACTGTAAACATGTTTTCTTCTTTCTTTTAATTAGAAAATGTAAACTGTAAACCTTTTTTGCAGCAACCAGGCTGGTTTTCATTTCCACAAACTGAATGAAGTTGAACAATTCACCACCACAAATAAAAAACTAAAAGAAACTGAGAAATATGATATCCATCAAAACTCATCCATCCATGCACATCCATTGGGGTGCAACAATGTCATCTCCACAGCCCGGTGGTCATTGTGGTAATATATGATAATACCTTTGAAAAGCCTTCTTACCCCAATACTTTCTATAAGAGTGTAGAGAAAAAGTGTTTGTGATCACACTTGGCCTGGATAGGAAGTAAAGTCCCAGCTATGGAGATGGCAAAAGTACACATACTACTTATCAAAGTGTTAGTACAGATATTTGTGTAAAAAATGATAAAAGTAGAAGCACTGATTCAAGTGAAAAATAGCCTGAAGGACATCTCTACTGACTGCTTATGTGCAAAGCTAACTGAACGTCAAATCCTATTAATAAGATTGAAGGCTATTAAACTCAAACCATTCTTGAAGTGAAATAATAGAAACAATATGCTGAAAAGAATGAACATTTTCTTTGCTCCAGTGTGCAAATTCATTTTCAGTGTCAACAGCAACAGAGCTTAAAACGAACACTGCGCTCCACTGTTGTCGACAATGTTGGTTCACTTTCATCACTGTCACTATAAGATCTTCCTGTCTGTCATGGACATCTTCTTTGAGGTTGAGTCTCCTGCTTCTTCTTTTCATCTCCATATGTCTTTAAAGTCGTTTTTTGTCGCTTTACATTTGTACTGTTTGGTATGAACTGATAGATAGAATAAAATAACTGACAATTCCAATCAAACAAATAAAACTAAAGTGACAAGCCTGTTCTGAAAATATATGAAGTAGAAAGTGTAGATTCTTATGTTAAAATGTAATGGGTAAAAAGTTTTTAGAAAAATAAAAACCCCAGTGAGGCACAAATACCTAAAAACTTTCCTTAAGTACAGTAACAAAGCAGTAGACTTTTTTTTTTTACGTCCTCTGCCCACTTTCCTTGTTAGGTTATATTTGCAAAAAGGAGTTGATAGAAATAAAAAATACACAGAGAGACAAGCACTTAGAAATCCATGGAGGCTCCTCAGGAGACAACCACACATCAGTCTCCATGTTGACAGGCTCCTAAGCTGAAAGTTATAGGACGAGGCAGCATATACAATTTATCATCCACTTCCTGTCAGTTTGTGTCTGCCAAACAGCCAATCACGAGCCATTCTAAGCGTTTTTGATAAAAATTTTACACACCTGAATATGGAGCAGTGCGAGCGCGGAGACGTCACTAAACACTCACCACACACACCTGTCACAGACTGAACCGTGGCTGACAACTGTTCCATTATTGGTGGAAAAACTGACAGAGAGAAGAGAGAGAAAGCGGGTGGAGGTGACAAAGGGTTGTAAACACTGGGTAAACACTTGCCTGTGTGTGAAATGGAAAGCAAAGAGCGGCTCCAGCAGTTGCATTAGTGACCCCCATGGGAGTGACTGTCGGCTTCAGAGACACACACACACACACACACACGGGCGATTGTACTTTCAGCAAACTAACACTCTGCAACAACCTCTGCTGGGTCACCCACCCGCTTTCAGTATTGAGCTATTTTGTGTTTTTTTTTTTTGTTTGTTTGTTTTATTCCAGGAAAGACTCATTGCGAGGTGCTCACGAAATCGCAATCAATAATTCCTCTGAGCAAATGTCACTCACAACTGATGCATTTTTCCCATGTCAATACAGGAATTTGGTGGCATTTCACAGAACTTAACTGTTCATCCTGTGTGTGTTTGGGTTCTTACATTCGTATTGGACATGGAGGCGGCATAGCAATTAACGTAATCCCAAACACTGAGTACGCAGGAAGAAGACGGTGACACATTGTCCAACCCTGGCAAAGCGTGTCTCATTATCTACTCGTTTTGTCAGGAGGGCTGCTGGTGGGGTTGTAGGTGGGGATGAGGCGGGCCTGAGAGGGAGACAGGAAGGAAGCGTGAAAGAGAAAGACTTTCAGAGAATACAAAAAGGCACAGCCATTAAAATAATTGAAGAAGAAAGTGTAGTGGATGAAGACATATAACCCACTGTGTTAGGGATGTGCAGAGGGGAAAGAATAAGGAGATAAACAACAAACACAGAAAACATCAAGTTAAGCAGAGCGAGGGCAGCAGAAAGGATGAATACAAGAGACACATGAAGATGAATTGCAGCACAGCTCGGTGGCCTATGGGGATAACAGTTAAAGAGCGCAAATATTGATATTTCTCCCCTCTCTTTGTCCGTCTCTATCCACCAGTGTGAAAAGTTTGTTTACACAATAGTGTTTCCTAAAATTAATGAGTAAATATCCAACATTTAGTACCTCCGCGCAGTTGTTATTTCTCCCTATAGTGAAAAATACATATTTGAAGCCAGGGAATTGTATTTTTCTCTAAAACTGATGCTGCATCTCTCATCAGTTAGTCAGTTGCATTACTTAAAGTGAATGCAGATATTGTCTGGATAACTAAAGTTTCAAGGGAACCTTTTCTTAAAACATAATTCACTACTTACACAACAAGAGTGCCAGGCCAGGTGAAAATGACAACTGCGTCCATCTGAAACCGCTCTGCTGTGCACAACTTTGTGTTTAGTATAAGATAGGGCCCTAATGTTCAATTTTAGAAAAAGGTTTTGGCCAGTTATTAAAAAAAAAATTACAACTAAATTTAATCAGCAGACTCTGCCAAAACAAGTGTTTAAAGGTCCAGTGTGGAGCATTCAATTGCACCTAGCGGTGAAGTTGCAGATTGCAATTTCTTTTTCAAAATGTAGAGGAGAACATACGGTGGCCTTTTAATAGCCAGTGTTTGGTTTGTTTGTTCTGGATCTTTGTAGCAACATTGTGGTGCAACATGGTTGAGCAAGTCCTGCTCCCTCTGTAGATGCAAATGGCAAACTAGACGGTAATAAAACCACTATAATCCTTATTTCCAGATGATTATACACTAATGAAAACATATTTATGAATATCATCCTCCATGTTTGCCATAGCCTGCCAACAGACCTTTCTAAATATTACACATTGGACCTTTCAAGGGGTTTTTCAGTGATTTAGTATAACACTTCCATATGGCTGGGGGATTCACAGGAGAACAAAACAAAGGAAAAAGAATGACCAAAACAGAAAGCTCCCTCCAGAAATGTTACTGTTAGATGATACTGTTGTTTAGACTCCATTCGGTAATTTTTTCACCGGCCGTCCCCACACCATACTGTATATTCACATACGGCTCCAATATAAGAGCTTAGAACTTGAATCAAAGTACACCAGATGTTGGCACATGAATATATTTCCCTTCAGCTACACATTATTGTTGCTTCTGCCTTTGTTGAGGGTGGTTTCTTCAAGATTGATTGCAGGCTTTTCTTCAATCCCTGCGATGCTCCTGGCTGGCTCTCTGCTGAGCTGCTCACTACCCACCTCCATCAGAGCAGCACGAACCCGCAGGCTACGAGCATCGACACCAGTGATCGAATACACGCTGTCATTTCCCTGTATTATACACAATGTACAATGCTATTCATATTCCAGGGTGCGAACTCTATTCCATGGACTCAGCCTCTCGGTGTCTGTATCTGCCTCCCTCGCTTTCTTTTGTGTCTTCCCTCCTCCTATCAATAACTGTCAGTCTGTTGTATTTCCATGCAGATCAGGATGAAGTAAAACAGAAGCACTGAATAACAAAAAAGGTTGGATGTGAGGGGGAAAGTGGCGTTGGCGTGCAGAGACTGTGAAGCATGCAGAGAGCAAAACTTTTCTTAAAGGGGAACACATGAACAAGTCGGAGTACTCATCCTCTTGATACAGATAAATATCACAGCTTTAATAGACTTTTGTGTGTTAATTTAAGACAAATGCGGAGATTTAACTACTCTCTCACTTCAACTGTGAACCATAATGGAGCCAAAGAAACATCTCAAGCCTTCATCTGGTAGAAGCTGCTGGGCTCATAACTAATACCAGAAGCCAAGATCTCATTAGCCTGTTTTAGGCTCTCCTCACTGGTTCCCGGTCAGTTTTAGAATTGATTTTAAGGTTTTACTGATGACATTTAAAGTACTTCATGGTTCAGCACCTAATTATATTGCTGAATTGCTGTTCTCCTGTTAGTCAGGGCATGGCCTCAGATCTTTAACAGAGCCCTGCTGGCTGCTCATGAGACAAGGTTAAAGGGTGAAGGGAACTTGGCTTTTGCAGTCTTGGCTTGTAGCCCTGGAGCCCCCTGCCCAAGAACGTGAGATTTTTATTTATTTATTATTATTTGTATGTGTAATTCATTGTTACTTGTCTTAAACTAATTTTATATTGTTTTGTTGTGCTTGATTTGATTCATCCCAATCCTTAAAAGTTTTTATACTGGTTCAAACACGTGAAGCACTATGCCTTTTTTTTGTGAAAAGCGCTGTATAAGTAAATTTTATAATTTTATTTTAATTTTAGCTGTCCTTAAAAAGCACTTCTCTCAAAAAACATGTCTCTGGGTGAGCATTTTACTAATTTAAGGAAAAAACCTCTAAAACTGTTAAATTAGCTTTGACTTCATTTTCACAAGTGAATGGACACAATTTAAGGGTTCATTTGCCATACTGTTGCCCCCGTCAGTGAGGCTTCAGTGTTATTCAGTGGATTCAGAAGGCATGGTATAAACGCAGACACAATATGAAAAAGCAAGTGAATATACTTGGATTTTGCAACAAGAAAGTAGTAGTAGGAGATTTTCCTCTAATCAGAGGTGAAATATGGAATTTTTATTTTCAGGGTTGTCATATTAGTCACCTAATGTTCCCCTGCCACATCATTTTATTATCCAGATAAATTAAAATTTGTTTTATTTATAGTTTAATGTGTGCACATTCAACAATGATGTGCAACGTTTGAAATAATATAAATGCAGTAATGCTGTAAAGTATAAGAAATCATGAATAAGGTAAATTTAAGGGTCATGTCAACTCTGCATCTGAAATTGCCCTTGTTGGACCCGTCATCATAAGATCATAAGATACAGCAGACAATAACAGAGCAGAGAAGTAACTAATAGACAGAGACCAGGCATCATTCTTCAGTGTCTGATTCTGACACACTGAAGGAAGACAGGCTGCCATTTTTGTTTGTTTATCATCATTATGTGACTTGGCAGGGCCCTGGCATTGTTTGGTTTCTCTGTTCTCTCTCTCACATGGACAGATTCACTGACTGTTGGCCGACAGGTTTTGTTACTGTCAACCAACAAAGCTGGTTGTGTGCTGTGGAGTTGCATCTCAGATTCATGGGTTGCTGTGCTCTTTTATAGAGGTCTGAACACTCCATGCTGCATCTCTTGAAAACTGCCCAACAGCCAATGTTACTGTAGGTTAAATGCACTTACATTTCTGTTACTATCAATGTCTGTTAACGTCTGTGACAGTGACAGGAGTGTTATGAACTGATGTGCGTGCAGCTGAAATAAAGTAATTACTCTGTAAGAAATGGCTGAAAGTAAAACACACCACACAGACACACGGGCACATAAGTATGGAGAGGTAACCTAGAGAGCATTCATTTTATCAGCCTTCATGCATCAGTGGGTTACCTTGATAAGCTGATGTAAACTGCATTAATACAGCAAATAAACAAGAGCACATTTTGCTGAGGAAATATGTACTTATAGAAAGACATGACCTCCCTTTTTCTCTATGTATTTATCTATTACTACTGCCTCCTCTTTGCTCTTATAGCAGAAAAAAGTTGCCCTTTCATCGTACATTTACTCGCATTACTCACCTTTCTGCTACTGATATAAAAGTTAATATTTATGATAACTTATATACCTGCAGTTTTGAATAAGTGGTATAAATGGCTTCTTATAGTTTACATAAATTCAGTAGTATAGCAATGTTGTTCTATCCCCTTCAAACAGCCTCAAGGATGAGTGTTTAATAAGAAAAATTGTCAGTGTTTATGGGTAGGAAGGCAGTGAGGGATCATATCTACCATCAACCGCACAAGAATATTCATATTAGACAACACTACCAAACACTGTATTATGCTCAACTTTTGAATTATTTTTATTATAATAAACAATATTATAATTCTTGCTTTTAAAAATATCTCTTTGTGGTTACTGTGATATGATTAAGGCAGATTTACAGAAGTGCTATGGTATGGTTAAGTTGTAATCCTTAAAGGTGATATAGTCAACATTTATACCTAGCGTATCATCACTGATGCTAACATAGCTAATCAGACCCTGATATTTGTCTAATTTTGACAGTCTGACTGGTAACAACACTTTAGTTTAGACTGTAAGGCCTTTGACTGCTCCTACTTGTTGTGTGTTTGGTTTAGATATGCTGAATCTTACTTTTATACTTTATGATCAGACATTTTAGCTAAGAAACCTGTGAGTTAAAGCTACGGCAACTCCTAAGCATCAGAGGTCGATGACGACATGTGACATCAATGCAGTTATGCGACTGGTTCAGAACCTTCGGCCATATCAGATCTTGTCAGTAAACTTGCTCAAATGTAAATATTATAATCATTCTTGACCCGTTGAAATTTTTTAAATTATTATTTCACCTCTCATTTTTTCAGGAAAACATAGACTTTCATTCTGCACCTTTCAAAAAATCTGTTGATGAATTTTTTTCAAAAATAATTTGTTTTCATGCCATTGTTGTCTGTATGACCTTTAATATTTCAGTTCTGATGGTTTTTGTTGATACTTGTGGTTACTGTGGTAACAAGTGTGGTTAAATAACACAGCAAACACTGAGCTTCTCTGTCAAAAATATGAGAAAAGTGAAAAGAGCAGCTCCTCCACCTGTTTACAATGCAATCAAACATTCTCATGTTGATTTAATAGAGAAGTTAGTCAATGATAATTGCAACTGAGATCTTATTTCACGCTGCTGCCTGCTGAGTAGTTTAGAGGTGTGAAGCCTGTCGCCTGCAGCTCCTTATCCAACAGCACTTTATGGCCTCTCATTCTTGTTCCATTACTCTTCTTGCAAAAATAATAAAAGAAAAATCTTCCATCCAAAACAGAAATATTAAAAATGACTGCTGTCGTGTTCTGCACACACATTTTTGATGAAACCGTGGTCAGTGATTATGGCTGTGACAAACACATTGTGTTTCCTGTGGCTGCTCCAAAGGAGAAACCCAAATATATTTTCAAGTTAAATGCTTTTAATGTAAAATGTCAGCAGTAGAGTGATTTGTTTGCATTGTAGTGGCTAACACAGTTGGGAGAGAGTGAAGAGTAAAAGGTGAGGCTGTTATCTAAGAGATAAAACTGTCCTGGATTACGAGATAATTTCTGAATGCAAATACCAACCTTAAAATTTGTATGTGTGAATGTGAAACGTGAACCACCCATGTGTTTCGCCCCTCTGGAGGAGCTTTTTCTAGCATTTAAAAACAGAAAAAAGTCAGTAATATTATGTATTCGTGTTTCTTTCCTCAAACAACGAGGCTGCCAGAGATAAAGACTGAAGTATGTTGGTAAATGAGCACAAAAGAAAAACAAAAGATTCTATAATCAATGAAAGTACAACTTTTTGTAGGACTCATCACTGTCTCATAGCTTTTATGTATTTCGAGCAGTGCACTTAAGCCAGTGTGTGCAGAGTGTGTACACACACGTGAAAACTCAATATCTCTCATTAAGTGGAGTCCTAGAGGGTAAGTGTCAATTTTGCACTTAAGTTGAAACATATTAAATTAAAGTAGTCTCCATTTGTGCAGCCTTGAGGCCTTTTAGAGCTGAGGTGGAGCATGCTGTCTATCAGTCAGAATGTTGGTTGTTCGAAATCTGTGCTCCTCCAGTCTGCATGAATCCCAAAATGATCCAGATGGCTGTGCAATTGCTATTTGTGTGAATGTGTGAGCATAGTATTATCATAGGGCCCTTAGGATATAAAGAACTGTAAAACTTATGAAGAGCAGATTGGCACCTTGCGTGGGAGCCTCTGCCAAAAGTGTATGAATATGTTTGGCTTGTGTAGTGAGCAAGTAGGAAACTCCGGGGATGAAAAATGATGCCAACGGAAAGTGCCAAAAACTGCAGTTCCACAAATGGCCACTTGAGGCTCCAAAAGTGAATTAATTCCCAGAGAGTCCCATGTGAAAACCAATAAAACTTTACAGCAAAAATAAACATGTTACAAACAGATACAAAACAGTTTTTTGTCTAATTTTTCTGTTCATGACATGGTTGATTTTTTAAAACTCAACTTATCAGTATAGGGGAAAAAAAATAAAAGTATTAATACATGTGGCCCAAAAAATTATGTTAACAGCCATAATGTCAAACTTAAGGCTTAATGAAATATAGGTGACTCTGTCCACTATTTAATAAACTATTGATTAAGTGCTTATAGTGATTGATTAGGAAAGCTCTTGGTAAATGTGATCGACCTACCATTTAGCTTTCAATCAATGACATTTTCTTATTGTCAAACAGATTAGTATGTGATATTTTAATTAATAATAAATATATGCAGTAAATCTATCTCCACATGTATAGTTTTTATATTAATTCCAGTTGTTTTCTCTTCACTTCATCCCATTTGCCTCATATGCGGCTCAGCTTATTCTTCATTCCTCAGCCATTTCCCTGTTGAGTCAGAGCTCTTGCCCGACTCCTGAGGTCATCTCGGGTGTCAATCTCAGTAAATAATGAGCAAGTTCATGAGGCTGGTTAGTGCAGGAGTTGGGCCTAAAAAAGCATGCCATAAGCCATCTGTGAATTTACTTTCCAGATGGACTGTTTTAAGACCCCATGCACATAATTCATCACAATTAACATCAGTTACTCCTGCAGTATTCTGAGTAGTGCAAATTTGTACCCTCTCTTTCGAACACACACACACACGCACACACACACATCCTCGTCACTAAGTTCTCCTGCTCATGATCTGGAAGAAGGATGATGTGATGTAACAAGCTTTGTCACACTTACACAAAAGTTAGTCTTCCACAAATGCTGCGAGTTTCTCCACTAAAATGTCAGATGAGTGACTGATTATAGCCGCCTAATTCATCATTGCCTTTACTGCTCAGCCTAAAAGCACAAGTCTCAGACATTTGCACCAGATACAGCCTCTTGGTGATTAAAAAACATCAGCTAAGGTGTTAGTTGTCTCAATGATAGATGCAGCAGGGAGAGAAATTGAACTGCCATACATTAGTATTTGATTTATGAACCTGAAATTGTGCCTGTGACAGAAAAGTAAAATTTTATTGAAAAATTGAAAGTCACATATGCCAATTATTTCTCAAATATATCTGCATATTCCTGTTCTTAGTTAATAATGGTTATGGGAAATTGATTATACACTGAGAAAAAATACAAACCCTTATACTCTACGATTATTGAACAATCCTCTAAGAAATACAACTTTCAAACTCTCACTTATTGTTAATACAATATCGGAGTGTTGACATATTAACTCAACTGTAAATTTTTAAGTTTAAATTTGTGGTGGTGTTCAAATTTTGGATTTTTTTCCTATAATTTGATTCATCATTTTGAATATATACATATAAAAAAGGGGACCAAATGTTATTTAAAACATTATCAGAAGTCTAAGAAAAGTCTGTATTACTTACACAAGATTTATACTATGTATTACTGACACAACATCCATTTTTTTAATGTTATCAGTGTTGATGTTGACACACCTAGATTAGAAACACATGCATGGTCTTGTTCTCTCTTGAAAGGCAGCATTTTGAATTTTATTCTCTAGCAATCAGTCATGTAAGTGCTACTTGTATTGAGTAACAAAAGTCTAAACACACTGAAAAATGACATTTTTTTTTATTCACGCCTCTGGATGGCTCTTTCAGGCTGTGGAGAGGACATGAAGAATAGATGAAATGAGATGAGAAAAGCTTTGCTGCCCTCTCAGCCACATGTTGTAAGGTTTTTACAAGCTTTACCTTGTGAGAAGGAGAAAAAGAGAAGAAATGAACGTAGTCTGAGTATTTATGGACGTTTCAATGTATTTGGACTAAATATTTAATTGAATTTGATCATCTGGATGTTTGTCAGAGTAACAGAATCGTTTTTTGTTGAGATGTTATCAATCTGTGGAACACTACAAAGCCTCTTCGGTGAGTTGAGATGATCTTTGAGTGCTCACTGTGTTTGTTGTTGAATTGCCAAAGCTGTTGATGAAGCCTTCTGTATGGATTTTATCTTTAAAGGGTCTGAATCAATAGAATCATAAGAATCTAAGCTTTCCATTGATGTGTTGATTAAAAAAAGCAGCTGGTTGACATGAACAAACGTAAAAACGGCTAATCAGATACTAGCTGACCGCATAACCATAAAACAAGCACAGATTTGCAATAAGAAGCACAGATAGTAGATAGAGTAAATATAGTTTGCATAATTGTAGAATCAAAAAATTGAAAAATGTTTGGAGTCTTTTTTGATTCTCCCATTAGACATGAGCAGTGATCCTGTGAGCTGATCAAGAATGTTCCTCTTATGGAGAGGCCAGCTGCTCATGGTTTTGGTGGAGTGGTGAAGAGCAATAGCTGGTAAGTCTGGATGGAAGAGACAGGGAGTGGAATCTCTGATGAGCTCAGAGGAAGCCCCCATGGACACTGGCTTTGATATTAAACTTTGATCACATGTTTGGTTCATGGAGGTCATGGCAAAATCTGATTGGTTCAACTGAAAGAGCCAATGCTCCTACTCAGGTGATTGAGCTGGAGGCAAAAAAAACGAAGAGAGATGTATATAAATACAATTGCTTTGCATAGTGTAACACCTTACAAGTATTAATTTAAAATTTTCTGGTTTAATTGTGTAATTGCAACTCAGTGCGCTCTTGTACACTGGTGAAATATTGTATTGATGGACCAAGACAATTATACACAAAATAAACCCAAAAAGCAAACAACTAAATACATTTTAAACTGGTTTGTCCATGCTGGTTCTGATCCAGCCCCTCCCCCCTGTAGTTTACCTTCACCTTCACCTTCTCGTCTTCTCTGCCAGCATATAAAACTCTAGTTACCCGCAAGAAAGGATTTGTGTGAGACATGAATTATTTTTGTCATTTCGGATGGCAGTTCAATATGTAGTAATATGCCCTCTGGAAATGATGTTATAGTGCCCTTTTATTTATCGCTCCCACTGCCCCAGCACAACATGAAAACATGGCAAAAATCCTCACTGTGGCGATGATTTAGAGATTTTTTTTTTTTGGTAAAGGTTTTGTGAAAAGATAGCCATAAACTGTAGGAACATGATAGAAGCCATGACAGTTTGTTGTGAAATGTCTATATCCATTATTATATTTTACTTTGAAGATAAAAGTAATCAAAGCTGAGGAAAATCCTTTTTGCACAAAGTAAAGATATAAAGAAAGCTGATTGTTTATATTCTAAGACCAAAAAACAAGAGCAAAAAGATGTTAAAATCAACTGCAGATGAAATTAGTTAATCATTCATTTAAATTTTCTTTCGGTATAAAACCTTATAATGTGCATGCAGTGCTTCTTAAGTTTACACATTGTCAGAAAAGCAGTGGGCAGAAAGGTTACAGAGCTCATAGTAAATGCCAGATAAAAAAAAAGAAAAAAGAAAAAAGTAGAAGCTCACTTCAAAAGTGGGCTGCTCTGATAGTCTGCCATTAGGAATCTCAATTGCACAGCAGCTGGTACTTACTGACTCTGTGTGACTGGCTCTCTGTTAGAAAGGAGGAGGCTGCTCACTGTGAATTGCACTGAAATGGTTTTTTTTAAATGGACAACAGGGTCCACCGACACAAATGCCCACCAAATTGGTGGAGAAATTTCGTTCTCCTCTATCCTGTTAATGACCACGAGGAGCTGGAGTCGATCCCAGCAGTGTTCTGTGCAAAAGGCACTTTAGACCAGTTCGACAGGTTATTATTTTTAAAACACCTGTGGACTATGTGGACCATCCAGATCACATGACATGCATGCTGTGGAATATGAAGACATCTAGACAGATTTAAGACTTACTCAAAATTAAGGTGAGTAAACTGCCAAAAACTGATGAATGAATGAATAGAGGTTTGTTTCAGCTGAGTGACATCGTGTGTTTGTGACCATCTGAACAGACTGCAGAGGTCTACATGTGGCTATTGACAGTGTTGCCTTTGAAGGGCTTAACATTGCATCAGAGTGACAGACAACATTCAGTATTTCCGTCACTGTTAAAAAAAAAAAAAAAATTCCGTCAATAATGAGAGACATATTCGTCTATTGCAACCTCTGTTTCACTTTTAATGCAAAATGGGAAAAACAATGACCAGAGATACATCTTTATTGATTAATGTAAGGTTTACAAACGCGGTGAATAGACTAGAAACAAGAGAATTATTACACTTAGATTTGCTGGGAGTAATTAGCTGTATGAGTACACACTCGCCAAACACAGCTACTCTTCCAAACTATACAGTGAAGAAATACATGACAAGTTAAAGGTGGAAAACATTAGCAAAAAGACTGATTTTACATGACTTTTATACACTTGTACATGCCGTAACATCTTAATAAAGTGGATAACGTAGTCGATTTGGCATAGGCCTGGGTTGCTTTTTAAACATAGGAACAGGAAGGTAAGATGAGGATTATAGTGTTAAAACAGCTCAAGGACCACAGTCAGCACTGATAAATAGAGAACTTATTGATAATATACTTTAAAAGAACATAAAATAAAGACAGAGTAACAGAGAAAGTATAAAGTGCAATTAAACTCAAAATTACCACAACATTTAGGCAACACAGTGCCCCCAAACTGCTGTTGCACTTAAACTAATGGTGCAATACAGTCCAAAGCAAAGTAATAAAAAGGTAAGATTAGCAGCAGCAAGTGTAGAAAAAGATACACGTACATGCAAGACCTTTATAATACTGTCAGCTACAACTGTTTTCATCAGAATGTAAGATTATTATTCCCAGTGCAGCAGCTTAAAGGAAAAAAAGACATAGAAAATGATAAAAAAAACTGGAGCACATTAAGAGAAAGAAACTTTATTGTACATATAAATGTGCCATGCAGTAAAACTTTATAAAAACACAGAAATGTAGGGACGTGAAACAAACAAAAAAGAGACATATAAATACATCAACAATCAATCAGGGCAGGCACTTCAAAACTCAAGCTAACAGTGAGAAAAGTCCTCCTCATCAGAGTCTTCATTACAACTTGATGGTGTCCAGATGAAAGCCAGATACATGTCTGGATTGGTTTTCTTTGACCACTTTCATTTCATTTTCCAGCATGTGATCGTTTTGGTGTTTTGTGTATCAGATGGAGACGGAGAGCTGTTGTGGCACGAGCACCTCTCCGTTCAAAAACAATTTTCTTTTAAGATAGGTAGAAGTCAAACGTGAAATATCATCTGCTTTGCGGATGGCTGTTAACGTTTCATTACACTGAGCAGTCACACAGAAGATGCTCACTACAAGCACCAGAGGCTCGGTGTTCTTGTTATTCCTCTTTGCCTTTAAACCTTGTCTCCCATCGCTCATACAAACAAACACACACTCTTCGCTCATGCAATCTCAACAAAATCTACAATATCATCCCTCTTTACTCCACCTGGGGCTCTATTAGCAAACATTTGGGAAAGTTCTAAAAGTGAGAATAACTGGTGCAAAGTGGTTGTTCAGTAAATTGCTGTTTCACAACTCTCTTTCGCTGATATCCTCAATGTTCTTAAAACACAGGCATGCAGGCGTCTCCAGGATAATGTCACAACATAAAGGCTGATGTATGACCACTAGTTTTAATTATTTCATATTCTTTTCCTCACTCTCTGCTCTTTGCCGATATTATCAATGAAAGAGATATGTTCTGGCATATTCATGGCAAGTATTAATGACAAAGTAGTCGCACTCAGTGAACTTGAATCCTACCAACCTCTGGCCTGTTTTGTTCTCTTCTCTTGCAGGTCCATGTAATTAGTATTTGGGACCATCCATTTGGACTGACTGGGAGTATTTGGGCTACGTGCTCCCGGTCACTAGAAAAACTGTCACCTTGGTCTGACTTTCTCCATGTGCTTCGTTCAGTTCCTTTATTATACATACAACCAACACCAGCAGATATTTACTGACTCTATTTATCCACATCTCATCTCTTTTGCAATTTAATTCACACTTTGGTAAATAAATCAGTTAATCCAAACGCATTTTCTCCCTTTTTATTTGCCAAGTGCCTTCTAGCCAATCACAAAGAGTGCTTGTGCCATACCTCAAAGGAGAACATATATAAAGTGCATGTTTTTCTCTGATGTTTACCATTTCATCATCGCAGTTTAACAAGCTAGCATGCAAACATTTATCACCAGACTGACAGTTTCCTGGACGGGTGTGACTGGCACTGCTGTCCCTTAGAGACATGATGGAGGCAATTTTTTGACTCAGCTGCTTCTCTTTTGCACTGATGCATCACCCAGGAGAGTTTAATGCACATCCGATCTTGGGAGTGCTCCAGTCACCAATGCTGCGCATGCAGAAAATGAACACGACTTTTACTTCTCAAACCCTGGACACCAAATAACTCCTCACATATTGCAGCTTTATTGGACGATGGCATCAGCTGCTTTGTTCCTGCTCGGCTCAATAGGGTTCATTCATCAGCAGCTTGACGGCCAAATGACTGGTGACTTCCAGTTATATTAATAGATGTGTAATGCTCGGCCATTATAACTTTCCCTAGCCTATAAATCTTCTCATTCAACAATATAGTTGTTGTATGTACTGTGTTATTGCCCACTTTGCTGACAGTGTCCATGACCACGCTATTTGCTGCTCCAGCTCCTTCCACCACCTCAACTTATCTATATACTTAGTCTTGCACTGTTAGAACTAGTAAAGACAAGTGTGTCAAGTGGGGTTTATTTTATTTGTTGCTGCCCAGGTTGTTAAGAATCTGAAAGAGAAAAGCCTTTTTCAGTCAAATCAAATTGTAAAGTTCTTTGCTATAAATGGACAGTTTATAGACTGTAATGGATATTTTTTTGGGCTTCAACTAAAATGAAAAATCATTTTAAATGAATTTTGAAGAATTAACATTTTTGAAATGTTCTTTTTGCCTATATGTAACATTGTTCTTTGATCCTCTTACCTGCAAATGCTCAAAAAGTATCCTACATACATCCCCTTCTCTTCAGCTTTGAAGTCAGTCATAAAATATCTTTTTTACATTGATGGTATGTATGATTTCCCTGGTAAACTTATTTCTTTTTTAGTTGTTTGTTCCAAGAGTTTAAGTAAATCTAAGAGATGCTTAAAATGATGGTGAAATTCAAACACACACTGCCAGAAATACTGCCAATCTTTGATGAACAAAACAAAAATAAACTTGAAAAAGCAAACCAAAAATTGCAAATAAAAATTCTGAGGGCCTGTGATGCTTCCTGAGTAGCATTTGTCTTCAAGTTTTTAAGTTTGGTTTTTTGTTTCCAAACAGTGCAATCCATAAAAAAATCAAAAGGTTCTTCAAAAGAATTTTAAATTTCACCACAAGTATGAAGAATCTTTCTGAAATCATCCCCCTAGGATAAGAATAAGAATGATGGTGGAATAATCTAAATGTGCTTGGCAATTGCCAAGGATATCTCTCTTCCACTCTGAAGGTAAATTGATCCTTTTAACTCCTTCTTGCTCACTTTGTCTCTCTGGAGCCTTTTTGTCCGGCTCTGATTCCTGGTATCTTTACCTCTTTCTGCCAGTCAATCAATCTCAATCATAATGTCTCTTTCTCTCTCTCTCTCTATTTTGTATTCCCTCCAGTGGTGGTGAAGACCCTAGAGGCGGTCTGCTGGAGATGAGGAGTTCTGGTGCAGTAATGGCCTATTACAAGTCATTTCTCACACAAGGTGTCACTGGATCCCAGAAAGTCCCGTCACTCAGTCACTCTGTGAATGAAGCTGCATAACCAACAGAAATGGCCAATTCCACAGTGAGACATTGAGTTCTACACATTTGTAAAACACACACATGCACCTAATGATATCCTCACATGATCCCATTCCTCCTTGGTGTATAGAGGCGCCCAAAAACACAGAATGCACCTTTACGCGTAAGAGATTTGGATCTACTGGCTGTAGCTCCGCAAATACTTAGAGGCGTTGGATTAGTAGCATTTAAACGGCTTAATCATTACTTTTTTATGTTTTGTGGAGATTTGGGGGAAAAAAGGAACATTTCACTTTTTGGCATCTTAATTACTAAAAACTTTATTCTTATCTTCAGTGTGTTTAAGTGAGCTGCACCAAGTATCTCCAGACAAAATGCACCAACACTATCAAGATGCATAAATTAAGCATTGTGGCTCTCAGCAGTGATCTTAAAGGCTGATGAAGGCTACTGAAAAAAAACTGCAGTTCTTTGACAACAGGAGGCTGCAAAAAAATGAGATGCTCCCTGTACATTTCCACCTTAAAACGCCCAAATTTAGAGATACAAACATGTTTAAAACCTGGTACAAAAAGCTGTTGTGGTCTTCACAGCTAAATTCCTTGTCAACGACAACTTTAAGGAGGTAATTTTAAAAAGGGGCTCGCTTTGAGTTCTGGTAGAGGTTTGGTAGATATATTCATGGTGCTCAGATAATGAATCCTAATGACAGGATGTTGTGAAATAATTTTGGTGATCCACTGTGTTTTTATAAGCACCTCTCCACATTAATCACTTTCTTTATCAGCTATAGTTGTTCCTCTGAGTTAAACAGGAAAAGCATTGCTCATAAATCTATGCTTTCCATGGTCCTTCTCTCTCTTTGTCTTTATTTTTACTCCTAATCTATTTCCCAGCCTCAATCTGAGCTACCTCTGTTGTTCTCTGAGTCTCTGTACTTTATTTGCACTCCCTTTTCGCCACCACCAATGCAGTTAAAATGTAATTGAGCCTTACAAACAGATAGATTATATTTATCTTCGGATATTTGGCTGTCTCTGCTCCGGTTTAAATTACATCTGTGCTGACAAAACTGATTTAAAACTCTATATTTACCATAAATGAATTCAGGATTTGGAACAAATTGTTACATACAGTTAAACCAGGAGTGCAAAAGGCAACAAAACAACTGTCCTCGGAAATTTGTGTGTTACTTGTCTTCCAAAGGGATTCACCTTATGTCAGGAGCTTCACATCAGCATTGTTATGAAAATTCATGCAAATTTGACCTCAACTTGAGCAGAAAGCAGCAATGTGATGGCAAACTTAGGGGTCAGCAGGACACCGACAACAGTTATAACAGCAGGTAAATGCCAGCATGGCTTGTTATTATCAGCTCCTGTGTCTGCTGCGTTCAGACTCAAGAAGACCTTTCTGCCACGTTGTACAAGACTGTTTTTAATAATCACGAAGACAAATACTGCCAGAATAACTCATCCTCTTCACTTTTCTGCCCAAAATGAAGATGTGATGCTACGTCAGGGGAAAAATCAATTTCAGTCACCAGAATTATTTCAGAATTATATCAACTTTTCTATAATACATATCAGATTGGCATAGCTTATTGTAAGTCTGTATGAGTTGTCTGTGTCTTGCGTCGTGTTTTAAATGAGACATCAGGGGACCTTCCAGCTGTGTTTGTGGCAACAAAACCAGGTGTTTTGAGATAAAACATGATCATTTGCTAACTTGGAGCAAGTGGTTTTTGTAACTAAACATAACCAGACCTTAATCACTGAAATGTTTAGGTTCAATGTAAAGACACTTGCATTGTAAACATAAATTCTTGGGATTGAGTTGTGAGACAAGTCAGTTATTTATAGTGGTGTGCAGACAGTTTGAGGGGATCAAAGGTATCTTACAGCCTGGAGAAAGAAGCCGAATAACATCATCAGTGTGGTTACAATAATAAACACGTAGTGAAGGTTTGGAAATCATGACAGTTGTTATAAAAAGATATGCTAACTTACTGTTTGAAATTGAAGCAAAGTGGGTTCTGTGTTAAGGCCTGATGTATTATTTGTAGTAGTTTTAAAATATTTATTCCTTTATTACCCATGTCTGGAACTTTTGCACAATGCTCTTTGTTTGGGTCTGGACGGGGGTGATGTTTATTTGGCGGCTAACGTGTTGGACATTTAGTGTTTAGGGGCAAAATTGGAAAAGGGGGCTGAGTATTTGTTGAGCTGCCAAAGTTCCTACCCACAATTCAACAGTGACTTCATGTTGTGGACAGATTGACTGCAATGATCCTAGCTGCACTGAAGCAAAATACAAGGTAACACTGCAACACACACAAGTAACACACAATCTGTAATGACTCCTTCACAGTTTTTAAAGCCTGCTTTTCAAAAGAGCAACTTATTGGACTTTAAACCCACAATTTGGAGGAAATTCAGTTTAAAACCAAGAACTGGGGCACTATTAATGCTAATTTATGTGCAAATGCTTGTCACCACCGTATATTAATAGTGTTTATCAAAGAAAAACCATTAGTGATTTGCCTGGGGGATCACAGAAAGAAGGATTGAGGGAAGAAGAATGTGAAAACAAACAAATGCTACCAAGAGATAATGACTGTTCCACTTAATTTCTAACTAATGTGTCATCGGGAAGGCATGCATGTTAACAACATGTAGAAACTGAGATGTGAGTGACAGTATTCAAACACTGAGATCAAATGGAGTCTTACTGATGCCTATTAGGAGCCTTTGAAGCAAAAGCTATGCATAGTTAAAGATGATCCTTTTTTTATCTTTTATATGTAACTCTTTGTGGTTTTTGCTTTACCCCTAACACTTGTATAATAGCATAGGCCTAATTAAAATGTTCAGAACATTGACTTAAAGAACTGAGAAAAAATAAGGAAATAGGAGAGATCGTGGAGAGCGAGAGATGCAAGCATTGTAGAGAACAAAGGCGGCAGAGTAAGACTCACAGTTCAGCCAGAGTGCCATGGGTTAAACCTGTGCCAGCGGTCGATCAGATTGGGGGTTGAAAACAGGTCAGACGCGATTTGCCATCAGTGGACCAGCCTTTAGTGGTGTGAATTTAATTTAATGTTATTGATGTTTAGCAGCGTTTAAACGGCATTTAACCTCATCTAAAACAATGTGTGAGAGAAAGAACGACACCGGGAGAAAGTCAAACACAAATGGCTGTATGAGACTCACAGAGAGGGAACTGAAACTTAAAGTCCACTCAGTGAACTTGTAATTCTGTGTTATTGTATGATTTTTAACAGAGTCTGTGTGTAGTGATGGGATAATCATAATATTTTTAAACCTGAGTCCTATTTTTACATGTTTTGAGGCAATTTTAACAAAGAGGTCGACATCTGTTCAGCTGAGTTTCATAATGTTATCAGACACGTGAATTACAAGAACTAAAAAGAGCAGTCTGTGAGTGGGAAAAAGCAGTTTTTTCTGGATGCAGTTAAGACAGTTGTCTTTGAATCAAGAGTATTACATTTCAGCCATCACAATAATGTTGCAGCTCCTCCTGAGGCAATGTACTGAAAAAATTCAAAACTTGTCTTAAGTATCAGTCATTTGCACTCAAAAACATAAAAATAGGACCCTGTAAGTTAAAAAAAAATAGATATTCCCATTGACCACAATGTCTTTTCTGCCTGAACCACATGGAAGACTTATGATGCAAACCTTGCAGGGTCTCCAGTGTCAAAGGTCCCTGTTTTATACACCTGTCATACACCATCAGTGGTTTGAAAACAATAGTAAGACTCACTCATACTGTCATTTCTGTACCAAGAAATATATAGAAAAGCATGTCAGGAAACATTTTTATTAAATCCTGATGAGGGCTGGCCGGACTACTCTGGGAAAATGAATCCAAAAACTGAAAAACCCAAGGAATCTTGATTTTGTTGGTGGTGGTACAATCGGCTGGAGATGTCATGAATTCATGCATTTGTCCTGCCTGGTGTCAAAATGCAGGCTGAGGTTGGTGCTGTGAAACCAGCGATACGTAGGCGCACAAACCAGCCTGTTTTTACCAGCTGGACATCATCTGAGTACAAGTGTATCAAACATTATTCCTAACAAGGTGCAAACTCTGTCCAGTCAAAATGTTTCTCTCTACTGAACACTTGCTGATGAAAATTGCTACCTATCGTGCAATGGTTCAGAGAACTTAACAAGGACATTAGTTCTTAATATGGGCCTAGATCTCAAGTGGATAAAGCGTTTATGGGATGAAGTGGAACAGGATTTTTACAGCATGAATGCATCACTGAGATTTCTGTGGGGAACTTTGTGATGCTATCAGACCAACAACAAACAACATCCCCATGGAGGATTTTTTGGCACCTTCACAGTCCTGCTTCATAGGCTGCTGTGAAGGCAGAAAAGGCTTTCCTACTCAGCACCAGTTATGTGTACTGAATTACAATTATAAGCAGTAAATATTCATGTTTTATAGATCCCTTATGTGCTTACAAGGTGATGTCATGGTGCTTCTTCCTCCTGTTTCTTCGCTCCATAAGGGAAACCATAATCCCCGTCTGAAGATCTTTCAACTTTGTTCTGCTCCATTGTTTATTGTTGTTTTAGCATAAAATTGAGGACGGATTCTTTGATTAAAAAGAGAGGTTTTTAAACCTCAAAAAGTGAAACAAATGCAAGCTGGAATTGCTTTCAAGACAAATCGAGGGATGATTATAGCGAGCTACATACAAAGTGAAAAGTAAAAACAATCTGAACACACAGAAACAACACTGAAATAACAATGTTTGGTGGATTGTAAAGAAACTTTCACAACTGACAGATCGGGAAAACAAATTCTTGTGGCGAGCAAGGTTTCTTTTTTCGTCTTATCTGACACCCAGCTGCTATGGAGCAGTTTTATATCTTTTTTTTTTTTTTTAGGTCTGTCTGTTTCATGTCTCAGCTGCAGCATCTGCCCTTTGAAATGATCTTCAGATATCAGCACTGTAAAGAAAAAAATACCGGCTGAAGTACACATTCCCTTAAAATGTCATATTTCATAACCTTGTTTGTCGCTGCTAGCTGGCTTTAGGTACTGTATAGGTGCGAGAGTATTTAATGGCATGTTGTTTGCACATATGGCAGTGGGTCAAACTGTGTCAGTGTATCAAGAGAACAGCACATGCAATCCCTCCCAGCTTCAGTTATTATGGCTAGTTAGTGTGTAACAACTAGATTATTTCTATGAAATGATTTCTACAATGTAAGTTTAGTTAGATATGCAACATAATGCAGTCATAATAATTCAGTGTCATACAGTGCAGCACATTCTCCATTAGTATGTATGGGGCACAGTGAATAAGATTATTTCAGCTTTCATTCAAATGTTTTTGAACAAAAATTCAATCTGTTTTGAAGTGCTTTCCTATAACGTTAACAGAAAATTACATTTTATTAAACTGCTAATGTGCTTGCATCACACAAGAGATTTTTGTTTTGCTTGAAAACACCTGATATGTTATGCAACTTTAATGATTCATATTTTCTTACATTAAAAAAGAGCATTTTGTTCTCTTTTTGAAAAGGTGTTGCCTTTTTTCTTTAATCGATGCCATTATATCCTTTTTAAAATCCTCCTGAAAGCTGAGTTGCTGTTCTTTGTGTGCTGCTGCCACATTACTCAACAATACAAGTTACACTTAACCTTTTCCAGTTCACATTAGTTTACAAGTCACTCTTCTCACAAAAAAAACCAAAAAAACCAAAAACATTAGTTCATTGCTTCTGAGAAGCACATGTTTAAATTTTAAGAGTACACAGCAAAGGAACACTTTCATGAAGACATCATTCAAAGATGTTTATTTTACGGCACCTATAATCATTTACTGTACTTAACGTTCTATTTAAATATCGCATAAACAGGTCATTCATTTTTTGATAGAAACATTAAACATTCATCCTCTAACTTTCCTCCTACAGTTGCCTTTTTCACAGAAGGCATTTTGACATGTAGCTCAGGTGTAAATAATAACATTAACGATGGCTGAATTAAACTGAGGCTCACTGTCATGGATTAAAGTGGCCTTTAAATAACACGGAGCCATCGTTAATGTTATTAGCAACCCCTGTGCTTTTCCTGCCTCAACAAGTTATGAGAAAAAAAGACTTATTGGCACACAGTTGCTGGAAAAACTAGGACACACACAGCGGCTGATGTCTCTTTGCAAATAAACGTTATATAAGTAAATAAATAAATTGAAGCAAGGTAAACACCCAGCATGCCACACAGCACAGCATGTATTGTATAGTACCAGCTAATTTGCAATGCCCATCCTCCTTTCTTAATTAAAAGTGGCATAAAATGTGTTTATGTTGAGAGCGCTCTGGCCCCAATGGACATCTGCTGTTTCAAGTCTGTAATTCAGTTCTTTTAATTATAAGGTCTTGTACACAGCTGTTATCAGTTATTCTGTTTCGTCTGACCTCCCTCCCTTCCTGGGAATAGACCTTTTTCTCAGCATTCATTTTGACTTGTTTCAGCATTAAAAGCACAGAGGGAACTGAAAACACTAATGACAGTTTTATACCATGTGAGTGTACCAGGGCTCGGAGAGGAAGAAAACTAGATGAGATGTAGTCGTATTAACGCTGTCTTTACACCTGTGCTACTCCTGCAATGACATGTCACAATATTTGCCTTCAAATAGATCTATGACTAAATTAGAAAGCTGATAGGAATGGTAAACACGCAATCAAGTTAATTTTCTCCATCCTGAGAGAAAGTCTAATCAGGCAAAAACAACGTGCATGTGTGGACCATGGGTGCTAAAGAACCTTAAGCTTTGAACCTTTTGGACACATCAGCATGGTAAATATAGATGTGAATAAAATAGAATACACTTGTTTTTCCTAAAAACACCCTAGATGGTAATATAAAAAATGCATGTAAATTGCAATTTGCTTAGAAAAGGTGAAATGAATGCAAAAGTTCCATTAAAGGCCTAAAAACCATTTTTCTTACTTCTTAATTTATTTTTGCAATAAAACATACTAAAATGACATACACATAAATACATACAACAGAGTGCAGGAAGAGGCAGAAAAACAAAGTGGGCTTGTTTTAAGCCTCTACCCAAATCATGTTTAAAGATCACACATTTAACATCAAAATATAAATCTGAATAGAACATTTTTTAACATTAACATTAACATTATAAATAATATAACTATTAGTTATACTACTACCACCACCACCACCACCACCACCACTACTACTACTACTACTACTAATAATAATAATAATAATAAATAAACATTCTGAGTTTTAATCTGAGTTACGGAGGCGTCAAAACATTTCTCTAAAAAAGAAAATAAAAAAATGTACATAGACTAGGCTAAAAGTTAAGGTCCTCTAAAATCAAATGATGCAGGACACTTGATGCCGACTAAGTTTTACTTCACCATGTGTCTAACTTTTGACTGAAACAGATCATATGAAGTTTATATTGAATGGTTAACGAATACGCACACGCAGAGTCATTCTGAGTAAGCAGCAGGACATGTCGGAATCAGAGTACAAATCGACAAAGAACAGCTGCAGGTGTTATAAGCATTTCTGTTCCCTTCAGAAAAAATATTTGGAATTTCATGATTAAATGCATGTTTGTGTGCATGAGACTGATAGAGGACTTGAGACTTTTTAATACACTTTTAGGATAAATGCTGCTGTCATTTGGTTGATGCAGATATTGCAGTTTTTCCTTCCTTCTTTAGTAGAAACTTTGAAGTGTCAATTTGTCCTTAATGTTCAGTATTTTAACTTATACCTTAACACTTATCGGTTTAAAAGATTTAATTACACCGCAGTCAAAAGCAATTAAATGCTTGCTCTGCAGCTCTGATACTGAGAGGTCTGCCTTTTCAAATGCACATCAGTGACAACAGAATTAAGCCATAAATCAGCTTAAGACAGGGGCAGCTGCCATGTATCCAGAGGGCAGATACAAATCATACAACTGTACCGAAAGGAATAGACAGTAGATGAAAAAGGGGGGGCATCATGTGAAACACATATGTGTATTGTCACGACCTCCACTGTTTTCTTGCAACATTCTGCAGTTTCACCAGCAGCTGTTTGTTAGGCACCAAACATGGTTGGAAATGGTTTATTTTTCTACCTATTCTGTCCTCTCTCTGGAACATTTATCAGATCTTATATTTATTAGATGTCAAATACAGTGTACTTAATCATCATGGATAGTATTGTTTTTTTGGGGGGGTCGAAGTGAAAAATGAAAAAACAGAAAATGCAGACTTTACTTCGTTCCAGATGATTAATTTGGCTATTGCTGCTTATGCTAGGCTCAGGATTTTCTGACTGACAGTCCCTGTTGACACAAGTGATAACAATTTTTCACAGTTTGTTTAGCGTAGCGTAGCAAAACCAACACAGATGTCAATTAGGTTGATCAGCCTGTGTTGCTTCTAACTCATACAGTTTAATACTTTTCTTTGAAGTCGTGTCTTTGCCTTGAAAAGTAGCTTTTTTTCTTGGTTAATGGAAGTTTGGTGAGAAGATTAACAGTAATTTCTCCTGTGTTTGTTCAATACAGAGGAACTTTTGAATGTTTTTTTTTGCTGGTACTGAAAGTTCTCCTAGCTAGCCTCATCACACAAAGTGTCTTACACTTTCAAGTCTATTCAAAGGTTGTATGTGTATATGTTACATGTGCAGAAGTAGAGAATGATATGTATTGGGTTAAAAACAATCATTGAAGGCCATGTTAAAAATGTCTGTGCATCTTTGCATCTTTGTGCTGCATAAATATTTACTAATGCTAGTATGCTAACCAGCTATCCTCATCGACACAGTGATTTATCATCAGACACATATTATTAAAACTTGATAGAAACAAAAGGTGATAAAAAATTAGGAAAACCATTTTAGTTTGTCCCTCTACTGTTTCGACAATCACTGAATGTTTCTGTTAAAATAACCCTTGATCACTGAGTTAGATTTAAAAGTTCCTGCTGCTGATGCTTGACTGTTCTCTTTTTTACACTTTTATGCCTTTGCTGTTTTGGCCTGCCATGTCCTAATTGTCCCCAGAGTCAGAGCCCTGATCAGTCGTGTTGTAAATCACTTTGGTACTGTAATCCCTGTCATTAAACTGGCCTCAGTTGATCTCAGAGGCTGTGGCCCTTGGTATAAACATCTTCCACTGCCCTGAACTCTAATTCCAGGCAGAATAATCAGCTGCTCAGCTCCAGTAGCTGCATGGCTAACTAAGCAAACAAGGAGAGCTACAGCAAAGAGTGTACTGATCAGCAGTTAGGGGTATGTCTGGTGATATACTGCCCCCCATCTTATATGTATGCTGGGCAGATGCAATTACAGTCACTAAAATTGCTTTTAGTTTAGACAAATCGCAATGCCCGTGCTAAACTACTGCATGTTTTCTCTTTCCCTGTATTTCGCACACTTGGGTAAAAACACCTCATGTTGCATATGTGCAATCTTGCTCACTTAAGAGATGCAATCCTTAATGAGCACCCTTGGGAGATCAGTTTGCACTTTTGCATGTAGGTGATCTCAGTTTGCACATTTTTACCCTAACCAAACCCTAACCCTCAGTAAATCGGGCCTGTTGTTGCACTGGCTTTTGCACATTTTTCTTACTTTGACTTAAATAAAGCTTTTTTGGTGTGATACTGGCTAGCAAGACAAACAAATGCATCATGTTGTACAAGCAAGAACGATTTTGAACTGCTGGGAGATGTATTTCTTTCACTAGCCCTTTTCTTGTTAAAAATTATCGTACTTAGCTACTTTGCATGTATCCTCAACCATTCATACTACTGAATAAATCAACATTTATACTCTCATCCGACATCTGGTGAGATATTATTTCCCAAAATGTTAAAATCTTACCCTTGATACTAAATGCAAAGAATTTTTTTTTTTTTTAACATTGACTTTGTATGCAGTTTCAGCCTTTCCATTAATAACTATACACTCGCACTGCCAGCTAGCATATGAACAATGTTCACTCAGAAAACTCCTCTTGGCTCAAGTTCATTGCTCCATTATTGTGCACACCTTTCAGTGAACCAGTTATCATTTCACACACTGACATGCCATTTAAATGACACATAACTCAGCCGTTGTCAGGCTATTACAGCTGCTGCTATGTGCCGACACAAGCTGTATAGCATTTTATCCACCCCTCAGCTTTAGCTTGTCTCAATGTCGGGTTATACCCAGATTTAACCCAGCCCAGAGTTTTGGGTATATTAGAGGTACCAGTGTGGGCCCTGGGTCTGAGGGGGTTGGGATGGTGTTTTCTTCTTAGTATGAGGATTATATAAATTATACAAAAATAAATTATAGAAATCGCATTTTTGGTTCCTGTTTTCACAATTGGTGACAGGTTGTTGAAAATTAAAACCAGTAGCACTAAAGAAAAGCAAAAAAACTGACAGTGTAAAAAATAGAACATCACTGTAAAAGAGAAAAGAAGAGTATGAAGACTATTTATGAGCATCAAGTTAACATACACCTAAAATAAAATTAAATAAGTTTTTTTATTGTCAGTGTTGGTGAACTTTTTTCAGTGCCAACATGCATAAAAGGGGCTAATGTTTTACTTTTTCCATTTTTTAATGTTGATTTATCTCCTTTTATGAAACCAAAAGATACTCTAAAGATACAAACAAAAATACAGAAAATATAAAGCCATAATATGTAGACTGGAAAGAAAAGAGGAGCCAAGACCTGCCAGGGAGAAAGAGGTAGCTAAGGTCAAAGGCCTTGGCAAACAAATGAATTGTTGGTTGATGTTAGGTTTTATTTTTCTTTACTAAAATATAAACTCTTTCTTCTGGCTACATAGAGCAGCAGCAGGCTGTAAACTGAAACCTATCACCAACCTCATCAATCAAGCTGAAATACGGTGGTACATAAAATAGTTTTCTGTGGAAAAGAAACAGACACAGAACTCTGACCTTCACCCTTTCAAACACTGTTGAGATGGACCAACCGCCTGCGAGCTGGACTTTGCAGGCCGTTTTGGTTTGTCACCGAAAAAAAACAGTGCCTGACCTTCCTCCTGTAACTGGAGCTAAGACTCTAAAAACTTGTCGAAAGTCTTCCCATACCACTGAGGTCAACAATCCCAGCATATCAATGCCCAGAAAATAATTTAAGTTTTCATATGTTTTGTTTTGCTGTGGCTGCATCATGTTTTATTATTGCATGTAGGTTAAGGTTGTGATTTCTCTCCATGAATTCCTCCTTTTCATCAATTTCTCCTCCTCCATAACATACAAGGAAACCTTGTTTGTCTGTATAAGACTATGAGGGGTGTGAGGTGGTATAGGGTAGGGTTCATCTAATAGAGTTATAGGGTTTGTGGTATTTATTGACCTGGGACTGAGAAAAGGCTGGTATGTGGTCTCTCTCCCTTTCTCCAACAGGCTTGCCATGTGGCAGAACAGAGAGAGAGGTGAATGATGAGAGGTGTGCAATAACAACTTGTTGCATTGCATTGTATGGCTGTAGGACCGAAAAACACCCTAAGAATAATAAACTATATTATGTCTAAATGTCCAAAGATGGATGGACATTAACTCCAAATTCAGACCAAAATATCTACAGCAAGAACACTTGCAGAAACAGCTGTCAGCTTTATTTAAAACAATGACCACTCAGAGCAGATGACAACCAGCTTGGGATGCATTGTCAGCTTACACCTCTGCTTTTTTATTATTTTACCTGACCACATGTAGTGACTTACATTGGCAGTATAATGTAATCTAGCATTATAGTTACTAAAATGCATTAATAATTATTATAATAAGACTGTGATAGCTAAATGAGTCTTGAAAAAATAGCAAGTGATCAGCAATTATGAATCCTTATGATACTTAAACTACTATGTAATTATAAAATGTTTTTTTTAACATGTTATAATTTTTGTAATAAAGCCTTGTGGATACTTCAAGTGCACATTACAATGCATTATAAGTATTTTTATTCATCTATGTCATGCATTAAGGAAATTGACGTCATAGCATGTGTTACTGGTGACTCTAATCAATAGTGTTCTTCAATTTCCTTTGAATTTTGCTCTACCTCCCCTATCTCCTTTGGAGCCCAGAGCAGATGCTACCTCTGTTGCCTGTGGGTCCAGACAGAGCCTGGGGACCGTGGCTCTACACAAACAGCATTAAATCCTCCTTCATTTCTCCTTTCATCTTCACATCCCCGTCCCCCCTCCGTTCACCTCTTCATTTTCTCCTCTCCTCCTTCACAGCCCTTCCAGTCCAGGTGGTGGACTGTGAAATCATATCCTCATTATTGGCCCGTCTATAAGACGCCTCGCAGCATCCAGCGCCAATCCACACAAATGATCACTTCTAACAAAATCCTGGAGGAGGTGGAGGAGGAGGAAGAGGAGGGAGTGTGGCTGGTGGCTTAATACTTTCAATGTATCTTACATCTGTGCCTGTCAAAGTTGCTCTAAAAAACAGAAGGGGAGGACTAATATGCATGCCACTTTTACAAAGCTGGGCAACAAACAAATTGCCATGCATAACAAATTACAGAAGCCATTTGGTGACATTATTTGTATGACAAAGCGTGTTAGCTAAACAGACTGTGAGACCTAAAATGAGATTCAAAGCACATTGCATAATACCAAATTATCCAAGCTCCAATTTGCTGTGTATATAGAAATTTGTAAAAATAATAGGAAAGTGAAAGCAGTGTGGTCAGTGTTGGTGAAAACAAAGATGAGTCAGTGAAAGAAAATCTACCTGACCACCTCAAAATATTCCTTCCTTCACAGGTCCTGAGGTTGTTTAGGGATTCAGGCCTTAAGACCCAAATGTTTGTCAGTTCATTAAGGTAGAGACAGACTGCCTGCTTACTCTGAACCAAACAGAGCAGTCGTCTCCCAATCAATACTCTGAACAGGTACCTCATTGCAGCTCATATATAATCAATTTGCCACAGAGCATTACAGCTTAACTTCACCTCCATCGCTTTTACACTCCCGTACAAAACAAGCTTTCACGCTTGTCAAAGGGAGTTGAACCAAAATGGTAAATGAATTCTTCAGCTGAATATTCCCAACAGCAGCAGCTGTGCAGAGACACCATATGCTGGGTGCTCGGTACAAATGATGTGATGAAGTGTGGGTGCGAGACAATAAATCATTTCTCATGAGGTTAAAGGGATACTCTAAACAAAATCTATCTTTTTCACTTTCTGGATGCCTTGAAAGACGGCTGTAAAAGGTGTTGTGTCCTCAATGAGAGGTGACAGCAGGTGTGTTCGGCTCGACTCCAGTCAGTTACAGTGTATGATGAGTTTTCAAGGTGGGATGAATATATCATAATGTTCATACAAACATGTCAAACCGCCTCGACGTGGTCCTTGGTCCATTATGTGTTACAGATCACTGCTCCGACAGTCTCTTCAGTGATGAGCTCTGCTAAAACTGTGTAGTCAGACATTTAAAGTCTTTCTTTTTTTTTTTTTGTCTGTCCGTCTCCCTCTCTCTGTGCTGTGTGAGCGCTGCCACTTCCTATGCAATATTGCACTTTTATATTGCTACTTATTGGATATGGACTGTGAAATATGATAAGTGCAGATGTATGAATAATCAAAATGTATGGTTGTGCTGACAGTGGAATAAATATGTCATCTGGTGACGAATAGTCCTCAGCTTTTATCATTTCTTTAAAAGAAAAAATGAGCAAAACTTTTACTACCAGCTGTTTCCACACACAAGCAAACTTTTCCTCTTAATTTTTATGTCTGCTAGTCTAACTACCACTCTTCTGTGTGTGTGTGTGTGTGTTTGTGTGTGTACATGTGCCCTTTGACATATTTAATTTATCAAGGACTATCTCAAAATTGAATTTGAATACTTTGACAGGTGTTTAAAAGTGTGTAGACATATTTGGTCAACATGGTAGAGTCACAGCAGTGCAAGATGTGGTCAAGGGACTCTACACCAAAATGAAGGGCAGACTACTAAAATGGGTTTGGTCCAGAAGTAGTGTGGTGGGGTTAGGGTTTCAATCATTCCCATCCACTCTAAGACATCTAATAAAACCATCTTGCAATGAGATCACACCTGCTTCTATGCCAAATTGAGTTGTAATGGTTCAGTGACACACTCAACATCAGAGACGTGAGTTTGGGGAAACAGCGAATGGCAAATTTGTTTCATATGCAACCATGCTCACATAGCGACGGAACAGATGTGTTTGTTCTTCTAAAATATCCCTTCATTTTATAAATGCAATGTGTAAGATTTAATATGACTTGTAGTGAATAGAGAATGTCCCAAGATTGGTGAGAGAAAAATTATCAATTGAACATCTGTGTGTGTGTCTGTCTGTAGACAGATTTGGTCAGTGCAATTTGCATCACAACTGTGCATGATGCAGCCACAAAACTCCACTGGTGTGTAGTTGAAATCAAAATAAAAGCCAAGTTTGAAGATGGGTATGGTCAAACCCATTGTTTACTAATGACTCATGTAACATTGTAATGACTGCTGTGTACTGTGTACCATGGGCAGCACAGCTGGTGTGACCCAATCACAAGAAAGTGTCTCGTTTTTTTGTAATTTTCTCTCCTAAATGCCAAATAATAAATGTGCTACCATTGTTAGTCATGCTAATATCTCTGAACCGGCCTGTGCCATGCTGCGGTAACATACATGATTAAACTGATGGGTTTTCTAAATGATTTGCCTCATTGTCTTTAATGTGTTACTCTGACCAATTGGATTCTTTTTTGCTAGCTTAAGCCCTTTCCTCCGACCACAGCTCTGGTGTGAATCACTAATGTACAGCTATTAAACAAGTCATCAGGCCGTGAACTCGTGTTCTGCCTCCAGTCATTAATGTTCAAGACGATACCCTGTGTGACTGTGTCATCTTCACTAGTGTCCAGCATTTTGAAATATGCCATCGTGCTTCCATACATGGCAGTCTCAGTCTAAGCCTCTTAAGTTGATATTTAATTCAACTCCAGCCAGTTTAAGATAAAGAATGAGATCTTTGCCGTGTGCTGACCACAGCTCAGTCAATGCTACAAAAATGTCTCTTATGTCATTAGTACAGTGATGTGCAATCTGAGCCTGTCTTTTACAACAGCATTTTCCTGTATACCAGTCTGCTATCTGTCTCTGTTCATCTCATGCTCTATTTATCTTTTGTCTCTTCGCCTTGTTTGTTTGACTGTGGCTTCGCTCTTCTGTCACGGTTTATTTCTCAATTCACTTTGCCTCTCCTCCACTTCTACCCCTAAATCATGCTACTAGAAGCATCCATGCAAATGGTAAATCAATAACATAGCTGTACTGTAAATACAGAGTATATATCATGACATTGCTTGCCATTTCATGGGATAACTGAATTTTCTCCTGAAATAAAATGCTGAGTTAAAGGTTCACAATTTTTTCTGCGATGAAAGATCTTGGACCTGCAGCTCAGGGAGGAAAATGCCAAGTCTGGGCTTCATGGTAACGTCTATACATCCTGAGGCGCTGGTCAGGATAAAATGGGCTTTACTCAGCACCAATTTAATCCTGCTAAGAGCTGCTGTCTCACAGCATTTCAATTCTTCATGGGAAAAGGCCACAGGAAAAGGTCGATATAATCAGGGGAATGTTCTGCTCATTATTAAAACGGTTACCTTTAAATAGTTGTGATGATGGTGGCAAAATAAAAGTTTATTTCTTTTTATTTTTTTGTCAGCCTCTTTTTAGCAGCCGGCCAGTATTTGTGTGAATTAAGCTGTTGTGCCTTGCTGAGTGTGATTGCATAGGCTGGCTGAGACCTACTGGGTTCAATAAAGGGAGGAAATAGCTGGAAATTGATTCTTTAAAAAGGTTAATGTTAACAACTGCACCTTTGTATATAATCTATCTTTACCAATTAGCCATTTTCTGAGTCCACCACCGACCAGTCTTTGGTTAAAGCCTTGGCCGTAGGGGGCTGCTTTTCCAGCCTCCGTTATTAGTCGTTCTCTCTCGCATTTGCGGAACATTTCTTCCTCTGTGCATGTCATTATGCCTCATTTGGAGATAGAACCTAAAGCCTTGATTGCAGTGATAAGAGGCTGATAAGGGTTGAAATATATCTTTGGTGAGATTTAATCAATCCATTGATCAGCGGCTCATAATGAACACCTGAGATAAACAGCCTAAAGCAACCAGCACAAAGCATGTAATCTACACCAGCCCTGCAAACAAAATCCAAGTGGATTAGCAAGGTTTCATTAGGAAGGTTCTTTATATTTATAAATTAATTTCACACAGTGTTTGACCCAAGTTGGTACAAAGAGTTGTCTCTTTGTGAAATAATCCTAGGAGCCCGAGGGGTTCATTAAGCTTCGTCTAATCCCAGTAAATCCACTCGCCTCCCCAGAACTCTCTAACCTGAGCTGTCTTCCTCCTAAATAATAGTGGCACCTGGAGCATCAAGACATTTGTCCTTGCCTCTTGTCCTGCCCAGCCTGTCACTCACAGAGGGGCTCTTCTGGCTTGGTTGCAATAGAAGTACACAGGTCAATACAGGTGAACTAGTCAAGGGCCAAGCACTACATGTTTTTTCCTGATGTAAATCTACAGTCTATTTAAATGTAAAAAGGGAAAAAATGTATTAATGCTGCAACAGCCAACCTGCATTATTCCAAACCTCCCTTACTGCTGTACCTCCCTTGTCAAATAATAAGCTCTTTCCAGATGTGATTACCTCCCCTCCTGGTGTCATTCATTAAACATCATCATTGAAAAAGGCATTAGGCAGCAATAATGGTAAAGATAAATGATGGGGTGGTTAAAAAGAGAAGGGAGAAGTCCCCAAAGCAACATCTTGTCTATTGTTTACAAAAGGCCGCAGCTGGTCTTGTGGTTAAGACATCTTAAAGATCATTCTTGACACAGCAGTTGACACAGCAGTCTCACTTCAAGGTTCATTAAGTAGCTGTGCTTAAGTGTTTGGTGATATCACATAGTCCTCATCAGCAGATGGAGTTTAAAAAAAAAAAGAAGTTCAAATTAGAAATGTGTTGTCAGCATTTTGTGGATGTCTGGTCCATGTTGGCTGATATTTTACCTTGAGCTTGTGTCTTTTTATGAATAGCTGATGTACTTGTGACTATGGGTATAAGAGCAGGTGAGGAAAGTAAAATAATATTGGTCTTATCTAACATGTAATGAAAGCCAAGCTGTGTGTACAGAGTTGTCAAGAAAGTATCAACACAACAACCACACTCTTGTTGGATATGTTTGTACAATACATTCACTTTTGTGCAAACATGAAATATTAATACCACATATTTTTGGCAGGACTATAGATCCTTTCCTCTCTTGTCACTGGTAGATTCTGACATGCTGTATAATATATGACAAGCAATGGCAGCTCTAATGCGAAGGGTTTGCATTTTTCAGCAACGCTGCCATGTGTGGCAGGATGCAAAAGGTTACAGATTTCACTGCTGAGACTTGGAGGATTTATATTTATCCCCTTAGAGGCAAATCTATCTAATATGACAGTTTAATCCTCTTAGAGACGTATTAACTGTGATCAAAGAAAGGACTCCAGCATTCAAAGTTTCCCTGTGTTGTTGCCCCTGTCTAGTAATTTACAGTGGCTTCCCCTGAAATGATTCATAGAGGTGACCAGATGGGGCCAGTGAAAATCTGAGGCCGAAACACCAAAATCAAAAAGCCATAACTAAATTTCTGGAACACACATTTTGCTGTTAGAGTATTCGTACAGAAAGCACGCACTCGTCAAATACTGATGCTTTGCCACACCCTGTGGCATCACATACAGACTTTCATATAACTCTTTTGCACTGGTGTCAAAAAGTCAATATTTCGATGCACTGGGAGTTAAACCTGGCTGATACAAACTAGTTCAAGACTACGTCAATATGAGAGTTAAGGAACTGCTTGGTAATATACTTTTGATTCTTTTCTTACAGGTAATGTCACTGATTACCTGATGTGAAGAGAATAATAATGGTACAGTAGGTTTTTAAGTTCCACAACAATTTGGTTTTAACATGTTATGTATCTATACTAGAGTTGGGACCGATATTGATTGACTGATCCAGACTCCATAGGCCACATTTACTTAGATATCTAGTTTGTAGGATTTAGAGGGATCTATTTGTAGATTATGGCATAAATGGGAGAAATGGAATATAATAAACAAAAGCCTGTTTTCATTTGCGTATAATCATCTGAAAATAGGACTTGTGTTTTCATTATCTAAGAATCAGCCTTTTATACTTCCAGTGGGAGTGGGTCCTCTTCCATGAAGTCTGCCATGTTGCAGTGCCATGTTTCTACGGCAGCCCAGAATGGACAAACCAAACACTAGCTTGAAGAACAGGTTTTTTTGTGATTTTATATGAGTTTTATAACAATGCTTGTTGGCTCTCCTCGATGTTTGGAAATGAGGGTGAGTAGAGGAATATTCAGTCAGGAGCAATTTTTTAATTCACTGCTAGATGGCACTAAATCCTACGTAGTGAACCTTAATCTTAAATGGTAAGGTCAATTAAAGTGTATTCATTTACTTTTAACACAGGTTCTTGCACTTTTCAAATAATCACTATAAAAATCTTGAGTGACCTTGACCTGCAGTGAAAGATTTGTCAATTTGCTGATGAACTCTTAAAATTTTTTTATATTACTCTTGAACTCCTTTATAGAACTGTATTTTCTAGTCGTAATTCATGATGCATTGCTATGCACTTGATTAATTCAAGTTATTTCAAAGCTTTTGAGTTTCCATAACAACAAGCACTCCTACACCTGTTGTATACGGAGCATACTTAACCTACAGTTCAAATAAATACACGTGGAAAATGTTTAAAGGTACTGCTTTTTGGTATAATTTATGCTCTTCTTATGAGAGATATTGAGCCCTGTAACAGGAGTCTCCTTTAAGTTTACACGTTAATAAAAGTTTTTGTTGTGTCCTGTAGTGTTGGATATAGTCACCCTTTGTAGTTAGTGTTTTACCTTTAGATAACTGATCACAATTCCCTTAACTTATAGAGCTAAAAAATACAGATGTCATTTAAAATTTCAGCATAGGTTTGGGAAAAGCCCCTCAGCTTTTTTGCTGATCCTAACCCTAACCCTATTCATGAGTGTACCCAGGTGTGATTTCTCTTTAATTTTCTCCGTCATGTCTTCCTTTCTTTTTCCACAACCATAAGACTGAGGGCCGACACACCAGTGCCATATGCAACTATTTATCAGACGTATTCTCTATCAGAAGCAGTTGATGTTATATTAGTAAACCTTCTAATTAGTGGGTAAGACTGGTGTGAGGGTTAGCAAATGCTGCTTTATTTGTGCTGCTGTGACAGTGACAATGACAGTTTATGAGCTGATAATTTTAGAACTGAAATAATGTACCATAGTATATATTATATTATAGAATAGTCAAAATGAATTTATTATTATTATCAATTCTGTGACTATTTTGCCTTTTTTGGAATACCCAAAAGAGAAAGTTTGGAACAGGAAATTTTAAGGCCAAAATTCCTGTATGAGTCAATGGATTTGTTAGTGGAAAATCTAACAAACTGAATGATGTATTGCATATCCAACATTCAAACCTCTGAAAGTTGTTTTATCAGCTTTGAAAAAGCTTCACTGGTTCTTTAATGAACTGTTGGATCTTAAACAGGTTGATTCTCAAAGTGCTAAAATTACATTAAGCCTCATTTTTACCTTCATCAGGGTGCATTGATATTCATCAGAGCGGATACTGTCTTTCGGACTTTTGGCTGGATCTTCTGTGGCATGTGAAGATAATTAGAGGACTAATTTTAAAGGCTCTTGATCATTGGACTCAGCTGGGACACTCAGGCAAGCCTGCAGCCGTGCAAGCTGCTTGTAAAGAGGAAAAACTGGGCTGGATACTTAGTTTTCTTTTTTTTTTTCAATTAGGACTACAGAACACAGTAGGAGGGATAAGGGCATTAATGATTTAGTCTGATACACTGCACAAAGGAAGTCTGATCTCCTGCACAGAGGCCTAATCTTTAAAAGTGTCTCTCAGATGTTTGGGTTCAGTTCAGATCCCAAATGAAGCTCACTGAACCAACTGGATACCTGCCTGAATGTGTTAGATACCATAAAGTTTGGCTAGCTTCCTTGATATACACCAGACAAACACATAGCTCAACACAGTAAGGCCAGCTCCTCACCTAAAAAAGAGACTCTTTCAAGGACAACATTGTGCACATTTTGAATGGTTTGAAAGAGGAGAGATATGAGTCAGAGTAGAGAAATCATCCCTCAACAGAAGATGAGATCTACCACACCACCTATCATCCATCAACAATGCTGCCCTTTCATGCCTTTCTTGAAGACTTGTGACAACTCCAGTGACCAGATCATAAACTGTTACTTGACTCTGATGATGGTTAAACAAAGCAAGGAACGAAACGTATCAGTGACCTCTGCAGAGAGACTAAAACCACGGACCTCCTACCAGACGGTTAGAAGTGAAGAAGCTGAACACTTTCAAGTATCAACAACCAGGTCCAGTTGGCCTGGATTCAACTCTATTTGGATATTTGACAGTAAATGTTATATTCTGCCTTTTGATTTGAACTGACCACCAGGATAAAGATGCTGAGATGAAGAGAAGCAGTTTTTTTTTACCCCCTGGTCCAGTATCACCTTTAAAAAATGCGCTTAATCTGATCACTGTCTTTGGCTCACTGTTTCTTTATCCCCTTGACTGACGACACCCTCAAGCAAGACTAGGCACAAGGACAGGTACATGTGTTACTTGCATACAGAAAAAGAAAAAAGAAGAGTGATGTAAAACGTCTTTAGAGTAAAGCTTTGCTTCGATTTATAAGGATATTTGATCCACCTTCATCCTTGTGGGGGATGGAAATGTCCCACATCTGCGGGAAATAAAACAAACTTTAAACAGCAATTACACTTTCTATGCACTTTAACACAACAGTTATCAAATCTAATAAATGTTTTATTCATGTTTATCAAACTTTTAGAAAAAAATAATCACAATTTATTTATTTTTTGCTCCATCTGGTGACATATCATATAGTATATCTGCGTGGGTTGGAGCAGGTGTTTGCATTAAAGATATGTAAAAAGCACAACAATCCCTGGAATTAAATAAGCTAAGGCTTTATTTTTTACTTGGTGCCAAAGAATTAAATAACTACTTTTGCACAAATCACTGGTTATGTGGGTATGTGTTCAGGCTTTGTGGTGTTGAAGACTAATCAAATAATAATCACATGGTAGGTACTTGATTTTCTAAAGCAGAAAAAAGCCCCCAAAAAAGACAGTATATAGAAAACTTTACACTAGTGTTGCTGCAAATCACGGATTGCTAATAACTTTACGCAAAATGAAATAAGAACAGAAGCAAGGTGGCAGTTGCAGAGGACTTCCATCTTAGTTGTGTCGGCGCACTTGATGAGAAGCACATTAACATTCAGACACTTAGGATCCATACCTCGGGAAACATTCAAGAAATTAGAAAGGGTTTAATTTCCATCATCTGAATGGCTGATGTATGTTCCTTCATGTCATGATGGGCACCCAGGGATGAGTGGCAAATACAGCTTGTTACAGCTTGAAGAAGGTTTCTCCTCACAGGGGACTTTTGAACCTGCATTTCCTTCAGCATCTAATCAGATATAATGAGAGCTGCATGATGAGAGAGCATTTTTTTCATTAGAAAGAGCTTTGTTATGAGAGTACAAGCAGGCCTGCATTAATACTGTCAGTCAATTTGGTTCTTAATGTTACACAGACCATTTCATATAAAGCGTCACATTTTTTTTCATCAGTCTTTTCCTCCTTTCATTTTGATGTGCAATTACCAGAAGAAAATCCCTCTTGGGTCTTTGTGCTGATTCATATTGTATCTTGATAATATTATCACCTGAATGTCATATTTGATATTTTTGTTTGTATAAATTGTTGTGGAAAAAAAGGACTAACATAGAAATGGAGAACTTTTCTTTAATCTTACTTTTGAGGGCATTGAATTGCCAACAAAATGCCAAGGATCCAGCAGGGAGATGGAGTTTATGAATTTTTAATGTTTCCCTAATGTCAGACACTCTCACTGCTGGAGAGTCTTGATCTTTGCTGTTGAGAAAATGATTCTTTAGCATTGCAGACTTCCCACTGTAGCATGAACCAAGTACCGGCCTACTTGAAGCCATGCAGCCATGAAATCAAAACTGAACAGCAGAAGGAACAATAAAACTAAAATTTGTCATAAATGCACACACACACTTGTAGAAATGGATGTCTGAAGGAAATGTTTGTCTCTCCAAACATAAAGGAGAAGGTGTAAATAAAACAGTTATATACATATTATATATTTGGTGTAGTCAGAGTCTACATGAGACATCATTACCTCCTCAGCAGGTAAATACTGAAGCTTTGTGAGATGCACCAAGGCTTTCAACAAATTCCCACGTAAATTCATCTAAGTCAATATTAGACACTCAAAGCAACTGCTCCAACCCACATGGTTGGGAGTGTGTTGGAGCAACAGAGTCCCAAGAGTGGAGGAGGTAGAGTGACACAAGTGTTGTCCAGGAAACTTGTTTTCGATGCAAAACTAAAAGTGAAACTTTAATTGATAAACCAAAAATCGTGTCTTAACCAACCACGTGTAGATCTTTTTCTAAGCTGAAGCCAGGAGTTTTTACCTGAACCTTACTAAAATGTTACTGTCTCACAATGAAAAGCACATGTATAGACAGGCTTTGTGAGAAAAGGGCTTTTAATGTCAGACACACACAGAAAAGGGCAGGGATCTTGTGTGTGTATATAATGCCAAAGGGCGTGAAAGAACAGCTATATTTGACAAGGTGGGATGAGAACGTGTTGGTATTGCTTGACTATAATGTAAGTGTTTGGTTTGAAACTCATCATTTCTCAGATCAGTTGGCTTTGTTTAGGTTTGTGATCATTCTGGGAAATTCACACATTGCGAAACAATACAAAATGCTGAATCCCTTGGAATACTAATCCATAATCTATATGTATATAAACAAAATATATAGCCTATATACAGCCTCTGGCAGCCGTAATGGAATGTCCAGCAAAACTTAAGGCTTATTATTAGCTACTGATGTTGATTGCTATCAAGTTTTTGACTTTATTGGCATCATCAATCATCTACAATTGATAAGAATTTGCTTTGGTTCATGCTTATCAAAAAATATTTTAAAAAATGAGGCAGTCACATGCACATCTTAACTCTGACAGTGATGGAATGTCTGATTCCACTATCAAAATACGATAATTGTTGAATCTTATGAAATGTGGGATCAAACATTAGTTCTGTGTGTCAGAGCTGAAAAGGATAAACACTTTGTATGCAGCAAGGTTGCCAAAATGCCAGCCCACCAACCCATGTGGGGCTAACATAAAAATGCTGGCCGGGTCCTTGTGTATATTATAAATTCATAAAAGCACAGCATGTTCTCCACTGAGTTTTTGTAATGACTACACTTTTTATCTGAGTGTAAAAGCCCTTTTTGTATCCAGAAGTTGGTGTGTGTTTGCAGCCACGACCACAGAAATATTCAGTTAAAGTTGGACACCTGCAGTTTAGGGCAAGTATATAGGAAAGGTCAATATCTATTATTCATGTTTGAAGCCTTGAAGAGGAATACATGCTCTTCTGGAGATTACTTCTCTGTTCTCTCCTGGTAATGACAACGATTCATCACTGGAAGCACAAAGGAGGGAATAATGAATTATAACACTTTTCTTTTGCACAGATATCCATCCCATGTGTACTTCGTAGTCGATATCACCTCAATAAACATAAGAATACTGCAATGACAGAGATTCTGCAGCGAAACGAGGTAGCTTATTGTCTTTACTGTGAAGTAGCTATTTTTCTTAAGCCAAATGGCCTCTTCGCTCATAGCATGGCACAAGTTTTTATCTTTTAGTTGTATGTCACCTTTGGAATTGCTTTGTTTTCTCAGAGGAAAATATTTCTACAGATTCCCATTTCTGTCCTCAAAAACCTAATTCCACTCTGGCTTAGCTATTTGATATGAGCTCTACATTGGGACTTATTTTTCTTTCCTGTCTAGAGTTTTTTTCTTTGGCATTAAAGACCATGTTGTGCAGTTTGTTTACACCCATCCAGCACAACTTGTTGGGTTTTATCAGGGGTAAAAAACATCCTTAGACTTTCGGCTGAAATCATTTTTTCCATTTGATAAATCTGCTTCTACTGACCCGCTCTTAGTGTTTGGATTTTTAAAATCCTAACTTATATAAAAGCGTATCCGCTTCTAGTACCATATATATATATATATATACTATATTTGGCCACCTCCTGTACACACTCACTCCAAAATCTCATCGTTTCAATGGATTCAGAGAAAGAAAAGGAGTGTTTTCATTCCAGCCTTTTCTCCTGCTGGTGACCACCATGACCTGTGCCAACGTGCAGGTTGGTCAACCTTTATGTGTCAGCGGGGGCCTCAGTTTGAAATGATGCTGAAAATAACAAGGTCGACATCTCTAAGTTTGACTTCCTTTAGCTCCACTGTGAGTCACAAATGAAGGCCATTACAGCCCTGCAACGGCAGTCGCAGGGTGAGAATGTGTAGCCCTAACATCCACACATGAGGGCTTTGATGTGCGCCGTAGTCTTGGTGTTCAGGGAGGAGATGCTTCTGCTCTTAAAGTCATAATGTGGAGCACTTTATCATGCATGCGTTCAGCCGTTTGTATTATGTGTCTGTGTAAGTTAGCGGCAGAATCTCATTCAGATGACAAAGGGATGAATGCTACTTTTATCTCAGTCCATTTGCCCCCCAAAAAGAGCTCTCACCTGGAGGAGCTGATGAAATTAGTAATTTAGCTGGATATAGACCATTTTCATTGAACCTTTCACTCGCTCGGTTATTACTTTCAATAAGGCAGCTAATCTTCTAAGCTCAGGCTGAGAATCCTCGTCTTCTATCCTCCTCACTCTGGACTTATTCACAAGAGGTTGGACGGCATTGTTATGAAATTGAACCATTTCTTATTACTACGTTCCATTAGCGCGTCTACATTCTATTATGACTCCCACCTGTCCTGCTAGCAAAGTCATTCATTTTTGACAGAGTGGTGAGAATGGAAGTCTGCTGTCTTAAAGAAATAAAATGAGCTCTTTTTTGAGCACCAGCCTGTGGATCTCCCATCTGAAGAGACCGCTCCTCGTCAAATCCTACAGTTTTATTTTCTTGCAGACTGAGGTGGAGTGTAACACCCTAGTAATTTTAATAATGGCTTTTCTTTTTGTATTTAATGGAAGTTGGCCATAAATCTCCTTTAATATCGCATTAACACCTACTGTATTACATTCACTGTTCCTCTCTGCATGTGTTTGTTAACCGAAATGATTAAATTAAATTTTAATTTGAATATTTCCCCTGTGTTAATTGTTCTGATAAGTAAAATACGAGATAATATCTTAATAAACTGGTGTGTTATTGAGCTTTTATGATGTTAATTAAAAGAGCCAAGTTTCTCTTTTTTTCCTTTTCTTTTTTCTCTAATTTAATTGCATATCTAAAATAGTCACATCTTTTCAATGTGACTATTAGCATACATAAATTATGTATGTTTTCAGTTTAGAGCTACCTTAAACACTTCAAATGTATGTTTTTTCATACCTGGAAGGCTGCTTATTGGCAGAGTAAGGACGGGTATTCAAACATTATTCCACTTTGGCTTAGAATTTTGATAATACGCGGAATCTTGATAGCAACAGAGCCAATTTGTTTCAAGTAAAAAGCTTCAATAGACTTTTACTCTGAATTATTCAGTCCCTCTATTTATCAGTTAATAAATAGACAATCCCTCCATTACCAAATCCTGAAGGATTTTCTGTTCTTTTAATTCCAAACCTGGGCAAAAGCATCTTTGTGGAGCTGAATTAATTTAAAAAAAACACCACCTATTGAAACAGTCTTTTAAATAGAATCAAGAATTCTCAGCCAGCTGTGGCCCAGTTTTATCAGGGAGACTCAGGTTTTCTGGCGAGACATTGTCACTGGAAGACAACTTGTCATGAAGAAGTCTTAATATTAGACTGGCAAATTCTTTCTCTATGATTTTAAAAGAAAATGAAAAACTTGTTTTTTTTATAAATCTGAGTTGTAATTAGGAGTATTCAAATACCATTTGTTTCTAAGTTTTATTGTTTTATTTTTTTCTGTTGTAATTTCTGTTCTTAAAAATATTCAATTCGGTGCAACTTTTTTCATATGGCAGTATACATAAACAACAACAATGATGATATTAACAAAGTTAAAAAGAGCATCAACACAGAGATTTCAATATTGCTGCTCACTTTGATTAAAACAAATACAGATGTCTGCTTCAGTGTTTCTAAAAGTCAGAGTTTGATCTTGTGCTACTTTGTAATGACTCAGTTAAGACCAAAAAGATTTTTCAATTTGAATATGATAAACTTTAGGCTGCTTGTTTGTCTTAAAGGTGCTATATCATATATATATATATATATATATAATAAGCTGAGTTGAGTTTCAAAATGAGTAAAGTCTGACTCCCTCAGTCTCTGTAAGAGGATAAATTCCCAGGTGGCTTTAGGTTTTGGTGGCTGATTTCAGCTTGTTTTGTCTCCAGCTGACTGAGATGTAGCTCCAGAGGGAAACATCCCCCCCGAGGCGTGTGGTTGACAGGGTGGAAGTCAACGGGAGAGGGATTGATGAGTCTCACAGGAGCTGGACTAAGTGTTGTGAGCAGAGTCAACAAAAAACCATTCTGGGCTACATCTGATTGTGTGTTTGCTTACATTAACTGTTTTTTTTTGGTCCTTGATATTGGTTACATTTTACTAGCTTTATGTGGGTGTTGACATTGGCTTTTCAAGCATGTCGCTCTCATCTAAACTGGTCACTCAAAATATTTTGTGACATTTTCTCATTATTAAAAAATGCAATCTTGGAAACAATTATATCTCTCAAAATATTTTTTTCTGCTATACTTTAAAAAAGGCATTTTCTAAAGGATGGAGATTCTGAGTAATAATCACCTCTCGCTTTCATCAGTCAGATATCAGCTATGGTTTTAGGTGTTTATTGTGTTGTTTATTCACATAAATGGCAATATTACTTAATGTCCATAAATATTTTCCACTGTTGTTTCGAGCAACTTTGAAAACCTTATTTGCAATATTGCTCACTAATGCAAGTATTTTTTTTAGATTAAAAAAAAATGAATGTTGATGGCTATAATCTTTGAGAAGTACTGAATATATAAAGCAGTATATAACATGAACACCAGAGTGAAGCCGAATTAAGACTTAAAGAAAGTCTTTAGTCCTGACAGCACTTTGAGTGAATAAATAAAAATTTCACACTTCAGCGAAATGTGTCAGACTGGCTATCAGATTTTAAACTATGGTGGGTGTTAATATGGCTCCTTTCCAGTGTTTATATACAGGTCCACACTAGCTGATTGATTTTAAACAGTATTTTCAGCGCAGCTATAAGCACTGCATCTCAAGAGAAACTGATTTAGACGAAAGCACCAAGTAATTGTTTGCAGTAGATGACATAAACACACAATATTTGAAGACACACTTCAGTCTAAACTCCGCCTATGGAGTCACATCCACCAACACAAAGTTACTTAGAGCTCCACCAATGCGTGCCCATTAATGCAGAATGCAGCCTGCTGTAACAGTGACTTGAATAAAGTTATGGCCATTAGTGCTTGTTGATCCATGACTGTTTACGTTCTCATTACTGGCATCTATTCATCCCTGTGACAGCTGCCGAGGATATCTACTGACCTGTGATTTGCTGCAGAAGGGAAACAATCGCTACCGTTAAATTAGTCTGTGATTGCTTAATGTAGCTGATACACACTGATACATGTTCATAAAGTCTGCTGCTTTCTCTAAGGAACTTATCTTGAGTTATACATCTGTTTTGATCAGATTTTCTCAAGAACAAAAACAATTTAAGTATAATAATTTTTTTTACCAACTGCAACACTGAAAAGCTTATTCCTCTTTAGTTGCCAACTAACTGTTAGTGAAGTAAGCATAAACTGTTTTCACTGTATCCCAGCAGACTTCTGTGAACACAAAGGCACAGAGGCTGATCGATTTAGCTTTTAGAGTAATAGCTCTCCCTGTTTCATCCTATTCAAGCAAAGCTTCATTCAACTTAAGTACCACATTAAGGTAAATAAGCAATAGCAAAGATATGACTCACAGTAAGTCAAACTTAGTGCTGTTTAATTTCCTCTATCCTTTTTTTATCCGTTTCTCTCATGCGTGGGTAAGTTATTATTCCTGCTGTAGCTCCGCCCTCCCCTCCCATTCTGTCCCTCATCTGTCTTCATGCCACCAGTGTGCACATAGAAAAGGGTTTTAGCATGTGTCAGTAAACCCTAATCTCCTCACAAGCACCCTGAGGAGCACAACCGAGTTAAAAAAAAAAAAAAAAAAAAATCAAGTGTGAAAATTTTGTCTTTCTGGCTGATTTCTATTTCCCTGTAGGAGAAGTGTCATTATAGTCAACAAGAACAGTGACTAATGTTCTCAGTGGGCTCTTCAGTGTTGCATGCAATACAGAAACTTTTGCTGTGCTAAATGCATGAGCGTGTTGGCTTTACACTATGAGACAAACAAGGTAACTGTTTTGTATTTTTCATCAGAACATCCCACTCAGTGTAGTATAAAAGCTGCACAGTGGGTTGCTTAAAACGCTCCTCCTACACTGAGCTGTGCGCACTTTGTCTTCATCCATATAATCGCATCAACATTAATCAAGTGTCGTCCCCCTCTCTCTCTCTCACACACACACACACACACACATACACACATTGCAGTTTCCAGTGTGTGGTCAGCATGTAAAGTAAGAGGGGGGTATTAACATGGAGTGGACAGCTAATGCACAAAAATACTCCATTTTTACTCTCCATTCCCAATTTTTTGCAGAACTCAGTTTTTTTTTTATCATAAAATGTTTCTTTTACTTCAATAAGTGTTCACTTTGTAAAACATATCAGCTAGCGCTATTGATGGGATTTACTTCAAGCTCTTACTCAAAACAAGCCAAAAAACATGTAAAATTCTCAATATTTTTCAAGTAGAGGATGGTTAGACTATTTGGACAATATTCTTATTTGCTTTCTTCAGAGATCGGGAGATAAAAACTAGAGATAAACCAAAATTCACAGGAGCTATAACCGTTTTTTTCAGGGCCGATACCGATTATTAGTAGTCAAGGAGGCCGATAACCGATATTTGGAGCTGATATTCATTTGCAGTAAAAGTGAAAATATTGGCGTCAAAATTTTGAATGATACAAGCTCCAACACTTAACCTCGTTTAAATGCCTTTAAGCATACGTTTATTAAACAGCTTTTCAGATTTGCAACATCTTAAAGGTTTTTTTTTAATCTTAGACAATAGTCATCTTTGTTTTTATTCTGCCCTCCCTAAACACCTGGTTCAGTTTGGCAGGTAGGTAAACAGTTCTTCACACCGAGACAAGGCTTTGTGATTTTACCCACGATTTATTGACTCCACATGAAGCACTGTAAAACTGAAAAATTACAAAATACAAAAAGTAAAATATACAGGAAACATGTGTTGTATATTTGCACCATTGCATTGCAATACTAAAGTTAAACATTCAATTCAATTCAATTCAATTTTATTTATATAGCGTCAAATCACAACAAAGTTGTCTCAAGACACTTTACATA
>JAQMCX010000027.1:644894-655056 GCA_029814765.1 Acanthurus leucopareius
TGTAACCAATCAGATGGTTCTGTGGGTGGGACAATACTGGAGACAGAGTAGTGACTGCAGACAGAGAGGAGCGGCTGAATCAGAGCCAGAATAACCCAGTTTTAAAGTGATCTCTCATCGGCTGTTGGATTAAAAAAAAAGGCCGATGCCAATATGTGTCAAAATGCTGAATATCAGCCCAGCCAATAATGGGTCTAACCCTAATAAAAAAACACTGTTATGTTGTTACACTAAATACATCCTGGTCCCTTCCTTTACCTGTCTTGTTTTATTGTTTTCTATGTTTCCTTCCTGTGCTCCTCCCCAACCTGCCTTTTTCCTTGAACACCTTTTCTGCACACCTGTGCTACATCAGCCTCATTACCTGCTAACATTTCCCCCAGCCCATCAGCTCCTCTCATGTTGCATCATCTCATCCCCCTCACCTGAACTGCTCCACTCTTCTCTCATTCTGCTGTTGGTTTACTTTGTATTGCAGAGTTCACTTCAGTATTTGTTGAGCCCTCTGCTCTGCTTTCCTTCTCTAAGGTTCTGTTATTAGCAATAAATCTGCCCGCCTGCTTTTAGCAACAGGGCCCACCTGCTCAGTTTTCCTCTTATGACAAAATATAAAGCCAGAGCCAGCAGACAGTTGGGGTTAATGCTGGAAGCAAGGGCACATAGATAGTATAACACTGTCTAAGTAGAAGCAAACAAAAAACAGCACCTCAAATAAACAACATTATATCTAATTGGTATTGTCCATTAAAAATAAAGGGGGTAAAAAGCAGAGGTGGTGCTAGCAGGCTTCAACCTTTGCCAGTTTTGCAAAAAGTTGAACTATAGTTAGAGGCACACAGTGAAAATAGAATCATTATTTCAAGCAAAACAACCTGAAGAAAATAAAAAGACCCATGATGTGTCCTCTTGTCTCAGTGAAACAGTTTGCTCCTCTCATTAATCTCACTCTCATTAACAGAACTGATCATCCATGTATCCCATCCACAGCAGATATGTCCATGCTATCCAACACATGCTTTCCACCTTAACTAGGCCTTCAAGTGCTGCTTAGAAGGTCTGATGGCTGACAGGGGAGACACAAACTCTAACAACACATCTGTGTGAATATGTCTCCGGGCTAAAATGTATATATATACAGACTGTATATAATCGTTTCTTTCTAATTCGACCTTGCAAGTGCTTGACTCTGCTTCCCCGAGCAATCTGCACCAACCCCTCTGATAGCAATTACTCCATGAGTCTGCTCCCGAAATGACAACACACTGCACACCCAGTCACCATTATTATGTCAGCAAAATCCACAGACACCTGTGCTGCTTATGCTGTTTAAGTTAAAGTCTTAATCAGACTGGATTCTTAATAATTTGATTTATCTTGTCTTGTTTTTGTACTTTTAACATGACACTCACCAAATTCTCTAAAAAAAACACTTTGCAAAGAAAACTGTCATTTAGACACTTTGGGTAATTATTTCATTTCTTTGCCTTTGTTTGCTCTTCCAAACAAGTTTAGCCAACCAGCTTGTGTAAAATTGAAATTTAAGTTAATGCTTAATTGTCTTCAGGGTACACTTTGACTTGAATTGCAGAATTTTTTGTATTCTAACCCACAAAATATTACGAGCTCCAAATAGCAAATCACAAAGGATCCCAGCTGGAGCAATTGGTTTCTTTTCGCCAGCCTCTGAAATGCAACTTAATCCATTTCATGGGGTTAACACTCGTCCACATGTGGGATTATTACACACCCATACAATCTTTAATCAAGCGAGTGTACATCTGTCATTCTTATAAAATCAATTCATGCCCTCAGGCTGCAGTTTCCACACCAGCGGTGTCAGCCATTCTTTCCCCCACCGCCTGGGAGCCAATCATGATCAAGTTGTTGAATTTCATTGCCAGCAATATCATCAAGCATGAAGAACACATGACCCGCTGTGGGGAAGTGTGTTCAGAAATATATTTGTTTGTGGAAACCTTCAATCAATCAGTCAAATTTTATTCATATAGCACATTTCAAACGAATTAAAATGCAATTCAAAGTGCTTTACAAGTAATAAACAGACAAAGAAAAGAGAAATATTAAGAGAAAAAAATGAAAAAGGTGGAGAGAGTGATGGATACCAAATTAACTCAAGAAAAATAACCAACAAATAAGTTACAAAACTGAATAAACTGTAAGGAGTAAAATGTTAATGATGAAAAATGTTGAATGTTAAAATGAAAAAATAAATATATTAAAAAATGGCCTAATAGTGATAAAATAAATGTAAACCATAAAATCATTAAACTATGATATATATTGGATCACTTCAGGTTTGACTCAGAAGGGAAAACAACAACTATTACAGATTACATTTTATGCTCCACTATCTCTTTTTGTCTGTGTATTCTTGTGTAAAAGAGATAACTGATACTTACCTACAATAAGCGGTCTGTATACATAGTGATACAAAGAAACGGATGTGTGCTATCATTATGAACTGTTGTCATGGTTTAAAAAACAACATTGTTGACTGGTAGGATACAGGACGCAGGCTGCCGACTCTTACTGTAGATCTCATAAACACTTGAACAGAAAGCGAATGTTGCTTCAAAAAAGTGAAGTGTCAATGCATCCAAAGGCATTTCACACAGATTGCATTCAGATTGCTCAAACCACCTTCAGGAAGTCTCGAAAGCATCACACATCCAATACACATACATACTGTTTTTTCCTTCCCAGCGTTTGTAGAAATGACCCCTCATAGGGTCGATCCTGTGTGTCATTCTGAAGGCCGGGTGACGGCATGCCGAATCTCTCTAACACTAGCTTTCCGGTTAGTTGAGAGAGAGAAAAAAACAGATCAATTTCAGCTCGTGTGATTATACAGAAGGCGCACTTTGCTGTTGCAGCATTATATGATCTCTGATCTGCTCAGCCGCTGAATGATCTGTGTGGGTGAGTCTATAAATATGATTCATTCATGTGTCCCTCCTACTTTGTGGATAGTTGTTTGCTCACTAGCCATTAGTTCTATTTGTAAAGATTTGTGCAAAATTCTTCGGAAAATCGTGGCAGTTATGCCACAAGGTTTATTACCACTACCACCTGGACTGAAGTAGGAGCAGCTCTTTTTGTATTTAGCCAAGGAAAACCAAGATAGATTGCAGTTGGATTTGTGATCTGGCCAACGGCGACTGCTTATGTGGCTGGATGTAAATTAAAGTGTGTTCTTATCCTCAATCAACTGGACTCTTCAGGAACGGAAGCCAGGATCCTGTTTTTACATTATACTTCTGCCTTACACACCACCACCAGCTTTCCCGGCTGAGTGTGCAGACGGTAGTGGGTTCAAAATGAGTCCAGTGCCATCACCCAGTATAACTCCACAGCTGACATAAAGGAATCCTTCTGCTAGATTTCTTCTGGTTATAAGACACTTCATATGACAACTGTAAGTAAGGCTGAGTGCAACAAACTTTGCTTTTACAGGGTGACACCACTTACTACTTAGTTTCTGATACTGGACACTCATTGTTTACATGATCCCAAGAAGTAGATGAACACTAAGGTATTATCAAAGGTCCTTTCAAGCAGTTAAAACACAAAAAGGATGAAAACAGTTGCCCAGTTGTAATGTGCATGTATTGCATTTATTCATCAAATGCTTAGATAAGTAAGGGCTTCCACCTTTCACTTTTTCTCATCACTTGCACATTAGAAACTGCATCAGGAGGAGTTTTGCTCAGACAGAATGATAAGGACACTTCAGGCATCTTTAGTTTGGTGGGATTCAAACTTGTTCAAAAAGGTAACCTTCAGTGAAAAACTTTAAAATAAAAGTTTTCGATGACAGACAAAACTGTAGAAGATCCCTGCAATAACCTGTCAGATGATCCAGTACAAAGTGGTACAGATTGGAAGACTGAGAGTACCTGTGGCTGAAAATTTGTCTGGTCAGTGTACAAGCTCTCTGTGTGAACTTTTTAAAGGACTCCTGGCCTATCATTTTTAGAGGGTTTTTTTTTTTTGTACGAGTCATTGCTTTTCTAACGGTTTTCATCTCCCTTTGATTTTGATCTCATCACTAAAGCTCATAAGCCACATAGAGAAAATTGGATATGAGACTGCAGGGAAATCAGAACCCTGACACATGACAACCTTTTCTTTAAAAACCTGCCAGTGACGAGTCGACAAAAGGACCCTGAGAAATGTGATTCTTTAAAATGAGTTCAAACAGATTGTAAAGTGATGCATGTGGAATTTTTCTGTTTCTGATATGTGGGACTACAGAAGAGGTGGGTTCTTGGACCCACCACACTGGTTTTTAAATTTGAGTTGGTGGGCATAGTGGGCATATTCCTCCAGGTTTCACATACGAGATAACGAGATGTCAGAGCCCAGGGCTACATGGAATGCAGCGCCCCCGGTGCCTTGCTCGTGGGCACTTGGGCAGAGATTCCATCAAGATGATTACAGCCACCCTTCAATCATCGGCTCATGGGTGCTGTTAGTGCTGTTAGGAATCAAACCTGCTGTCCTTCACTAACTGCCGGCCTCTGTTACCTCCAGGCCATTTAGCTTTCTCAGTCTAAGACTAAGTGATCTTTGTCACCTGGTTAAATTAATTTATGGACTCCGTCTCACTTGCTGCCAGAAATTGATTTAGCCTCAGAAATATTTAATTGAAAAGTTCATCTTGGTTAATGCTGCACAGAGAAAGTTATATAAGGATAAACAGGCACTCTGGCTAATTGGAAATTAATCTTTAGAACATGGTTAGAATGAGATAGGTGCCTGGGTCTCTGTTTGTCTTAAATATGTCTGTTGCTGTGTTTAAATGATCCTAAAATAATTAATGCTACATAATAAAATTCATATAAAATTATAAATTGAGACAGTGGACTGAACATTAGTATTAAAGCATAGTAAGTAATATTAAAGGGTTTTGAATGATCAGAAATTGAATTTATTTTGAGAATTTCTTTCCTTTTCAATCAATTGTGTAGAGGAGCCGGGGGGGTGGGGGGGGGCACTGAGGTGTATGGTAATCAGGGTACATACAATAAAATAACGTAATGGTATATAATCATGATTGAGAAAGGGCAAATAAGTATTTGGGGATCGTGTGTTTGCAGAAGCCAGATTGTTTTCACTGTCCTAACTGATGTGTAAATCTGTCTGTGCATTCTAATTATAATCGTTTGCTTAGTGTATTTTAGGACCTCACTGATGATGCAGCACTCTGCTCGATTAGGCTGACTCTTCGGCGGTGCTGACGATGCTTCCTTTAAAGTGTTTTGCTGATCAGTAACTGTCACCAGGTGGTTTGGATTTGGGTCCCTCACTTAAAGCTGACTTCACAAGGACACATTGTTCAAAAAACAGACAATAAACATCATCTATAGCAGTTTGGGAAGTGTTTTTTTTTTGGTCTTCAGTCTTTATTGCTTTCATCTAACACGTGATAACACTCATGAGAATAGATTCTGAACGAGCAGACGGTGCGGATCCCCTTTGTTTTGGCACAGCAGGGTGGGAGCTGATGGAGCGACTGTGCTGAGAGAAAACCTTTGTGTCAGAGACTTTGAGCTAAACTTCACACTGCGGTAAAGCGTCTAAGGTTTTCTCAAGAGATATACAAACAAACAAAATTCCTAATTAGGTGCATAATATGCCAATCGATTTATGTGTAGTAAATCCTGCCTGGGCAAACCGATTCCCTGACAGCAATTACTGCACACACCTGCAGTTAAAAAGGCGGTGCAGCACGCTTCACAACCCCATCCACTACCAAAGTAGACATTTTATCTGATCTTATGTGTCACACAAAATTCAAGCTTTTGTGGGCTTGCCTTCTTTTTTAAAAGCAGGCTATTTTCACAGCAGGTTTCCTTGTGGATATTAGTTTAGGATCTCAGTCAATGTGAAAGCTTCTCGTGCTCAATTCACCGCAGGTATCTGATGGGTTGTTTGAATGGAGTATTTTTGAAATATATCCTGGCTGAGAAGACAACATGTAGATTACATCTATTGTTAAAAAGACTGCGAAAAGGTTCACATGTTGTATCAACTCAATAGGAATGCCATTTAATTATCCTATTCAATGCATAAGTGCACATTTTTAACTAGAGCATTGTAAACAAATGCAAATGAACTTGATTCTGTCCCTATACTTCACACCTGGGTCTGGCTGCAGGCTTGAAAAGCCTGCCATCCCACTGGCAGTACATTTCAGCACCCTGCGGCCTGTCAAACCGCGAAGATTTGTGCTTTCATTAAGAAGTCACAGCATGCTGCTGCTGTGTGTTAAAAGCTTACAGTCTCCACCCTTAACCGAGCTGTATTAGCGTCACAGCAGATGTAGGGGTTGCATTCAACTCTCTGCCATTTACTTTTGTTCCACTCTCACAACACTATTATTTTTTTTTAATATGATAGATGGTCCCCACTGTTTTCTGCTCCACTCGTCTTTGACAGAATATAAGAGCTGCAACGAAAAAACACTTAAACTTTGAGAAGAGCCTTTCCTGAATTCATTTAGTACTAGTTTTTTATTCATTAGTTTGTTTTTCCTGTGGTGAACATGACTCAGGTGGGTCATTAGTTGCCATATTTGCCCCACAGCATGATCTTCCTGTGTCAGATTCTCTTCTCGTCTTCACACGGGTTTCCTGCAGGAGCTCAAAAGATCAAAACCATTTAAGCTGCCAACTGTAACCTTTTTCAAAACATGTTGCCTCTTGGTCAGGTGAATTTTGTGTCCTCATTTTAAAAAATAAACAAGAAAAATTTTATGTTTATGATTTGTGGTGCTCTATTATTTTAAGGGTGGATCCGGTTTAGGTTGAAAGCCTCTGTGAGGAATCTTTAGAATCTGACAAATCAAATCCATTAACATATTAGCATGCAGAGGAGTATGAACAATTATTGTACAACCTGAGCTGCTAAAGTTTTCTCATTGAAAAACCTGCAATCTGTTGGATGTTCATGTTAAGGAACAATAGGGTGCAAATGCGACTTCCTGCAGTGATTCTACTGTTAAATCTTCTGGCTTAGAGTCCTGTTTGGAAATCAAAGCTTTGGTGGTGTAGTTAGTCACAGAACACAGCAGCAGCAGGCAGAGTTTGGTTCACTATTGGCCTGAATGTTTACTCAGATTGGTCTCCATGCAAAACACTGTTAAAGCCTAGTTTTACCCCCAGATAATCAAGCCACCAGGGAGTCGAAGCCGCAACATGATGACTGGATACTTGTGAACCATAATTTATTCATGTCATTCTCTTGATCTTAAAAAATTCGGCTGATATTTATGCATAGTAATGATTTCCTTGCAAGGCTGCAAACTCATTTCAAACCAAGGCGACTGTAGTAAGTGCAGCTTTAAAGCCCGGAAGAGCTGCACTGACTGTTAACTGCAACATGGGATGATGCATATATTTTTGTGTTTTTCCACTAAACTTTATCTCCTTTTAAATATACGTTTTATCACACCTTCAAGTTTCAGAACCTTGCACTTTGAATGTGATAACCAAGGCAACAGAGTGAAGTTAAAAGGGCTGTTCTTGATCCATTTAAAGCACATTTTGAAGTAATTTATTGGGGGTAAGATATTAAAGCAGCTATCTAAGCACAAGAGGAAAACCTCAGTGGCTCAGTTGCAGCATATTAAAGATCAATGCAACACAAGTGGAATTAAAGCTCTGCTGTGAAACAAGTCTTTATTGGCAACATTGCAACCAAACAGGCGCTCCTCAGGAAACAATCTATTTCATTTTATAAAGGTAATTATAAACAAGGCTTTTTTTCATTCCCAGATTAAGCAGATAAGTGTTCCCTCTGGGTTTACAGTTAGCTCAGATACAAATATCCACCGTTATTTGATCAAAACGGACCTCTTTTTTAGATGTGAGCAGCTTTCAAGATCTTCTCTCTCATGAACAAAGGGTTTGATTCTCTCCCATATAACTTTGCAGCATCAAACATGCTGCCGTGTGATATATTTTTTTATAAATGTGTGGAGTGTTTTAAAATTTATTTATGACTTTTATTGGTGAAGCTCACCACTGCCTGCATTTGTAGGCTTCTTTCATGTTTCACCGCAAAATCACTGCACCTCAGCTGTGTTAAGAATTACAGTTGCTGTTTTGTTTTTTTTTGTTTTTGTGTAAAAATTTCTTATATTTTGAGACATGATGGTCTTTTGAGGTGAGTGTATTAATAAGTTTTCTCTATCATTTGTCCCTATTTCCCTTTTTAAAGCACACTATGGGCCTTATCTTACACTTTGGCGCAAAGTAGGACACGCTGTCATTGCTAGTTTCAACCCAATGCAGTTGTCATTTTCTTGCAAAATTAAGCTGGACGTGCCCTTAACATACTTACACCACCTGCCTTAGACCATACACTTCATAGATCATTAAGGTCCCTTGGTCTTCCACCAGATTAACTGTGGTTGAGCTGGTTCCATTCAGGGTTCTTGAGACCTTGGTGCTTTCTAGCAAACCAGTCCGTGTTTCCACATAGTTTTGAGCGTAACCGTTGCAATAAAGGACACATTATCAACAGAAAGTGTTATGATCTACAATGGTCAGTAGAATTTAACAATTACTTTGGCAACCAACTTTTGGTTTTGGGGGAAGAGAAGTAAAGAAATGACTTTGACATAAATCTTCAATTCTGGGACAAAAATTTTTAAAAAAATCTATTAATGACACGGCATATGAAAACATAATTTACTAAAAAGCAAAACAAAACTGACATATTTGGTCATTTTCAGGTAGTACATTTTAGTAAGAGGCAGAAATTAACTAGTCCAAAAGGGAAACAAACATGCACACAAACAGGATAAAAGCTGCACACCAAAGCTAATGTTGCAAAAATGGATTATCATAGTCATAGGCAGGTTTAGGTACTGAATGACTGATAATCAGATGACTGTGAATCAGCAAGACAAGCTGAGGACCTACAACATGTCAGCTAAAAAAGATTTTTACAATCTGAAATGACAGCACATGTTGAAGCAAAAAATGAACAACAATATGCAAAGTGGTACATAAAGACGAAGCTACAGCGATGTTGCATTTCATGTGCAATGTCACAGCATGAAGAGTTAAAAAGATAATCCGACAGGATAATTTAACATGCTCTAAAACATTTTGCACGCTCACAATCACAGAGCATTGTGTTATGATGTTACACACTGACGAACAAATCTGCATGCTCAGACTCTCTCTCCTCACCCACTGAACTCTTTCTGCATGGGCACAAATTGTCTGTTTGTTCTCAGCTGCTGATCTCTCTTTCTCTGTTTTTCCCTCTGTTGTTTATGTTTTTGTATTCCTCTGTTGCTTCTCACTCTCAGATCGTTCTCTGAACTCACCTGTTACTTCACCTGGAATATCAGTGTCACACATCTGATCAACTTCAATATTTGCTAAAAATTAAACTGGTTGCCATTTTTCCCTTAATGACTCAATACAAAAATGTCCACATTGTCACTTTTGTACACAACCATTTAGAGCATTTTAATGACAACTCACCTCTGAAATGCTTGAGAAAAAAATGTATTTAGAATATAAAAAAATCCCAAAATGTCTAAATTAAACACTGTGATGCTTCAGATGCTAATTTACAGTTGCTTTATTGTGAATTTTGGCTAACCTCCCTCACTTTTACAGCAAAAGTAGAAAAATTGGTCCTCTGCTTCTGCAGTAAATATGCAAAATGGTGTATTCATAACAAAAAGGTGCTAAATACCAGGATATTGTGTTAACAGCGTTAACAGCCACTTCCCAGGTGCATCCACATGTGCACTGAACTGCAAGAGAAGCTTTCTGTTTGTGTTGTTGTTGTAACAGATGCATACAATGGGAGGACAAACTGATCCTTGGCTAAAAAGAAAAAGAATCGATTGAGGGCAAATCCATTTTGTTTTCAGAAACACACAAAACATTCAACTCTGACTTAAAACAAAACCTCCACACACACAGAAAACTCTAATATGGAATTTGCATTCAGAGCAACATCGTTTCAAGTCACTCCGATAAAGTCAAAGTCCCTCTTGGGTTGTCCTCAGCATGCTGTGTTCAAGCTGTCTTTGATGTTGTTATATGAATATAGTCCTCTTTTACACACACACACACACACACACACTCACACACACACACACACACACACA
>JAQMCX010000027.1:655156-671854 GCA_029814765.1 Acanthurus leucopareius
CACACACACACACACACACACACACACACACACACACACACACACACACACACACACACACACACACTCAGACAAACAGCAGTTTCACCAGGGCACACTACAGAGCTGATTCATCTTCTCACTGGGCCAACCGCCACTAATCTCTCTGTAGCGGAGGTGTTCCCCCCCGCAGAAAGCCTTGATCATAGTCTTTATCTTACAAGGGGTAGAAGAAAAACTATGTCCACAGCTCATGGAAAATTTCCTGAACTTTAAGAAACTTTAATTAAAATTAATAATATTTCTACAGAGGCGAATTATAGAATGTTGAATGCTTTAGAGAAACTTTATTAGCATTCTGCACAAAGTAGCATAAAACAAATAACAGAACTCTTTAAAGGTTGCACCAGGTGGTGTAATTGGGGTTGTTCATTTTTGTGTCCTTGTTTTTATTATGAATAATGTACTATTGCAACTTCTGTTTCCCTAAAAAAATTTGTCTGTTTGTGAAAATTTATTTCAGTTTTAAAATGCAATAACTTTGATAACTTTGATGATTTAATTATTATCATGTTAAGTTAATCAATTTATTATTATTATTATCATATTATTCCTACTGAGTTAACTCTTAGGTTCTCAGTAACATTCATGTATATTGCTATAAATTTTAATGCTAACTCTAGTATTAAAAGGTGCTTTTCTGTGCATCTGAATTGCAAGACCATTACTTTTAATGCTTTTTCATAACACTGTCACCAGTCTTTGAAAGTTTAATTCTCTGACTCTGCTTGTATCATTACTTTTCTATTTTCAGTCCCTCAGCAGTGTATGTTGGGGATGGGAGCCAAGAGCACTTGGACTATAGGTATTTCTACAGAGGGGGGTTTTAGTTATCTGGGTTTTGCAGACAGGTTTACAGTGGCAAGCAAGCCACTGATACGGGCGATGTGAAGGTTCTTCATTGATGTGTTGTGATAGAGGCTCTGCTTACCTTTTGCTGCCAATGCAGTTTGCCAGCTCGGTGACCAAGCAAACAGTCTGCACCGCTCTATCTGTGATAAGTATAATGAAACTGCTGAAGAAATGAGGTGAATTTCATGGACAATTCTCCATGAAAGTTCTGAGCAAATGAACACATAAGCAGAGTCAGTGTGAAGTACATTCTGCTGGATGAGTCTAATGCACATATATGCAAGACATGCATAATTGTGCATTAATTATACTGACAAGGAGAGTCTGGTAAGTGATTAAAAAAAAAAAATCATTGGTGGACTCTGTATCTGTATGCGCAAAGAAAGAAGCACTTATTCATCAAAAAAATGTATTTCATCTCTTTTGCATCCATTTCCAGCTGCTGGCAGTGAATCATTTGAAGAAATGTTCTTTCTTTATGATATATTAAAGAAAACATAACCCAGGCTATAATACTTCCCCCTACCTAAAATGCATTAAGATAATGGGTTGAGTCAAATTATATTTGTGATTCAGCTGCCACTAGCAACAAATGGAAGTGATTTAGCATTCTGTGTTGTGTTTAGATTCATCCATTTTCTGCAGCTTTTCCAAGCCTGGGTCACTGGAGGCTGAGCAAAGTGGCCCCGACACCCCTCCTCGCTACTACTCTCCCCGCCCTTCTGGAAGATCCTGAGGCCATCTTAGGTTAGATATTGGATATGTAATTCCTTTTGCATTTTCGAGGCCTTCCCCAGGGCTTTATTCTAGTTATATGTGCCCGGTAAACCTGCAGAGAGAAGAATCCAGGGGGCATCATGATCAGATACCTGAACCACCTCAACTGGCTCCTGTCAATACAGAGACCCAGGAGTTCTACCCATAGGTCTTTGCAGTTGTCTCAGCTCCTCACCCATTCCCAAGGGGCAGCATCCTGCATTTGAAACTCAACTTCATTTCATGGATGAGAAATCTTACTCTTTCTGTTACAAGCCAAAGTTACTACTCAAAGAGGGAGAGAGCATACATCATGGCCTCCTCTTCAACAGTTCAGTGTAACCCCTGCTTTACTGCAGATGCTGTACTAATCCAGCCACAGATCTCAAACTGGATACCTACTCTCTGATGTTCAAGGTGGAATTTATTTTTCAAATGTTGGAAGGGATTCAATTGGCAAGACCACTGCTGTGAGATGAAAGGAATACATGAAAGCATCTTCATAGAATGGCAATGAAACAATCAAAGAGCAAATCAACACTTCATTCTGCGTTTCTGCCACGGCTCCAAAAAAGACCGGCTTCAAAATTTTTAGATGTGTCCACTACTTGAACAAAAAGCTGTGTCTAGGGTCTGCTTAATAAACTCCAGACTTCCTGAGCCACCTGCACCGATGCATCATCAAACCTTTGTAAGATACAGCATGTAAACACTGCTGTCAAATGAATCTTTTCTCTCCCTCACGCTAACTCAACAGGGGAGCAACTGTTTAACTGAAACAGAAACTTGCTATAAATGCAAGAGCAGGTGTTTGTAAGCTCCATTACTTTTAATCACATTTTACAGCTTTGTGTTGTTTTTAGATATACAGTGCCATTTTTTTCAGACAGATTTATGCAGTGTTGCTTTACAAAAAGAAAAAAAACCTTACCAAGAACCAAATTACAACACGTCTGTCGTCTTCTTACCTAACTGAGGTGACCAGCAGACTACAGAGAGAAAGCATTGGGAACCAGGTGGGGAAATAGAAAAAGAAAAACCAAGAAAAAGGTGAACCAAGGCCAAAAGAAGAAGAGAGTCTTTGCTGCACTGAAGTGCCACCGCTTGGGGATCTTTATTTATTCATTGACTAAAGTGAGATATACTGTTGCAGTGGTGATGTGGACATTTCAACAAGAACCCAGGTGAAAAACAACTTTTCTTTACCCTATACAGTTGACTCAATAAAGTGTAGCCTTTTATACGCACCATATTAGTAGTTTTTGGTACCTATTTACTGCATTTCATGTTTTAAACAATGTTTTTTTAAGCCATCCCATGCAACTTTACATACATTTTGATTGGTTCAAACAGGACTTAGGGCTGAAAATGTCAAGGACGTACGCTGTAACATCAGAAGAACAAGAGAGAGCTATTGTTATTGGCCAATAGTGTGATATGCCTCGGAAAATTTAAACAAGCACCAGCCATGTCCACACATATTTTTTATTTATTTATGTATTTATTTATTTTCTGCATCAATTTATTCAGAAAAGGCAGAATTTCTAGCAGAGTACATCATTTTATGCTACTAGGAGTCTCTCAGTTAAAATTATTTAAACAAGAGATAATTTGATGATGTCCTCGGGTAGAGAGGGGTGATGAGAGTTTTTGTCTTCACTGTTAAACAGTCAGAATTGCCAATGAAAAATCCATCTGACTCAGACAGAAATGTCAATGTAACGATAGCATATGAGGGTTTAAAGTTTTATTCATGTTTCTTCTTGACAGAACCATTGAGGTCTAATGTATCAGCTGGTGTTTTTTTAATGTCACTGTCATGTGACAGACAATCAAACAAAGCACATAGTTGAATACAGTGTGTATGTCTAATTGTTTATTCAGCAGCTATTTCAACCTGTAGTAGCTTTACCATCCAACACAATGCTGCTTTAACACACATAAATGTTGTCTTGCCTGATATATTCTGCTTGGTAGATTAACATTTGAGTGCTGTTCAGCCAACAGAAAGAAGGCAGAAGCCCAAAAACCTGGTGGGGGGGGCCACCGCTACCACCCTCACACCTGACAGAATCAAAAAAAGAGCCAGGGGAGCTGGCCCTAAGCCATAACACTGGGCCATCAGTGGCTGAGGGCACCCGGGAGCGAGCACTTCTAAGACTATCATCCCCATGGACACAAGTGCTTACATTAGATGTGAGTGTGTGTGTTCATTTTTTGTTTTTTCACATCTCCCAACAGTCAGTGATGGTATTATCTCCCTTGTTTAGCCTCCTGCCACAATTACTTGCAACTGCAAGTCCTTAATGCTCCACACATGTCGCTAAATATAGTAGTTTTAAGTTTACAAGTTTTGCACATTTTCCAGTGTAATTGTGTGTTTGAAATGCACACTGAATCTTATCCTTACAAAGCACTGCTGGGCTTTTCCAGAAGAACATCTAACCTCTGGCGCACAGATTAATGAGATTTTCAGTACATGCTTCTGATAACGAAGATGTAAAAAAAAATGGGTGAGAAAAGGTGTATGTTATGTGTCAGATTAGAAGTGCAGATTTTGAAATTAAATTGCTAGAATCTCACGTAGTGGATTATGTTATCAGTTCAAACAATATAAAAAAACTCATTGTTGCATTTGTATTTGTAAAGCATAAAGAAAAGGAACTGAAATGTGAGTGATTTGTCTTTATTTGATGTTTGGAGGTGTTGTGAAATCATTCCAGCAAATATCTCTTGAACAGCTTTTCCATCCTTGACATCTGCAGGGTGAACAGATTCTCTTCCTCTGGGTTGTTCATTTGTATTGCAGGGTATGGCAGGTTGCTCTCCTCTAATTGTGGCATGAAGTACAGCACATGCCACGGTGATGTCCTCTCCGGGGTTGCCATGAGTCAACACAGGCACTGAAACTTAAAATCTCACTTTGTGGCTGTATTCACATGACATTTTACCACTTAAAGGAATCCAAAATAGCACTGATAGATCTTAGCTAAGAGTTTTCCCTTAAAACCTATTTGTAACCCATTCTATAGCTGCTGAGACCAACTTTACCAAGGAATTGTGAGAAATCTTAAGCCAAGAAAAGTTGCTTTGCTTTATCTGTTGTTTCTTGCTAATGTGAAAGAGGCTGTTGTAGCCTGTGTGCGTCTACTGCAGCATAAAAGCCGCTACAGCTCTGTCAACTAGATTTGCATGTAAATTAAGCAGAAACCATCCTGACTCCATGTTCATGTGTATCACCATTAGTTTGTTTATTGAATGTGCTGCTGTGTGTGTATGATGCATCATGGGACAGAAAGTTGCCATGGGAAAGAAAGTTGTCCGCTATACCTGTGTAACTACACATGTTCTTATATATCAGACACTCACTTTCGACCTCTCTCTTGGAGGTTGCATTAACTCTGTGTGTGTGTGTGGTGTGTGTGTGTGTGTGTGTGTGTGTGTGGGTGTGTGTGTGTATATGCGTTAAATTAGGCCAGTTCGGTATTGAGCTTAGTCTGGATGGCAGCCAAAAACCAGAAAGTGAACATCAGGAGCAACAACAAGTCAAAGTGGAAATGCCTTAAAGGTTTTTTTTTGGGGGGTTTTTTCTCAGTAATGACTAATGACGGAGGAAATGGAGGAAAAGCAGTTGGAGATTCAGGGTCACAGATGAGATGGAATGACTTGCTGATAATGTTAATAGAAAGATTTAATATTGTGACAATTTTAAGCTGATGGCTGACTGTCTGAAAAAAGTTTCTGATGACTGTTTGATAGGACAGTTTAATGTGGCACATTGGCGTGCATCAGGGCGTGTATTTGTCAAGTGACAGAAGCAGCATGACAGTGTGATTTTGTTATCAAAACATGCAACTATCATCGCAGGATCTCTCCACAAGCCTTTGTTATTATGTTGCCGACCGACCTATAAAGGCTCTTGACAACATTAAATTGAAAGCAGAAGTCTATAATAAATGCAAAAAGCTCTTATTTTTTTTTCTCACTAATTTCAATATCAAACTTCATCCTTCAAAATCAAACCTTAAATCAAACTTGATCTTCTTTGTTATTGGGCTGTTTCTGTTGATTGGTGAAGTAACTGCATCCTTTACTAGTTCTACTATTGACATTATATCCTCAAAATAAGAGTGATACCTTTGAAAAGCCCAGGTTTATTAAATGTTTCTAAAATGTTGAAGCAATTGTGAGGCAGATTGCCTTTTAGGATTGTTTTTATTATGTTTTTAGAGACTTAGGAGTCCTCTTGACTTTCCTTCTTACTTCCAGATTTAGATGCTGGTTTTGACACTGGTGGCTATGTAAAATACTCTCGATCCAAAATTTAGGAGTCTTAAAATTATCACTGACATTCCCTTTTTTTTTTTTAAGAGTTACTTCTTCTTCAAGTTGGGACCTATTATAAACCTCATGATGTTCTGTGGATATGACCCCTGGGCCCTGATCCTGCAGCCGGCCACATTAAAATGCTGTTGGGAGCTGGCTCAGAGTCAGGGTAAGCTATGTACAAAGGGTAACCTCTGCTACCAAGCAGGTGGTCATTATATTCTCCTGTAATTATATAGTAAAAACATTTTGAATCTGTCAAAAAAACAGGGAGAAAATGGAATGGTATTTGCACAAATCTTGAATTCCCATGTACAAATCTGTTTCTCAGGGTACTCTAATTATATTGTTGTGAGTCAAATACACACTTGGTTTCAACATTCATTATCATGCATGCTTATTAACATATGGTCTTGACAGGAAAGAGCATGAGAGATATTAGCTGCAGTTAGTCTTAGTTCTTGTGAGACGGTAGTTAATGTAAGTGCATATTAATGATCTTTACATTGTTTTCTCTTCATTAACTAAAGGAGCACTGATATGAATATTTGTGCATGTATGCAGCCTATCACAGTGGGAAAACCTGTGAAATAAGTAAATATTGACTCTTTGCGCACTGGGAACATTACTGACTTAAGTGCATGGAACACTTTTCATAGGAAGCTGCAAACAGTCACTTTTCTGACATGTTCTGCATCACCATTGTAATAAAATAAACTCTCAGCGTCTAGTAAACAAAGAATGATGGCAAAGGCTTTGTTCTGATCTAAAAGCACATCATCAGCGTGTACTAAAACTAAAAACAAAGCCAAAGATGTTGCTACGATAAATAATTGACTATAAAGTTATAACTGTAATATTGTTTAGGTATTAATTGGAGTTGTAGCACATCCAGGCGAGGTCTCAGGATTGTCTTCCAGTGTGAGGCTATATAATTAATTTGGCTTGAACACTAATTGGGTAAACAGGAAGGCAAACTGCCACTTAGGGAGGAGGAAGGAGAGAGAGAGAGAAACTCAGGGGTTGTTTAAGAAAACTTCTCAGCGAGCAGATTGGGTTCACAGAGTCAGTTACTAAGGTAACTGACACAGAGTGTATATTTCCTTCTTTTTAATCCTCTCTTGTGTACCATATGGTGACAAAATTAACTTTTCATACATTATTGTACAGTTTTGAATGAGGTGACTAATTTAGCAAAAGATCAGAGGGGCTCTGCTACTTGTGTGTTTGGTTGAGTGAATTGTGTGTGTTGTTTGACACAATAAGCCCTGTTTAAAAATCATTCTTAAGGTTCCTCTCCAGGTTGTAATGTAATGTAATCACTAAAATCAAACCTCTGTTCACAAAGAATTTAAATTTAAAGGTATTTTCTTTTCAAAAAATGAAATCTTCTAATAAAAAAGTTACATTTGCTTAAACTTTACACCTTTGCTTTCATGTAGTTCTTGGACTTGATTCTACATAGTCTCAGCCTCTGTCACTACACATTTCTCCACCTGCAGTTTCAACTCTTCTCATTAAACACACAAACCACATAAACAGTTTCTGCTTCAACAGCCCCAAACTATATAAATGTCCTGTCAGCATCTGACATGAATCATCATGCAACTTGGCAGACTAACGTTATCTAACATGATGTAGCACACTGCAGATTTGTTTGGACACAGACAGTACACAAGACCAGGAAATAAACTTATCAGCTAACAGACATCTTGGCTCCCTCTCTCTGTGTCTCCAGGATAAATAGATTTAACAGGGTCAGGCTTCAGTATGACTTTCATGACGAAAGAAGTGCTCTGGAGAAAAGCCACAGCAGGTGTGTCTCTTGCATTTGAAATTCTTTGCTCATACATAAAAGTTTCCCATTTTTCCTTTTGCAAGTCTTCATCCTCATTGTTTACTACAAAAACTAAGACATTTGTGTTTACACCTTGACTGTAACCGTACCACAGCATTATCTGCACCTGCTGTCAACAGAGAGATTACCCAACACCTGGGATATAATTCTCTGTCGTCAGTCCCTGAGAGTTGCTGAGCCAAAATGTGCCATAATTCGCTCCTTTTGTCCTGTTATAGAAAATGTCCCCAACTGCGATATTTGCAGAAACACTGTCCCCTACAGCACAACAAATTTGTAAACACATGCCTACAGTCTTAGAGTTAATCATGACGCGGGACATACAGAGCTGCAATAAAAGAAGCCCCTAGTGAGCAACACAAATTGCACCAAAGGATGCATTTCAGAGGCGGAGTGTCCAGGCAGGCTGTGTATGGAGTCTTTGTTGGGAGCTAATGCACCTTTCCTGTCAGCTTTTGCAGTGAAGCTTGATTATTATTCACCCCATTTATGGTTATTTGTGGACTGAAACATCAGCCCCTTTCCTACATTTTATTGTTCAAAATTACACATTACACAAAAACCTTCCCTCTGTCATGATATTACTGTGTAGAACATTCAAAGGTCCATTTATGAAAAGCATCAGCACCAACAAAAAACTGGCCTGGGACTGAAGTACTGGACTGCAAGCAAAATATGTGACCTTGGAAATGACTTGTTAAAAAAATGAATGCCCATCACTGGGTTGTTTGTTTGTTTGTTTGTTTTACACATCAGCCCCTGACACACTGGAGTAAGAAAATTTACTCCATAAGGATAAAGTCTATACAAAATAACTGTTTATCTGAGGAACCTCTGTTACATGTGATGGCAAATTCTACACTGATATTTACTGGTTATTGTCAAAAGTGAAAACAGATATATTGGTGGGTTTTTAGCATTATTGTTGAAAACCTAACACCTGATGCCAGGTAGCAGTTCCTCAGGCTTCTCATGCACACACACTGAGAATCATGCAGATGCATTTACACAAGCATTTATGTTCTTAGAGTTTTTGAAGGAGGTTTGAATTTCTAGTTGAGTGTTCTCAGGCTGATTCCCAAAATGAAGACTAGCTTTTATTTCTCTCTCTGTTTATTCTTCTGCTTTGGATATTAAGTCACTCACTTTTATACGCAGGTTTGTAGGGTGCTGGGCAGGTGCTGCACCTTTCTGAATGAGATTTTTGATCCTGCGTTTTTTAAGACTACGGTGACACGGTCTTCTTACAGCCTTCATCTCTGTGTTTGTGGAGTAACTAGTGTGAGTTAAACAGACTACAGAATTGCTACATAACTAAAAGTGACCTCCAGTGTTGTACATACAAGCTAACAGCAATCCTGGTCCTGTGGTTCTTGGAGACTGCAGGCTTGGATTACAGCATTCTCAGACATAAATGAAATTACTGTTTCTTACATTTGATTGAAAAGAGCAGAAAAAAATTGCCACTGACCATCATTTAGAAAAATAAAGGAAAGAAAGGAAAAAAAAAGAGACTCTAGTGACATTGATCATCACAAAAGGAGAGGGAGAAAATGAGTCATAGAATTTCTATTTGGGATAATGATTGTGCTAAGAAGTTCCTCTCGGGGTTCTGACATAAAAAAAGCAATTGACTGGATTGACTTAAATGAGCAGTGTTCAGGAGAGTGCAGACACAGAGAAATTAAACCATCAGAATTCATCACTGCAGGGATCTTCATCATGACTTTGTACTAAATAGATGGGAAATTCTACAGCAAAGAATAATTTAAGCTCCATTTACATAACTGCACAACTGTATGACACTGTGGAGCGCTCTTCCACACAACCTGAAAAATGTTGAGATTCCTTTGCTCCAATTTCTCTTTCATTATGACTTTATCGATTCAAGTTGCAGGGTTTTTTTGTTGTCACAATATTGCACTGTAGACACTAGTTTGGTGTCCACTCAGGTAATCACTCAAAGGTGTAATTGGGGTGTGTAATGTCAACACACACAATACCTGTACATTAGCTGCATGCTTGCAAGCAACAGAAGGGACCAAATGTGTCTGAGTGTCTTTGCACTTTTCTTTGCACTCACCAGTAACTCTGATTCATTGTGTTTCCCTCTGATCTCTTATTTTTCCCCACTCTTCTCTGTACATTTATAAAGCACGGTACATATATCCCTTTACTCCCCAGTCAGCAGTCAACATAAACAGAAAGAATAATTACAAACAAGACAGTGAAGGTCGGCGGTCCGTGGCTCGCTGCTAGCAGACAGCTTTAGAGGCGAAGGTGATGATAAATCCACTTTTTAATCCCAAAAGTTTTTTAAAAATAAATGTTGAACTTCTCTCCTGTTGGTAAACTGCTTTGCACTCTGATTGTTTATTCCAACCTTGCAACTTTGTATTTACTTTGAATGTAATTAAAACTTGCTAAAAACTCACTTAGTTTTCTATGTTATGCTCCCAGTTCATGGAAGAGGACCCAAATGCAGACACAGGATGCAAGGAGAAGCAGAATGAACAAAAGTTTACATTGATAAACTTATTGGAGGTGGTGACAGAGGCAGACTGGGCAACACGGAATTACAAAATAAGGCTGAGGAGCCCTAAATTAAAAAAAAAAGAAAAGAATAATCCTAACGTGAGCAGTCAAGAAGGCAAGCTTTTGCCCAACACTTCCTATCACCCAATTCCCCCCGCCCACCCTCACATCTGTTACAGCTCATCCCATCAGCTGAGTAATACATGGGCCTTTACCTGCCCGTTTCCATACATTCCATTCTGTTTGTTCTGTTTCTATCTTTACAGTCAGAACATTCTGGCTGCATGAGCAGCTTGTGCATCACACAATGTCCTGCTTTTTATTCCAGCGCAAACGTTGAGATTCAAGGTCTTGCTTATTTTTTCTTTTTGATGAATTGGTTCCCAGTAAAAATGGCCTGTTGATCATCATACAGACATCAAACCAGCAGCACGGTTCATCACAGTATCATTGTCCATATCTGTAAAATATGAAAGGGACAGGACAAATACAACATCCAAATATGATAATTTTTGCAGTGTCTTCTCTCTTTTTCTCTCTCACATCATCATTATTAATGACTGTTATCGAGCATGAACTTAAGTAGAGTTTACTTTGGGGTGGCAATAGAAGAACCTACAGCAACAGAGCTGTGTGTGTGTGTGTGTGGACACTGCAGCACTTCAGCTTACACATGCACATACTTAAGTAATCAGTGTATCCAGGCCATTAGCTGCCCTTCTGTTACTGCCTGCCTGCCTGCCTGCCTGCCTGCCTGCCTGCCTGCCTGCCTGCCTGCCTGCCTGCCTGCCTGCTGCTGACCAGCCTGAGCCTCTTTGACTAAGTTTGCCTCCACTCTGCCTGCCTAGTTTGGACATTTGGCCCTCTCTGACAACAAGTAAACATCAACTTTTACTTCAACCCTGTGGGCTACAAGATGTGGTTCTGAGTTCAGACCTGCTGTCCATAGAGATTGATATCATGTAATCTTGCCAATGGAGGCATCGAATCAGAAAACTTTTGTGTGCTGTTCTAAAGGGCAGTTTTTGTAACTATGTTGCAAAAACTGTCAAAACAGGATATGTTGGACAGATTCCCAATTGGCAGTTAGGAAATTCTTTAAAGTGGGAGTAATAACCAGTTAATCTCTTTATTTCTCAATATCTGCTGCCTCTGCCTCTTGCATATTCCTCGGGGTTGCAGAGAACAGGAACTCATTTGTCTTTCCCCTGTGTGTCTTTTTGCTAAAGCTCTGTTTGTGTCAATGACCTAACAAGCAGATGTCATTTAACATTTATTACCTCTCCTCCTTTATGACCTACTTTTCCTGTATCATCCTCTCTTTTCCCTTTTAAGTTTTATCATACCATTTTTGGCTATATTACTCTTTTATCTCTATTACCTGCCCAATCTCGTGCATTTTTCCAACAAGAATAAAAACACTGGTATTACCACACCCGTGAAAACATTCACCTCCGTCTAGAATTGCACAATCAAGGACAAAGCCTCAATTCTACACTTGGATTAGAAATGGGCTGGTAAGGCGGTTGCTGTGCAGACACTTGCAGATTAAAGTTAAAAAGCAGAACCTCTTATAACAGCTATACCAGACCCAGTGTTTTTTTTTCCCTCTTTGCATGCTTACAACCCTGCAAACATCTCTAGCCAAGTGGGAGAATTCAAAACCACCTACAGGCTTCATAACCCTGCAATATGGAGATATGAGTGATAAATTACAAGTTCTCTCTCCTCCTTTCTCCTTGTCTGTTTTCTTTGTTTCTGAATGCTTTACTGCCCACCACATTGAAAATTAGTTTTTTCTAGGATTGTATAACAAGCTAATAAAGCCTCCCAAAGAGCAGGGGAAAAAAACGTAAATGCACATGCCTGTACAGCTTTATGACTCTCTTTTTACCCTCTCGATCATTCATTCTTGTGTGTTAGCTATTCAGGGTAATAAAATGAAACAAAACTCACGGACGACATGAGGAATCGATACGCCTGCCAGAAACGAGGTTACTGGAGGCTGTTCGTTGCACTAATTTCTGGCCACAGCCTCTGCAGCCCTTTAATTAGTTTATTCATTTCTAAATGCAGACAGAAGATTTAAGGGTGCTCTCTTTACTTGCTTCTCTGACCTAAATGGAATAAATTGGACTGGGATTAGTTCTCGGCACAATGCTTAGCATGTGATTGGCGAAAAATTATTCCTCCCACAGGACATTGAAGAAGCCAAGATATAAAAAGCCCAAGGGAAATGAGCCATCAGGATTGCAACTTCCATTTGGTCTGTATAACCCCAAATTACTATGGTCATAAGTTTACCACTATCACTGTGTTTTTTACAGTATTCTGCTGTCATTGTCTCCTTAAATTTAAGAGCTCTTGTTTTAAATAGCAATACAAGCCACGTCCACCTCCACAGGGTTTGGTTTATTCTTGTTCATAATGCAATGAGCTGCATACCAGGAGATGAGACCGGACCACTGTTGCTATGGTGCTGGAACAGGTGCTGAAAAAAAAATAGGGATCTGTGTCCAGGTAGTGTGCATGCATTACTCTGTGCAGGAGCTCATGTTGTAGTGGAAGTAAACCTCAAGGAAATTGTGCACATTTTATAACTCCCCAATACCTAAAATGGTTAAAAAGGGCTATTTTTTTCTTTTTAGCTTCTCCATCTCCAGTCAGTCACCAATGAGATGGGATGTAATTTAAATGCAAATACGTTTAGTTTCCCTTTAGAAAAATGGATCAGAGGAGACATTACCAAAGGAAACAGGCTGTGTATGTATTTGGACGTTTGTTCCTTTTGTTTATGTTCTCTTTGTATGCAGACAGGGTGCATTAAAGGTGGTTGGCTTGATTGCTGATGTAATATTGCTGTTGCCTTGAGGTGCTGGATTGTAATTTGACATCGCTAGTAAACCTGTCTTTTATTTTAAATTGCAACATATAGTGTATGTGTTTGTCAGTCTCTACAAAACCCCCAGTGGAAATTAGCTTTTCATCTTCTCTGTTGGGTAAAAAATCACGAACAGCACATATATAGGAGCCATATCCCAGTTTAATGCATACATGCATTAAAAGAATATATGCATAACTACATGCAGAGGTACAATTGAAATATGTTCAATGTCTCATTCAAAAATAATGAGCACCATCTAATCACACCCTGACTCCCAGTTCACAAGTCCTCTTGGGCCTGTGTGTCACTTGAAACAGACCCATCATGCCGTGCGTCCTGAATACACATCTCCCAAATCTCCAATCCCAGTCACCCATTGGTTCATAAAATTTGCAGCTCAATTTCCTAGATCTTAATAAAGTACCATTTCACCCTCCAGATCCGGCACAGCCATCAAACTTCTGAAGGTCACTGAATTTAGAAGGTTAGGAAAAGTAGGGAGGACTGTTGGAGTTGACAAACCAATCATCCGAGCCAGAGGAGGTGAAATAATCTATAGTTTGTTTGTACGAGAGTAATTACAAAAATCAGTGTGTGTTTGCCTCTTCAGGAGTGTACCTACTCCTGAGATCTGTGTCGTCTGTTCTGTACAGGGGGTGTGCTGTGCCTTGTTTACTAGTATTTCCTGTGGTGCAGCTGTGATGTGGGTAGTGTTGCTGTTTAATTGACTGGGCGCTGTGTCTGCCATGCTCTGTAACAGACAGCGAGGCCCAGTCCTCTGGGAGGGATGTCATCTCCATGCAGGCAGCTTTACACCAAGGGCTCAAGGCTTTGGCAGTCTGCTTCAGCATCTTGACACAACTCAGCCTGCTAATGAACAGCATTAGAGACCCCATGGGCCAGCACATACAAACTCAGGGATAAACACACATATGCACCCATGAAAATTCTTCCTCCTCTTCACATCTCACGTAACACAACTTCTGTACGCTCAGGAAGCTGTTTCCGATTTGCATTCTTCCCTTGTACCTCTAAACTCTCTCTACTTAATTGTGTCTTTTCCTAACACTTTTTCTTTTTGTCGCTATTTTCCTTCCAATGATAAGGGTGTAATTTTGATAAATGACAAAAGTTGTGAGGAGTTTTTTTATGGTGGCCAAGAAGTGCCAAACACACTACAAACTAGGAAAACAAATCAAAATACCCAAAACGCAAGCAAATTAAGAAAATGTCCTTGTCAGCTCGACGACATGTCCTCTTTGCTCTGACAAAATCACTTACACACAGATGGAATGAGCTGTTAGCTGTATATTTTAGCTGACATTACTTTCAGAACTGTCACCAAGTGACTTTATGAGAAAGGATGAAATAATCAATCCTGTGTTGTTGTACTTTGCATGCGTTTTCTAAATTCTGCACACATGTTGATAAATTAACCAAGATGTTTTCCTAATTTGTTCATGTTTTGTTTATTTCGATTTGTTTTGTTTGCAGCACAGTTGACCCTTCATGACCGCCATATTTTCTACTGAATATGTCAGGAGAAGACAGATTCTCATCTGTGTTTATATCCACCAAAAACCTCAAAAAATGACTGGAGTTCCGTGGTACCGAATTTTCCATGTTCTATGTTTTCATTTCTCCCCATGCCCCCCCACCCCCCCACCCCCCCACCCCCACTTGTTTCCTCATTCCCCATTAGAACATCACCAAGGTGATTTTTGCCATTAGTCAACGTAATATACACATGGTCACGTTTTATCACTTTCTCAGGCGCACAGGGCATAAATCTCTCATCTGGTGACCCTAATCAACCTGTTATGTTGAGCTGAGGAGATTAAAGAGCCTAAATGACAGATATGCTTGCAGTACTGTACGCCCTTGATTAGTATGTACACAGGGAGATAAACACTTACTCAGTCATAGACCCAAACACTTCTCTGAGCCGCCACTTCACCAGCAGTGGTCACTGACAGGCCTGTTCCAAGGGCTTTCATGCCACGTGTCCCGCACATTAATGGAGCCATTTTCTCAAAGGTTCTGTACAAGTTGTCGCTTGACTTCATACTTCCACGTCTACGGAGTGCAGATATATAGATGGAATTTTCTTTTGCTTTATAACTTACTGTGCTGATTTTAAAGTGTGTTACTGCTTGAGAGCTACATGCTGCTTTCTTGAAACCATTTACTCTGAGAAAACTACAACAAATGGCAGGATGTCACCATTAATACCAAGCAATTCCTAAACACCCCCTCACAGTGATGCTGCTGATGCTTGCTTACAGCCATCTTAACCTAATTTACTCTAGTAGATTAGGATAAATATGATAAAAAATTTGATAGATGAATGTAACCAAATGGATACAAAGCAGTCCATCTGTCAACTCTGGGGGATCATAGACACATTTTCACCTCTACAGATACACACAGTCAGTTGTTGCTTTAAAGAAAAGTAAGCATTTTTACTCACATCATCAGATTTTAGACGTGTATCAAGGTGTAAGTCCAACTGGTGATATCAAATAACAATGACAGTCATGAACAGGAAAACATTTAAGAAACCCACGTTCAAGTTTTATCATGTAATTCTGTCATATTTGAAAGAAATCTACATAAAAAAACTAAAATAAACTAAATTAACTAATTCACTGTCTTGGTGAGAGCTAAAAGGAATGTTTCAAACCACTGTAACTTTACACATGAAATGAAATAGTGGATACAGGGAAAACAGCTAGCCTGGCATTCTGTCTATTTTAAAGGGGAAAAAAAGCAATTCTAAAATCACAATCTTTTAATCTATACAAAAACTAACATCTAGAAAAAATAAGTTTGTGGAATTTTTAGGAGTATGATGATATAAGTGTTTCATAGCCTGGTGCAGTGACTGCCCAGTCATTCAGCACTGAACAAGCCATTACAAAGGCAAATGATTTAACTTTGAGGTTAAAGCAAGCAGTTGCACTCTTTGGCCAGGCTTACTGGTTTTAACCTGCTGCCAATATTTTATACAAAGCTAAGCTAATTTCTCTTTGTGATTAGCATACAGAGATGTGAATGAATCAATACTCTACTCTAACTGTCCCAAAATTTTCACACTATTTTTCTAAAGGCACTGCTCAGACACTAAACATGCTGGTCATTTTTTCACACTAATTTCAAATAAACGGAAACTGGCGAAAACTCAGCCATTAAATTTATTTGTTAACTGTGAATACTGAATTCAAAGATCACAGACTGAGTTATGAATGTATCCCATATTCAGAAGATACTAGGAGCCCAAATGTAGGTATTGTGTTTTACAATAACTGTGATTGCCAGTATTAAAAGCCATTGAAATTTAAAAGGATGCATCTGCATGAATGTTACTCACCCTCACAAACACACACACACACACACACACACACACACACACACACACACACACACACACACACACACACACACACAC
>JAQMCX010000027.1:671954-695387 GCA_029814765.1 Acanthurus leucopareius
AGTCACAAGACTTGGTCATATAACAGGGTCACAAGACATTGTCATAGGATATGATCACTTGACATTAATTATCTAGCGTGTAATTCTACATGTTTCCACCTATATATACTCCTGCATCTTCACAGTATCTTTGTTCTCTCTCTCTGACTTATACTGCATGTGCTGAGTATGGAGAACCTAGATCTGTAATTAAACATTGTTATGTTTTATCCCGTGTCATCTCTTCTTTTGAGATCAAGACCACAATCATCATCATATCAGTGATCCTCTCAATGTGTACAATATGGCAGCTGTTAAATTTCTGTTATAATATATGTTAAACCTCCTTAACATGTGTAAGTTTGCATACAGAACCATGGCTTCTGTTCTGTGTCTGTTAGATAATTACACAGAGTTGTACCTTTGATCACTCCCCGTGCAAATCATGTGAATTAAGAGACAAGAGACTTTGTTGTTTCTATTATGAGTCATGATGTAAACGACTATGAAAGACAACATGAAAATATAAAAACAATGAATCACTGTGTTAAAATGTTTTAACCAGGAAAAAATAATTGAATGAGCTTCAGCTCAAGAGTCCATTCATTGGCTGGTTTTGGCATGTGATTGTTTTACACATGGCACTGTATAGAAAAGAAACAGTTTCTTAATAATAAGAGACACACAAACTGTGGGAAAAAATGCAAAAGTGTAGCCTCACAGAAGCTACACTTTTTGCATCAGGCAGGAAAATTTTATTTGACCTTTTTTTTGTAAAATTCCATAATTTTAGTACCCCAAAACTCTATTGCACATTATTTCATTTAAAGAGACACAACAAATGACTTGGTCAGCTAAATCTGTTTCCACAAAACTGTCTAAAAATGTACAACATTTAAAAAAAAGAAAAAAGAGTATTTTTCTTTTAGATTCTTGAGATGAGATCATATAGGTGTATAATAGAGAATGATTATTAATTTCTTACAACTTAACAAATTGGGCTATTGCTAATGTAATTTAATGGAAGCACAGGTAATAATATCATTGTCGAGTGGTCTTTTTTTGTCTGACATTCAAACTTGTAAAACTAGCAAACATCAGGCAGAAAGCTGTCTGGCTGAATAGATAGTCAAATCCAGCTGTACTCAGTAGGAGCTTGAGGCATTGTTACCCAAGAACTGCTAGACTTCATTTGAATGTTCATGTGGTCATCTGGAGTAGATGACCAGTTGTACTTTGAGTTTGCACAGTTGTAAAGGTAAGACCTTAACATTCATTTTATCATCCCATTTCTCTTGCAAAACTGCCTTTACTCATTATTTGACCGTAAAGACTTGTCTTATCTTACTTTTCACCTCATTTGTTAAGTAAATATTTTAGTGCAGCCACTTGAAGGTCATTAGTGTGTTGGGTGTTAAATAACCATTTTACCAAATAAGCTGAGTAAAATTTTAGTTGAACTTTTACATTTATGGACTGTTGACACATTTTGACTAAAAAACAATTAAAACAAAAAATAATAATTGTCAGGCTTAAAAGTAAAGAAATTTTGTTTCTTCCTTCAAAAAAAGTTTCAGCCATAATAACTTTGTACTTTGGCCTATGAATCAATACAAAGTTTTGTAAACTTTTTTTTTCTATTTTATTATGTATTTGGGTAATACAGTGAAACCATGGTTTGGTTATCACTTTAAAAACAATGAGTGCAGTTGACTAAAAGTTCAAACTCGCCACAGAGTTTAGGGTTAGTTTAGGTCAGTTTTGATGTTCTGTATAATAATATGTAAAGAACATACATCTGTTTTGATGCTGAAATAAATAATGACACAGTCAGTTTGGTAGGTTATGAAAAAACATTATAAGAATATTCAAAGAAAAAAATAAACTCATGGTATTTGTGTCCAGACTGTTGAATAAAAGAAATTCAGGGTGCAAAGTGTCATGATCTTGGACTTTGTTGGTTTGTTCCTGTGTCTTTTGTTTCCTGTAATGTGTCTGAGGACTATTTTCAGAGGCTTGGTGGGGTCTCCTAGCTCCTGCGTGGTGAACCCCTGCGTCTCATCTGCAACCTCTCCATGAAAGCCTGGGCTCTTCACCACTCTGGAACCAGATTGTTTCCGCCTACCATGTTGTATACACCGGTCAAACTTTCTTGTGAAATACATGTGTATCTTGTCTCTAGTGTTTTGCTTGCTTGCCTGCTTTGACTCACACAAGTTTCTCATGTTTCTTTAGATGATCCACACCTTTGAGCTCAGCCACCACTGCTGAGCCTCAACACCTCAGCCTCCAGCCCCAGAACACAACAACTTGACTACCCGAAGCCCCCTTTTCCCTGCCAGCGATTCATTCCCCCTAAACCTCACTCAATAGATTTCTTTAAAACCTTCACCTGTCTTGGTGTCCACTTTCTGGGCCTAAAATAAACCCCACTGCCACACATATTGAAGAATAAATACTCTTTCAATAAACAAAGTTGGCTTTTAATAACAATTTAATTAAAGAATTTGAGTAATTATTAGAGTCTGAAAGCAAAGTCATCCACAACTGACTTGTTATCGAATGGTTATTTCTATGCTTCCATCCTTACTGTCTGACCTCTGTGAATCCAAAATTCTGCTGGACCAAATTCAAATAACACACACTTCACTTTTTCCAGATTCATCAATTTTCAGTATTAGTTCAAGTCAATGACAGATCGTTAAAGACAAAATCTCTCTGTCATATTAATTAAAAGAACGTACAGACGCTCATTTACAAGCACGCTCATGCTTACAACATTCAAACATCCAGCCCACACACTTAGAACTTGTGAATGTGCATTTCCAAAATTTGAATGTGTGCGATAACACATGTGAAATGTCTGATTACAAAGGAAAGGGAAGGAAGGAAAGGAAAGATTCCCTGTATATATACATGAAAATGAGTCGAGTCCCACTCAGACACCTGCTGAGGACCAGTGGTCTGATCGCAACCTTTAGCTTGAAGACTGGTGAGATGAGCTTTAAAATCAACTTTTAAGCATCCAAAAATTTTTTTTATTTTTGTAGTTTTTTCAGTTTCTCACATAGTTTTTTAATCTACCACGTCAGTGTTTGAGTATATGTGTCTTTTTGGTCTTTTTTTGATGTATGTCATTGTTGTTGGTTTGCTTTCAGTCACAAACTGTTTTCCTGACAGCAGAAATGAAAGGACACATGATGACATTAGCTTTGCTGTGTTTACTTTTTTGCTGGATGCTGCCTGCAGACTCCGAAGTGGTGAGTGAGCAATGAATTTCTTCATAATCACTTTCAAAAAATCCCTAACAACTTTTGGGTTAAAGAAAAAATGTTGGGTAAAACAGATTGTACATTGAAATTTTCAAATGTAAGAGTGCAGCATTAATAACACTAAGTTTTTTCCGTTTGATGTAGAAATCTTCAGCTTAATTTATATTGTTATATTATTAATTGAATCTGTTTTCATTAATCCTTAATATTTATTAACATGCAAATATTGCAGAAAGTGAGTTTTTTTATTTTTTTGCATATTCCATATAGTGTTTAAAAGTGAGTGTCTTTACGACCAAACTAATGACAAATCTGCTTTCCATATCAATTAACAACTAATGAAGAAAAGCATAAATGTTGGATCTACTGTTGTTGCACATTCTCAGAATCCACTCCCTGCTGACTACAGGCCTTTAACATACTTTCATGAGTGGGTAATAATGTGTTAAATTCCAATTCAATAAAAGTTAGACTGAAGAGTATCATAGGTGCAGTATTTTAATACAAAGAGGCACAAGTACTATGTGTGCATGCAGGAACACACATGCAGGCAAAGAGTAACAGCTAGAGAGGTGCTGGTTTCAGGAAACCAGGTAGTCTAGCTGTTTGGTAATGTCCTGTTGGACTTGATTTGAGGGTTGTTCATCAGCCAAAGGAAAAGGGAAAGCTAATAAAAAACAACTGATTTTAAAGCTGTCTAAGTACTGAAGCAGTAGACACATAATCGCAAGTGTTCTGAGTCACCAGATAGTATATCTAACAGTTTTAGAGCCTTCATGTTATTTCATATGAGGCAGTTTATCAGATTTTCTGCAGCTCCCTCTGGAGCTCGTTTCTTGTTGCGTTACGCAGAGGTCAGAGTTGTATAATGCAGGAAATGCAGCAGTGTTGATTCTATTTAAACCTTCAATAAATACCATTTACACATTCAAAGACAACAATATTTTTGATATACACTTTGTTGAGTTATGTGATTACATTACCCCAAGTGTTTTATAAAATGTTCATACTCAAGGAAATTTGTGATTTCATCAAGGTAATTGTGTGTTTAATTTTGTCATCTGTCAGTAATTTCCAGGGTAACACCAGTTAGAGAGTAAAAAAAAGAAGTTGAAAAACGAGATGAGAATAAAACTTCAGTATATTTGTTTGAGTCAGAGGTACTTTATGAAACTACTTCATTTGTTTTTATTGTTTTGACAGAAAGACCTGTTGGAGCAGGTTTTAAATATATTGTGGTTTTAAGTGTCTTTTTTTCTTCACAAAAGGTACACTATTGCTGTGTAAGTGTAAGAATTAGGTGTTTTATTAGATTTGTAAAATTAAGATACATCCATGGCCTTTCTTCTTATGTTTTTTTCTTTCTCATCTAGATCAACTTGGGCATGGTTGACAATGCTGTTGATGACATGTATTTTGGCTGCAAAGAAAGGATGGCAAAAATGCTCAAGGACAAATACTTTGGAAAAGAGATTACCGGAGACTTTGGGGAGGTCTGGGAAATTACAGGCAACAGAAACGTCATTTTAAGTCGAATAGTAGATGCATTTATACGTATGTTCAGACGGGGTAAGGCTCTGACTAACGATCACAAGAAAGCAATACTGATTTATACACAAGAGGAGGGCAAGTGGTATAGTGAACTCAATGGTAAGGTCCGTTCAAGTAGAGCAGACTATGGCACGGACAACTTTCCATATCACTACTTTCATTTCTGGCTGACATCTGCTATACAGAGCCTTAATAATAAGGATGCAAAATGTTTCACCTCTTACCGCAAAAGCAAGGAAACTTTTATTGGCAATGTCAAACAAACATTTCGGTTTGGTGCCTTTACTTCCAGCTCCCTGAGTACAAACCTGTCAGACTTTGGTCAGGAGACCTGCTTTAAAATTAAAACATGTTTAGGTGCTTCTCTGGGAAGTCATTCCAAATTTCCTGATGAGCAAGAGGTCCTCATCCCCCCCTATGAGATGTTTACTATCACTGAGAAAAAAGAGGGTAAGTCTGTAGAGGGTCTGACAGACTGTAAGCTAGTGTATGTCCTGGAGACCGCAGGGGTTCATAGCAATCTAAACTGTAAGTTATCTCAAGAAAAGTAAGGTATACAATTGTGGCATCGTTAAACTCATTGTGTATTAAAAAATGAATTGGAAGTTAAATAGTGATGGGCAGATGAAGACATTTAAGGCTTTGGGGCTTTTTCTCTCATTGTGATGAAAAAGATTAGAAGCTTTGGGACATCAAACTCAGCAAACACAGTGGTATCTTGTGGCTTGTTAAACTATCAAAATAGTTCAAGCACCACCACAACTTTCTGATTTAAAAATTTTTGGTTTCATTTGTCTCCAATAAATGTCTAAGGAGCCTGCATGTCAATAAACCTGTACAATTTTGTTTAGAAGTACAGCATTTATGCAATTGTGCACGATGTGTTCAAAAAAAAATAAATTCATTCACTTAAAAGGCGACAAATAAAATAGTTTTGCTGACACGAAACATTAAGGACAGTGTAGTTTCATCTAAGTGCCACTTCGAGTTCACGTTTAAAAAAACTCAATGTTTGATATTCATGTGATACTTTAGAAATCTTACAATGTGATGAGATTGAGGAGTGATAATTATTGCAAGTCTTTTACTTTAATTACACCATTACTTAATATATTGAGGACACCATTTAGTTTCACTGTAAAACGTTCAAAACTGTCTAACTGAATGAAACGCTTTTGAATCAACAGGGAATAACAAGTTTGAATGCTAGAAGTCATGTGATGATTTCCATTGGATACAAGCCCCAGCACACTGTATTGAAAAAATGAGCCTCACGGCAATAAAACAAGCCTCAAAGCCTTGGTGTCACCTGCCCATCTCTAAACCCACAATCAAAACTCATAAAAGAGCCTTTGGTCTGTGCTTTTGACTTGATTCATTTTTCCAGGCTATGTGTGCAAACATTTGCTTTGGAATTTTCTAAATTATGTCAATAAATAATTTGTTGATTTAAAAGCCTTTGTGGTTTTTTATCTTTTACTTTAATATTGCAATACGGTGCAGTAATGTCTGAAGTGTGTATGAAATTATTTTCGAGATACCAACCCTCATACATGTACACAAGCTGTCCATTATCTGTGTTAAAGGTAATATTTTATAGGGACATTGTCAAAGCACTTTTGGTAATTTGTGAGAAATTCACCAAAAGCATTTAAAGTGCTTTTTTTTCAAGAGTATAAGATACAAAATGAGAGAAAATTTATTGTATTTGTTTGCAAGTTACAAAAATGTAAAGGGAAAGTAGAGAGACAAGTAAAATCAGAGAAAAAAAATGCTTTTTGTGAATTCTAAAAAGTCTATGTGGGCATGCCCTCTGTTGATAAGCTAAACAGATACACCCTAATATAACATGAGACCAGCCTTTGCCAAAACAGAGTTTTTGAGGCCAAAACAGATTTGACTTAAAAAACTAGCAAGCAGACATTGTTTTGACACAGTCAAACATCCAGCAAGAGCCACGACAAACGAGTCCACCTTTTACAGAAACCCTAACATTAAAATGAAAATGATTTTGAAAAACTGTTATTTTAAGGTGGAAAAGATATATATTGTTGCTTTAAGTAAATAGTTTTAATGTCCTTGTGGTAATGCTGGTTCACCACTGCACTCGCAGTGTTCTGGCACCAAGAGATATTTGTTGTTAAAAAAACGGACTTCTTCTTCCTCTGCCTCACATAAGTAAGCTAGAATTCTGCAAAAAAGCGGATAAGATTCCATGATATGTCGTTGACATTATTGGTAGAGTATAGCCTTCACCCTCTACTGGACACCATGTGTAATATTCTTCTCTGCTGCCATTCTTGCATTCATGTCCACCTACTGTACTCAAATAGTCCAGGGAAGGACAAAGCTTGTTTGAGAGAACAGAGGTTAAGAAATTGCAACCCTAGTTCTACTCTATGCCCTCTGTGTAGAAATGTTTATAAGGCTTTGGAGAATAAAATTACCCACAGAGTCCAGTAGGGGGCTCTGTCAGTGATTTATAAACTTATAATATGCTATGTTCAGCTTTAAAAAAAGTTACATTAAAAGTACTAGTTCCTAAAAAACTCATGTGTGCATTACTTGAAACAAGTTACTAACCACCTTTGGCATTAGTGTAACAACTAATGCTGTTCCAGCCACTGCTGGTTACAACTAACAAGCTAACAAACAACATAAACTTTCAAAAGATGCTAACTTAACTTTCTATCCTTTTTTGGCCAGAGGGTGTGTTGTATGTCGACCAGAATTAGGAGTTTCAGGTCACGGCACCCCGGGGTTTCAGCAGGAGACAGCCTTGGCCATGCTGATAAGAATGACCAGCAACAGATTATTTGCAGACAATGAGCTGTAGATTCTGGTAGCTTTGCCTCTTTGTCTCTTCCCACCCTCTATCATCATGACAAACTCTACTGCCACGAGTCCTTATCACATCCTCTTCCTATCGCTGACTGGCACCCTGACTGGCTGATGCCCTCCCCTCATCCCCTCTGTTGCTCTATTGTTTTCCAGTTCCTTTATCCTTCTATGAATTGTGCACCCATGTCATCCTTACTTCTTCCTCACTGAGGAGGAAGTAAGGATCATATTCATCTTGTATTTATACCTCCTCTGAACTCCCCTCCCTCCCAAGTTATTTAACTCATCCTACTCAGTTTTTGTCTCTTGTCCTTTCTTCTTGCATCTCTCCCCTCTCCCTTCCTCTCTCCAAGACTTCTAGACTACTTTATCTTGATTGAACAGGTTTTAGGGACAGGATACTTTTCTGTTTGGTTTTTTGGGACAAACTTTCAACTTGTCAGTCCTAATTTCAAACCTGACTCTCCCACTTCGCTGTTTCATTATCTCTCCCTCAGCTCAAACACTAGAAAGTAAACAAACAGAAAGGTAGCATCATCCCTTTATCTCCTCTGCTGCACTGCATTTTTTTCCAGGACACTTAATCTTGCTCAGTGGAGCTTTGTTTTTATTTCTTAACTGTTTTTTTCCTCGCTTTCTTTACCTATTCTGCTTGTTTTCTCTTCAATTTGTCACTTTTCTCATATCAATTCTTTATTTTCAATGCACATGCCTCTGTCTTTCCTATTCTCGCCCTGTCCCAGCTTGATGTGAAGTAATTGCAGAATGTGATGACAATGATGATGAGAACAGAGGATGAAGAGCGAGGGGATAAATACAGAGAGCAGCTTTCCTTCTCTGAGATGAACCGGGACAGTTTTAGTCATTATAGAGAGAGTAAATCCCAGGCAAACTTATCTTTGTGAGGACAGTTTATTATGTTAACAGTGTTTTGAGGTTCACTTTAGCCTTACTTTAGCCCTAGTGCCTACTGTAAGACTTCCATTGGCACTCTGGTGCTTTTTGATAAATGCAATATGAGCATGCAATTTTATTTATAAAGACAGTGTTATTATGCTGATGCTTAGCAGGTATAATGTTTCCCATATTGACTATCATTGTTTCACGTGTTGCAGTCTAGCTTGGTAGATGTTTTACTGAGTCACTGGATGAACATACCCAGTATGCTTTGCAGCTAGACCTGTTCATGCTCTGCCTTTGGAAGCTCCAGCAAAGAGTGCACTGCTAGGTCCACCCCAGCTTCCCTGATGATACTTCTCTACAGGAACAAAAATGTAAGCTACCATGACTGGGTGGTCTCATCTTTGGCCTGTTAATTTTGTAGTGCCAAGGATGGAAGGATGTAGCCAATCAGTGGCAGATCAGGGGGCAGGTCTTGCCAAAGGGTATACTTGGTATATACGTCCAGCAAGTCAATTTTTCTTTCAATGTCAGTTTGAAAACAAGGATTTTTATTTAGATAAGATAAGATAAGATAAACCTTTATTGATCCCACATGGGGAAATTGCATTCCAGTTAATGAGTGAGGCTTGTTCTAAGATGCCAACATTTAGCCTTTTTAAACATTATCTTTCTATCTGGGCCCAAGTGCTCTCACTTTAACTACCTTAATTTTTTAACTTTCCAGTGAGACCATGATGAGACTCAGTCACAGCCTGAGGCGTGTGGTTGGTTCTTCATTCTCAGGTGAATCTAGCAGTATGCTAAACAAATTAGAGCAGACAGTGGTACATTTTAGCAATCAAAGCCACTTAGGAGACACAGTTAAAACTGTCTTGTGTTGTCACCTGCAGTACTTTTTTTATTGGCCAAACAGAGTTTTTTTTTTTTTACTCTGGTGGAAGAGTAATATAATTGTTATAAATACCTACAGCCTTTTGCTGGATTCTGCTATGAATAATGTTAATGAGACCAATTTTTGTCCTGCACATTTTCCAACAGCTGTTTAACAGTACCTTTTTTATAGCTCACTAAATGTTGAGAGAGCAGTTCAGCAACTACAGGCATTCAGTGAGAAAACAATGAGATCAATGGAAGAGTCAAGTTTCTCCAATATTTGAGTAATGTGTGCAGTGGAGCACAAAGTGTAACTTCTCCTTGGGAGAACAAACAATGCAGACAGCTTGGAATACAAAACTGCTGGTAATGTGTAGCTATGGACTGTGTTTGGTGCTAAAAAACAATCCCTTTATTTCAAAATTCCTGGCAGAATGGATCAAAAATTGTAAAAAAAGGCAAGCTCAGAAATCACTTTCAGCATCTAAAACAATGTTGATTTTAAATTATTCTTCAAAACACTGGATTATGTTAAATGACAATGTCTTTGTTACTTTAAATGCCAATATTTTATCACAACCATCTACCAACTTGATCTTGACAGACACAAGACAAAAAGACAAAAAGACACATTACCTCTCATTCCTTACTGCTGAACACTGACACTATATACAACTCATGCGGTGTGTCATCACCCAAAATAGACATATTTCCTGAAATAATGGAATTATTTTATAAACATGCTTGAATTTCATAAACATGGCTTTAAAAAAAAAGTACTTTTCTTGACAGGTGTGTTGCTCATTGGACGATCCTCTGAGCAGGCTTCTTCTTCCTCCAAGAGTCTGGTGGGTGCTGCAGAGGCCAATTAGCAAACAGGAAGCACCTGGGTCCTGTGTGCCAGTGCTCTTTAAAAACCCTCCTGGATCCATCGCTGCTGACGCTCACCCATGACTTCCACCTGCTTTGATTTGGTTGCAATCTGTATTTACATCCTGCTTTTTTTTTGTAGTTATGTAAAATACACTTGTGAAATATCTTGCATGGGCTCTCTACTGATTTCATTCCCTGATACAATTTGAATGTTATGTTCTCTCTACTTTAATTATTTAATTTAATTATTAATTTCCAATTTCTCTACCTGTGGTTTTGAGCAAAGGGTCAAAAATTCTTACCTGTAAGCGGTGACTAAAGTTTGCGAGTACAAGCACATTCAGAGCCTCACAATGTCTGTTATTTATTCAAGGACGGTGATACTAAACCATCTTTAAAAGTTCATCTGAGAATGAGGAGGATTTTTATTTCTATTTAGAGTTTAGGACCTAAGAAGGGAACCTGGCACAGCACAGTTCTCTTCTTTATCTTTCCTTTATGTGTTCTTTATCCACATCTGACTGATTTACAACTTTACTATACCACAGCTATCGTGTTTTGCATCTGATTGTGTCAAGGTCTTAAAATATCCTCCATATTAGGTGTCTGAACATGTAAAATTGCTGATCACCAGTTTTCAGTTAGTGTGTAACCTCTAACCCTCCAGCCATCCATCACCACCCTTTATCCACCTCCTCTGCCGTCACTCAATCGTATGAGCCATTCCCCCAACATTAACCACACTTTTTGACTAAACAATGTATCATATCTTCTCATGATCCCCATGACTTGCTCTCGTTTTAATTCTGTGAACACAATGAGGCCACTGAGCAGAGCATAGTCCATGAAAAGGGCTCTCCTGGCCCTGGAAAGAAATGACGATTCTCCTAGTTCAATGCTGCCAGCACCTTCCCCGGCACACCAGCCACTGCCAGCATGGTGAGAACCCAGCAGCATCCAGCTTCTTCCCCCCAACAGGGACAGGGAAGACAGGGAAAATAAGATTTCGGAAGGAAGGTTCCAGCTCTTTGCCCCTGCAGACAATAAAACCATCCAAACATGCAAAAAAATCCCATGTCCATGTTTGCAAAGTACACTCTAACCTGTTTGCATTGCCAATAGTGCATGAGCGCACATGCACACACAGACACACACTCAAACAGGTCTGATCAGGTTCAGATTCTGATGGTCTCTGTTTTAAATTTGTTTTTTCCAATAAATGCCATGTTAAGAAATATATTTTTTAAGTCTCTGCTGTTTGTGTATTTGCTGTAGTTACTCATGTTAACTACTGATTGAAGACAATGTTTAAAGGCTTAAAAGGTTTACAAGGGTTGTTTTATTTGTTCGAGAGTACAGTTCAGGCCAAAATCCTCTCTCGCCTGTTCCTGTTGAAGCACTCTCCTTTTCAAAGATGAGTAATTTTTTTTAAATAAACACTTGCTGCTGCTCAAGTGCCATCGATAACATCCACAACACTTACTGAAGGTTATTAGTATAAAAGCAAATTTAACAGTTTGCAAAGCAGAGGGGTGATTAATTTTCATCTGAATTGAAATGTGGCCTGTGTTGGGGTAGTTTTTCATAGGACATTTTGGTTTTGGTGTCTTTTTTGTACTGCATTTTAATTATTTAACTTTTCACCTCCTAAATGAAACTATTAGGCTGAATTTTTGATAATAAAATTGTGCAAATTGTGCAGAAAAGCTTGGAGATGTTAAACACTGAGGTATTATGGTTTCTCTATGTAGAGAGTGAGCTTCCAAAGTCAGAACCAAGTGGCTGAGGGGTCTCATCTGTGACATTAAAGTATATCTACAAGGTTTGCACTGTAAGATAGAGTCATACATTGAATTGGGTGTGACAAATTAGTCAAATATCTTTTTTTTGTCAATAGAGGCATTAGAATTTCTCCCAGTGACAAAGATAGGGAGGCAGGAGGAGCGTAAATGGGACACTGAATGGGATTCTTGGTTTGTGGATCTTAGTAGTTATTAGCTCAGAGACATATATCGGGACGTGTAATGTTCTTTTAGCGGATCATTTATCCTCAGGGATCTTTTTTTCAGACCTAATTGTCTCGGTTTCATGGGAAGCACTAATATCAAATGAAAAGCAGCAGACGTGATTAAAATGACTAAGTAGTCCAACAGTGCTGCCTTATAGATATTACTTCATCTACATCGCCTTTAGTTAGCCATTTCAAAATGGGAGTTGTGACTGTGGCGTCCTGGTAGCCACCAAACCTATTTATTTTCTTGAAAGTGTCTTAAACATAAAATCTGTGAACTGCTGTATGAGAGACACATTAAAAAAAGGCTGAATGTACCATCAGGGAACACTGAGCGTGTTTCACGGTCGATTAAATCATTAATTAGGGGCCATTTTTTGCTTTTATGAGAGCGTCTGTAGCGAGGTGACAGGATATGAAGAAGAGATATCCAACAAATGTCACCAGCTGGACTGGAAGCATCAACATTGCTGTTCATGTTTGGCATCTTAAGTCTTAAAACCACATAAAGTTCTTGTTTTTGTTGAGGAAACTTGCAGAAACTCTTGTGTATCCACCAGTAAATATCATTTTGTAACAGCAGGGCAATGGGCATAGTCCTGATCAAAACACAGAGAAAATTTTGTCGCAGGAGCACAAAATGCTTAGTTTTGATAGCATTCAAAATCAGAACTCCTTGGAGAAGTTTAAGTATGAAAAATGATAAGTGTTTTAAACTTCTAAGCCAACAAAAAATGTTTTAATTAGGATGTTTTCTGGATTTCTAATAAGAGCTCAGCAACTCAAGTTTATGCAGGAAATGTGCAGAAATTGAAGCACTTCAGCAGCTTCATTTTAATCCCGCCATCTGTGGGTTATCTCACTTGCTGTACCCAAATTTTCCTCTCACATCCATTTCCTCTTGGAAATTCAAGCCAATTTGTCATTATCAGTCAGCTGTAATTATGCCCACTTTATGGTGTCATTCTGATGATCCTTTGAGCAAATTCTACAGATGAAATCATTTAAGTAGCAGGTTTTAAAACACTTACAGTATGTGAACCAACCAGAAAATAAGAAGTTCGAAGGGGAAGGCGCTCTTTTACTTTTTTGTTCCTCCTTTGGATTTCCCATGACTGTCCTTTGATGAAGCATTACTGTATGTGCCTTTGCACAGCAGACCCCTCATTCTCACTCTATTACTTTATTCCTCAACTCTTCTCTGTTCATTGATCGTCTCTGTCTGACTGTCTTTCATTTCTGCTCCCTCCTTATTAGCAAAGGTTAAATGAGCATGACTTTTATCACTCTGCTGGACAAATTAAAAAAGACTTGTACTTTTTAAAAAAAGACCATTGTGAACAGATTTAAAACAACTCACGTGAGCTATAATTTTTTTTATAAATTTACGGTTTGATTTAACCTTTTATTTTCCACCACAACAGTCTAACAAACACAACTTGCTAACAGACACCAATACTTACTTTGATTATAAACAAGCTCACTTAAAACGATCATAGAGAATTAGCCAAACTCTTGAAATACAGTCACAGTTAAGGTTTTTGAGGTCTGTTAGACATAAAAGAATACTGTTTTCCTAATGCAAAATGTTAGTGTAACAAAGTTTTACACAGTTACAAATTAGGTATAAAGCCAAATTAAAGGAACATGCTTTTTCTTACATAATCTTCAAAAGAAGTTCTTTATACTTTCTCGGGCCCTTTGTTTTTCCTACCTGCCCACCAGATGTCTTCCCACAGTGTCTTCCTGCTCACTCCAGAAGCTGTGCATAATTAGTTATTAGCTCCTGTCTGTCCCTCTGTGGGCTCTTCAGCAGCTGAAACTCTGTCTATATTTCTAGTAGCAAACTTGCTATTTCATCACACCACTCAAATGTTTCACCATTTGTTCTGCTCCATCCCTTCCTCTCCACAGAAGACGTGCTCGGTTACTAAAAAGGCTCTCCATGCACAAGCACCTTTCAGTGTCTGCCTTGTCTTAATGAGGATTGCTGCAGCGTTAGCAGGGCAGCATCCAGACTATCAGTGAATTAATATTCAGCTTTAGCACTTGATGAACTGTCACTGCCCCCTGAGCACACTTGTCGGGCCAAAACAATTACCTAGAAACACAACCGCCTACAAAGAATTTCTAACATTAAATGCACAATATGTCATTTATGCCACTAGATGTCTCCCTATCAAAACAATGAAAACAAAAATAGTAGCTTGTTTATGTCAATAGTAGCATGGACTTATGCATTTGGCCATCTCATTGTTAAACAGCCACCATCACTAAGGAAAATCTGTCTGACTGACTCAGACAGAAATGTTCACAGACACGGTCATGTGTTTAAGTCTTATTCATGTTATTAATGTCATGTTTACTGAGTTTCCTCTTTACTCTCTGACTGGTGTTACACTGGATGTTAGCAAAGGGTGACAAAATGAAACGCACCGTTAACTTGAATAAAATGACACATTTTCAGGTGTATATTATAACATAAATATATTATAGCATTTGTTATACATTTGTTATACATATAAATATATATATATATATATATGCTTTTTTCATTTCTCCACCTGTGGTTTTCTTACTCTGACATGTCAAAATGTTGAATGTTGAAAAGACCAAACCCACTTGTTTTATAATACTGGTAAACAGACCTTGCAGGATGTTGGAAATTTCTATTATTGATGTTGTAAATTTTGCTTGTGTTTGTCTTAATAGGGACTTTAGTAATGTGTTTTCACTTTGGAACACTTATCTATGTTTTATAGTTTCTGTTTTAATTTTCTTTTTATTTGTCAGGGCAATTCTTGCAATATACAAACACGCACGACACAAAAGAAATAAAAATTTCTTCCATCAGCATGTCTCCCACACCACGCTGGTCAAAACACAAAAAGTCTGTAATAACTACTGACAAAACTGATGTAAAATATATTCAAAGAAAACTTATTTATCAAAGGTGTTAAATTGAGACCCATGAGGACGATGCAGTCAAAAAGGTCTCATCACTGGTAAACACACACAGCAGGATATAAAAATGTATTTTGTAATTTGAATACAAATTACTCCAAAAAAATTGGTTTTTTTTTCAGTGCACACAAACATTTTAATGAGCATTTAAATGTAAAAATAAATCCACATAAAATCACAGTTCACAAATGTAATTCTAATGGACCCAATCTCAAGTGTTTCTTATTTAAAATAAACTTTCTCATTGTTTTTGAGACCTTATCTGCCCTTTCCTTCTCTTCCTGGTGACTCCATTTGGAAATGCTTTTACTTCAACAAGAATTATCTTTGACATACCAGGTATCTCCTGTATTTTCACCCAATCATATAACCTGAGAGGGTATAAAATAATGTGATCACATATTGATAAATCTGAAGTCTAAAATCATGAATTAGAACATAAGGTCACTGAATGGAATGTCGTTGACTGGTGGCTGCTGTCTATGTAAGTGATGATAACTGTTTTATTAAAATTAATAATTGATTAAATGTTTTTGAGTCATGAGTTTTTGCTGGACTTTTGTTTTTGCATTCAGTGTTTAACTTAACTGATTCCACTCTTCATCAGGACTTCAACAAGTTCCAAATGTCCGTTCACTTCCCTGCTGTTTCCCCTGCCTTTATAATAACTCTCCTGTCATTTTAAATCAAGTCACTCCCACCTGACCTGCTGTTAACCCCCCCTGTTCCCGCCCTTCTCATTACATGACCTGTCCTCTACCACCTGCGCACCTGTTCCCAATTGATCTTGCGCAGGAAACCAGCCCTTTTCCACTCTGTCTTTGTCAGGTTATTTGGCTTCCATTCACCCTCACTTTCAAGTCCTTGTTCTGCCTGACTGGTTCTGCCTGACTGATTCTGCCTGCCTGATTTTCAGCCTAAACTCTTCCTGAATGAGTCTGCCTGTTCTGACGGCTTACCTGGCTTTGACCCCCGTCTGTTTACAGATTCAAATAAACATGAACTTTTCTCTTTACCTGTCTGCCTGTTAGTCATGCTCTCAGAGTCGACCTCACTGTTGCTCTGAGCTGTTACACTCTTGACATCATATGAAAGAGTCTCGTCATGTTACTCCAGGTGAGCAGAAAACCCCTCCTCGATCTATATGAATAACAAAATGACAAAATGAATATTTCTCTCAATATTGCTTTCACTCTGCAAACATCCTAAAATCATTATGTAATAAGTGGAGGAACATTATTCATGTGCAAATAGTCTTTGTGTGGTTTTGGCAACAGAAAAAAACACACACAAAAGAACTCCCACTGTGCAGCATGGCTGAATGACAATGATGTTATTGTATAGTAAAGTGAGGATATGAATCAATAGGCCTTATCTAGAAAACATTTATAAACGTCAGTGCTGTGATGATCCTTCCTTGGTGATTAATCTTGTTTGCAGACATGATCTCAGATGCTATTACATCTCTTTCTGAAAATTTTGTCTTAGTTTCATTTACAACAGGCAGAGGAAACTATTCCATACAATCATTAACCCCCTCTGAGCTGTTTTTACATCTGATTGGTGAATAATACTTTTGAAGGTCGTTAAACGTATTTGGAGAGCTGTAAATGTTAGAGGGCACTTTTTATGTGGCAGATATAAAATAATATCTCTTTGTTTTGGACCTCCTTTGTCACCACTCTCAAATAAAAGGTCTGTAAAGCGCAAGAAGATGTTTCTACATGCAAGATAGCTTGCAAAATCAGTTCTATTAATGGTACTTTCTTTAATTTTAATGTCTTGTAGCCCCTCATATGCTGCTATTTGATTAATTACTTAAGTTCAGCCACCAAAGTCTGTGTTTTTTGATCATCTCTCTGTGTTCTTGGCTATAATGTAACGGATAACTCAGCCTTAACTTGAAACTTTAGAGGCCTCTTATAACATCTAACCAATGATAATAACAAACATTCTTCCCCAAAGAAAAAGTATTATGGAAGCTCCATATTTCACTTTTTTTGTTTCAATCCAAAGAGCCTGATTAAAATATTTTTTAAAACAAGAACTAACATCCCTTGCAGCTACAAAAGAAAATGCTTGTTCTCCCTTTCTTTGCTTTAACTTCTGTGATTCAAGCTCATTCAAGTGGATGGCAACATCATAAGCCAAGGACTTCGGATGTAAGACGGTTTTCTATTGCTTTTCTTTATCAGATTAAAGCAATAGAAACTGGTTTACAGAGGCAGGTTTACATCTTACCAGTCACTCTTATAGTGTATGAACACATTTAAAAAACCAGTAGATTGTTTCTTTCCTTCTTTCAAAGGTCTTTTTATTGATGGCAAGTCATGAATAAGACAGTCACTGTACAGGAAAATAATTTTTGTTTTTCCAAACAACATCCACCTGAGACACAACATATCCCATGTCCAAACACGGGCAAACACAGACCACCACAGACAAAATTGTGGATAGACAGATCAAGAATTATAAAAAAAAAATGTTAACAACAATGCATGGGAAATATAAGTAAATGCAGAAAAAAATGCAGGGAAAAGTATGCTCCTTGGACTCAAAGTCAGTCTGTTTGAGGTGCTCTGTGAATGGGGATTAACTAAGACTTAAAAAACACAAAGGGACTCCATGGCACTCTCTCTGAAAATGTTAAAATGCTTTTGTAGTCACAGCTTGTTCATGTTAGACCTTAAAAATACAAAAAAGGAAGTTGAACAGATCAGTTTAACTCCCTGACGAAGGCTTGATGTTGAAACACATAGCAGTGTGTTTTCAAGGTCTAACATGATCATGCCATAACAAAAAAACCTTTTTTACATTATTAAGAGAGTGCCTTGGAGTCTTTGTGTGTTTTTCAACTAATAGATTTTTCTCTGGTTAACAATCAGCACCTTAAGGGGAGGAGAGAGGAGGAGAACATACAGTGTATATAGAACAAAACATGAGGCACATAACACAGGACAAAGAGGGGAAAGGACTACACTAAGGGGGGGTTACACTAAGAGATTACACAAAGAATGTGCGTCCCCTAAAGTATGACAAGACAAAGGTTTTCATGAAGAAACAATCCACTAGACAATAACCAGAATGGATGTTTACTTGTTATTTTTTTTCTAGAAAGTTATGAGCAATTAATGATAAATTGACATTTTTTTTCCCATAAAACAGAATAAAAATGAAAATCTGCAGGTTTGCAGATAATTAATGCACACTTAATTATCTAAATTCAGGCAGGACACATGTAGTCAGATCTTTGGAAGCCAGCAGGTGATTTATACATACATTTCTTCGCTTCCCTGGTAACAATGGGTCTTGTGAGGTAGAGAAGGCTGTAAAAGTGAATACCTGCTGCACAGACCTTCTTTTTTTGAAATCCTTTCACAAGTCCTCAAGTAGACATAAAAAAAAAAAAACGTTGCCTTTTCAAGACAGTTTCTTCTTATTGCAGGCTGCTTTCAGTAAGAGCTGCCTGTCAGTCCATCTCAGCAGAAATGAGAATAATACATGGCCTCAGAAGTTCACTTGGTGAAGGCTCCTGCGATGTGTGCAGCGTTCAGGCACCTGGTTGGTGTCATGCAGGTTCAGCATGTAACACAGGATTGCTACCAACTCTTTTTCTCCAGCAAAACCTCCTTTAGGCCCAAAAGCACCAGGTTGTTCCTACAGCTGTTGGACTTTAGGCAGAAAACTTTCAGTTTTATGCCCTCAAACTTCTGTGTGGGGTTTTTAATATAATGCACTTCATCCTGGACCTCTGTAAAAGGAACGCACCTCTCTCTTTTTGAGACTCTCTTTCTTAAAATTCTTAACACAGTTAGTTATATTGCCAAACTTTGGCTGGAAGAACTTTGCAATTCGGTGTTCCTGACATTCATAAGTCTGTAAATTTGCAATCACTTGTGTGTTGTTACAGAGTTTTATCATTAGAGGATGTTTTTTTTTTACATTCATCAAGTGCGAATCAGTCTAACACAGCCTGTGTTCAAATTATGTGTTCTGCATACATCTTTTACATTTTAAATTTATCAAAGTGTTGGATTTAGTTGGATTTAGCATGTGACCTCTGTTTGGGGAATACTGTGTGTAGCAGATTAGCCAAAATTGCATTGAAATGGTTTCACTGTTTGTTGAGCTTCTCTTGGGGTGAAAATCTAAGAAAAATTGTGTTATGTAAGTTTCTCCTTTTTTGTAATATATGTATAGCCTAAATATAACAAGAGCTTGTACATTCACAGGAAACACAGCAAAGTACACTTTCCCTGTGAACTGAAAACTGAAGCAAATAAGAGGACACAGACACAATGCTTAGGTAAAGAAATACAGCATTGAATAAAGTAGAGCTTATGCTGCTTTGTGTTTGCCATTTATTTGTTGGAGCTAAAGGGAAAAAATATTGAGCAGTCAGTTTGTTTACCATCGTTGAGTGAAACATACATCAGTTCAGTGAACCTTCCCCTTTTTTTGGCTTTATTTTGAATCAGGAGGGATACTTTCTTTTCCCACTCCTAGGTTTTTTATTTTGAAAAAGAACTCATCACCAGAGGGAGGAAAGGCATTTATTTTTGCATATTTTGGGAATTTTTCTGCAAACATATTCTTATTCATTTGTTAATCAAGTATCTACATATCATTTAAAACCAGCAGGGTTTTGGGGGGCAGGAGCCTATCCAAGCAGACATTATGCAAGAGAGAGAGAGTGCAAATTAACAGGTTTAATGACACACATGTTCGCTTTTTTGTGTACAGCAAGTACAGGTAGGGAGCAAAATTCCCTAATTTGCACATAACTTTCACTTAACTTTTATTTCAGAGTCCATTTAGAGCAATACTATAGATCAGCAGAGTTTGACTTTTTAACATAACATTACCTGTTTACTTGCAGGAAACCTTGAAAGATCAATTAACACCTTCACAGGAAAATTAGAGTCAGTGGTATTTCAGCCTCATCTGTCATTGGTCATCTCAGCTGAGATGATTTAAATGATTTTTTTTATCTTCATCAGCAATTTCCTTTTCACACATATTCTGCTCACACTCCGGTCCAGTGGCTGGGTTCGTCTAGAATGAAAAATTCATCTGCTGCAACAGATTGAATCTCGGATTGAATTGGACTGAACCTTGCTGTAGCATTGTAAATCAGCTGAGTCTTATGTGTTCTGGCATGTTCTCCATGTCAAGTTCCAAAATTAATTTCTGAGCCTTCAAGTTGGTAAGTGCCTTGCAATTTTTCATTTCAAATGCATTCTTTGTTTTTGCATGAATCCAGTTTTTTTTGCAGTTTGGTCGTGACATAACACACTAATACACATTCATTCGGCTTACCTTATAGAGAAACACATCTGGCTATTTTGATTTAACTGTTTGAATAAAATTAAGAAGAGCTTGTAAATAAAAAAAAGGATATGATGCAAACCTTAGTTAACATAAATAAATAACATGACAATGGACAGCGATTATGAAAAGAAACTGACACTCAGGGAACTGATGAGAAAAGAGAGGCCATTCATTCAAAATCACTCTACTCCCTTTTCTTTGTCCTCACACACATCATTGTACTGGCAGATGATGGTGTGTAAAAACAGTTTTGATAGTTGTGATGACACTCACTGCATAAATATGTCCTTTTAATTTTTATTGGAATTACCTAATAATCCTGGGGAAAAAGGGAAAAGCAGTCACAATAGTCTACATTCTCTAGCTCTAATGAGCAGAATCCATGTTTAGGTCAGTGGCTTTTCTGGTATTTAAGTTCTGTGTGAAATAATGCTGCAGGGAGGCAGAAAGCTGTGTGGATTTGAAGTTTCCTTACTGTAGGTTACTGTATGTGCGTGATTAGCACAACAGAGGTGTAACCCAAACGGTCATATTTGTTTGTGGAGGTTGGAGGGGCTCAACCTGGCGGGTGAGAAGGCCAGAAAGCAACCATTACAATATGTCACTGTGCTTGGGCCATGGTACTAATGGACTTGAAGTAGAGATAAGATCCAACAAAAAAAAAACAAGATATAAATGATCTTATACACCAGAGGTAAACAAGTACAGTGGAAACTGCTTAAGGTGATCACAGTTCCAGTGACTAAATGCTTATAATGTTTGGGACAGAATTATTCCCATGGTTATGCTGTTTGTAATGTGTTTATAGTTATAGAACTAAGCTTGGGTCTGGGTCTTTTACATGTGAAAATATATATGGATTAAAATTTAAAGTTACAGGAATTTCAACACACCTGCTTCCATCTGGCTACCTGAGGCTGGTGCTGTGTGCACTCTGACAGGACAAAAAAACCCTTTCCCTCAATAAAAAAAAAAAAAAATGTTGTCACCTCTGAACTTCCAACAAACTGTTAGTAATGAGACATTGAGATTCAGCAGTGCAACTTGGTGAAGCACTGATTACTTTGTGTTAACACAGAGAAACAGGCCACAGCAGGTGCAGACTGAAAATGAATGTGCATTGGAGAAAACAACTGTGATTGAAGTCAACCTGGTCAAGTGGAGCTTAAACCGCCCTGTTACATAATAATTTCATTCATTCATTTATTGATTGAAAAGCTTTTGAAACACCTGGAGTTTACTATGTTTTAAAATAACAAAAAGAGTTCAGTGAATAGTGAAGCTGTAATTTTTTTTAACTTTATATCCATGCAGTAAATATACAAATTTCAATTAGACTGTAAATAAAGAAGAAAAAAGTAATCAGTGTGAATAATCATCTGCTCAGAGTGACACATTTGACAAAGACAGACATGAGAACTACAAGTGGTTTCTACTATACAGTATTACAGATACTTAATGCTGGTTTGGTGAGAGTGTTGCTTGAAAGGTCTCTGTAATTTTACAAGTGTAATTTTCACAAATGGACAGCCGACACCTCTGTGGCCCAGGAAGAAAGCGTGATAAAGTTGAAGGACATCATTGGAAACCAGTGCATCAGGGACTCAGATCCACCCACTTCCAGCAATGGGGAAAAGCAGACCAGAGGCAGAGGAGAGAGATGATCCAAGCCGAAGTACGACACCTGGAGGAGGAGAGGAGAAGGTCGTGGGCTGCCCAACTTGGATCACAAGGAGCCTGGACAAAGTGGGACCTGCCAAAGCGAAAGATCTCGTGGCCTGAACTCTGGTAGCTGGAGCCCTTTCGCATCTCTTTCTTGCTCCGTTCAGTGTACGTCACCCGCTCAACACCAACAAACCTGGGCGGGGATACTGGGATATTGTTGGTGCCACGATAAGGTCCTCAGCGCACTGGCAGACATCTTGGAGCAGGAGAGACGGAAGAAGCGGCAAACCTGTGTGAGACCAACACCAGCCATTCAGTTTGTCAGGGAGGGGGAGAAACCATCATCCTCCATGAAGACCAAGTTCTTTCTTTTTTAAGTTTGTCACATTTGGGCACTTATTTTGGTGAAAGTAATGTAAAATAGTGTAATAAGTAACTACCTACTTTTCACAGACAGTAATATTGTAAAGCAACTTGCTATTTTCACATGAAGGTAATTGGTAATATCTAATAAATTATATTTTGGAAGTAACTTGCTTAGCGCTGCCTGTTAAGCAGGGAAAAAGAACAGTCATATAGGTAAAGAGCACTAGGTGACTACCGTGAATTTGAAGCCTAGATAGCCAATTGGCTCGAAGGCTTCTACTTTGTACCACTGCTCACAACATACTGTCTGCTAAGGTGCAAATTTATTTACTTTGTCCCTGGTTTTCCTGGTTGAGCCTGCAAGCAGCTGTCAATCAAACACAGACACCAACACACCAGAGAAACTGGACACCCAGCTGGCAGGAAAAGGGGTATTTCCCCAATTTAAAAAAAATGCATTAACATTGTATTTATTTAGTCTCCAAGAAGTGTTTTGAATGACTGAACATATTGGTTTTACACATTATTGCTGAAAAAGTGATGCAATTCCAGACTACGGTGAGGCAGATTTACCTGGTGCAGGTTGTATGAGGTGTGAATGGAGAGTCTGTGTTTTCCCAGCTGACCTGCAGCTGCAACTGCTCAGTGAAAACAGGATCAGCTTTCATTGCACCAGATGGAATTTGGAGTTTATTCTCCTCTGACTAGGGGCAACGGCACAAGTGTGTGTGTGTGTGTATATATATATATATTAGGGCCGGGACTTTAACGCGTTAATTTCGATCAATTAATTATAAAGATTTT
>JAQMCX010000027.1:701292-725907 GCA_029814765.1 Acanthurus leucopareius
GATTATAAGGCACACTGTCGGTTTTTGAGAAAATTAAAGGCTTTTAGGTGCGCCTTATAGTGCGGAAAATACGGTAATATAAATCAAAAATCTATAGCCAACCTATGCATCCTTCTCCTTCCCCTCTTCTCCTCATTTGGCTCAGACATTTCTTCTGCCCGTATTCATCTTAAATTCACTTCATCCGGAGCCTCGGCAGCTTCATTATGGGTACATCATGTCTTGGGAAGCGTTGTAAGCGAGAACTAAAGAAGCTCCCCTTTGAGCAGAAATATCTGGTTTCATACCTGACTGAGAAAACAGCTCATCAGCTGCAAGGTTGACATGTGTTTTGGTACAGAGAATTTTAAGTAGGGTAAATAATTCATACAGTACAGAGTCTTGGATCCTGTTTGAGGAGAAGGAGTCTTATTTTCTCCCAATGGATAATGACATTCTTTGCACTATTGCTTAATTGTGCAGCTGCCAGAGGGCTATATTTAATCCTTTATTAAGTGTTGTTGGGTTTTTTTTTTTTGTTACTTTAATTTCTCGGTTGTTTTCTCTCTCATTCCATCTCATCTCCCCAGCTGTCTTTCTCTTCAGCACCTCACAAGCTTCACACATGACAATGGTTTAATTTCCCTCCTTTATGTTTCCTCAGCTGCTGTTTACAGCCTTTTCAATGTGTGTCTGCTGTGTAACAAACCTGATGTGGAGCCCCTTTTCTTGTAAACATTGTTTATAAAATTTAAAATATGATAAAATGGCGGAAGCTGTTTTTTTCTCTTGTCAGCCACATTTAAAAAGGTGAGGGTTTAATCAATTTAATCTAATTAAATTCATAGCTGATTTATTTATCACGGGCTCTTACAGATATTGCGATCTGGAGATAATGCTCGAAAGGAAATTACTACTTGTTGCCGCTCTTTATCGACATCTTTTGTGTTGCACCGTGTGGCTAATCACTGCTGTTACTCTTCTGCACTGCACTGCACCTCAACATCCATTCATGGAAACTTTCCCAGAAATAGATTCTCTCCACAACCAAAGCTGTTGATTACAGTATGAAAAAGCACTTTGGTGTTCAACTTTTTTAGATTTCTTTCTGCAGAATTGTAGCAAGCACATTGTACAGTGCCAAAGTGGAAGCTCAGGACATAAATATACAACAGACATCCTGAGTTGACAAACACAGTTACGACTTTTACATCAGAGGAGGCTTTCCTCTTGTAACAACATGAAAATTAATCTTTAGGCCTTTAGTTAAGAATTGAGAGCTCTTTAAGGATGGGTTGTCCTTTTCCTAGTGATATCTAGAGGTATGCAGGTAATTTTGGTTAAATTTGCCCGGATTTTGAGATATGCAACTTCTTTTCAGTAGAAATAATTCAGTTGAAATAAGCTGACAGTAATTGCTGTAGATATGAATGCTTCTGCCAGACAGAGACATCTCTGTTGACTTTTTTGAATGTTACTTTTTATAGTTTTGAGCCCCCAAAAAAAGATATTCCAATCACCTTCATGATATTGTGGAATAGAAAGAATGCAAAGAGAATAAATCTCAGACTTGGTAAACTTGGTTATGTCATGCTTAATCTATTGTGTTTTACATGGTAAAGGAAGTGAGAATGTTTTTTTTGTAATGAAGGTAATGAGGTGGCAAAGAAAAGGAAAAACATTCTTGCTTGTTCAACAGTTCACAGAAAGCTCCAGCTTATGGTCGTCCCTGTGGGCCTGTCAGTCAGCACTCTCTCCATGTTTATGTATGTAGATGGAAGTAATGTCCCGACTGTGACCTTTAGCACTTAAAACCCTCTCGTCTCGTACAACCAACCAACTGAGACACTGCGTCTTTATCAGATCATAATTCCTCTGTACACGAGTGCCATTTGAGGAGGACACAGACTCACCTTTTCTTTTTCTCATTGCCTTGAGATTTCTTTTTCAGCTTTATGTCTGCTTTGGGATGGAAACACGGAAGCTTAACACAGTGTAGGGAAAGGTCAAAGAAGAATAGTGCTGTTCAGATCCACATAACTGCTTCATTTGCCAGTTTATATTCTTTGTCTGTGTACAGTCACTCTGGGGTCATTTACAGTGGCACAGCAACAAAGCAGAAGAGATTTTTCCTCACCATTCACCAGTGAAAATCAGAGCCTGCTTGATAAAGGATGCCTATCTGGATGCTTTTGGACTGAAATCCTCCAATAATCCCAAAGTGTATGAGATCACAAAAGTCTTAATTTTTTGGCATTCCTCACTTCCATCTGTGAGTGTCTTGCCTTGATATGGTATGACACACGGGTCAGAAATTTTGCCGTCCTCCTGGCCAATCCTGCGTATGTGTGCGTGAGGAGAGTTCAGCTTGATTATGATTGCCTTTTATCTGCCTCTACAGCTGTGCTGGCTTTGATAAAGCAGAGAAGTGAGGCTTTTTCAATATGTAATTGTCCACTGCCACTGAGGAATAGATGACTTCCAGCCAAATCAAGTGGAGTGAGGAAGTTTTCTCACAATTAGCCCACATCACTTCATTACAGAGGCAGATATTCTTTAATCAGATATTCTTTCTACAGATGTTTGAAACTGTGGCATTCGGTTCTTTTGGTCACATTTCCAGATGTCAAAAGGAAAAGGAGGAAAGGTTGGTGCTTAGTTTAATACTGCAAGATATGTGCACCAGCTGGCAAACTTTTAAATGCCACCAAGATTTGGACATAAGTTGAAACCCAGAGTAAAGCTGTAAAGTCAAGATTTATTTATATAACCTTTCGCCACACTTCCTTTTAATACCAACTTCCTCTCAAAGTCTTTTCGTCTGGTTTTAATAATGTTTGATGACGGAGTTAGCGGTACACAGCAATGTGGCCGAACTGACAAGCAGATAAGCTCAGCTTCTACCTTATGTGGTTTTTAATATCTGCGTGCAATCCTGTCCTCTTCTTTTTATGAGCGGTAGTCTAACATCTGGAGGTTAGAAAGGTTATCATCTCAAGTTAAATGAACAGTAGGTGATATAGCTAATGGAATAATGGATAAAGTTCACCACATGACTTTAACTTGGCAGTTGTAGTTTTACAAGCTGAATGAATGACTAATTACATTTAACTTAACAGTTTTGCAAAATGTCACTCAAACTAAGCGAATATCTGGATTGAAATGTGTTGTCTGTTCTATTGTGTGTGTGTGTGTGTGTGTGTGTTAGTATTTGCTGGAACTTGTACCTGCAGTGACATCATGGGGTCTGGTCCCTTTAGGGTTCGAAGAGGTCCTCACAAAGTGAACCACAGGTTTTTAGGTTAAGGCTTGTTTTTTGGTTAAGCTTAAGTAGTTCCACATGTTGGAAAATTTTCCTTTTCCCTTTTTACCAAGAGTGAGATGAGAAAACTGATACCACTCTCATACTCATGTTTGTGTGAACTATTAAGTTAGAACATAGACTCAGTTAGCTTAGCTTAGTAAAAGAACCAGATCCAGGGGGAAACAGCTGTCTGGCTCTGTTAAAAGCTTAAAAAATAATAAACTTTTCAAATCTATTTTTTATCTGTTCACATTATGGCCGCTGGTCGATGCTTCCTCCCCACGTGTGTGTGTAGTTAACTCTGTGAAAGTGTGTTTTTAACAGGTGTGTGGTCCCTTTTTGCTGATTTGTGCTCTTGATGTATTCTACTCTGCCTCTCAAACCAGCTGTAGTATAACTGTAGTTTGATCGGTGGGACACCTGCTTGATCCACCAACCATCCTGCAGCAAATTAGGGGAAAGTCTTTATTTGGTATACGTAATGGACTGGGCTGCGGTCAGCTTTAAAAAAACTGACACTGCAGACACTTTTGGTCCTTATGGGTGCTGATTAATTGTGTTTTGTTTGGAAAAGCTGAATAGCGTAGATAGTGAGGCTTTTATTTTCACATTTGAATTATTTTGTAGATAGAAATCTCTCTTTTTTTCAAATTGTCCTATTTTCGTTATATTCATTTCTTTTATCAAACTGCATCTGGTGGCCCTGTCCTCTGTAATTTTGCCTCATCCTCTTTTGTTTGTCTCATTATAAACTCTAAGCAATAAACAACTTTGCTATTTACCAATTCCATCTGCTTTATATTGCTTCCTTTTTTCCCTTAAGCTAAAGAAAATAAACTTGTAAAATCTATTTTTTTTAAAAATCTGTTCGTAAAAAAAGAATGTGAAAAATGACAAGCTGTGGTTTTACTGGGACACGCTGGGACTATTTCTTTGCTAGGTGGAGTCATTTCCTGGAATCTAGTCATCACTTTGAGGTTGCTTGGCAACTAGTATATTGTAGGTGAACTGACAGGTGTGCTGTCAGTGGGTGTAAAGGCAAGTGTTAATGTGATGCATTAGCTATATTTGTAAATTGTGCAAGAAACTGTCAGGCTATTTATTTCTCCACTTTAACACCTGAATCATGTCCAGTTAAACCACAGTGTTGGTGAAGTTACCTGCTGTAGCAGTTGTGAGCTAAGTGCCTTGCTGAAATGCACCTAAAAGGAGCCTGCATTTATCCTTACTGTCTTTAAATTATACAGTTCTGCCTCATGGATGGTCTTCATCACCAGGTAAGCTCTGTGCTTGATTCCCTTCATCATACTAAATATGATGTCACCTTCTTGCTTCACATTTACTGTAGAATCCATTTCTCATTTTCTTTTCAATTGCTTTTTCACAGGAAAAAATTAATGGATTTAATACCTTTAGGAAAATCGTAAATCAAATAATAAGAAAGGAGTCATAGATGTTAATTGGCTGGCAGTTTGACCCTGTGACTCTGTGAGTTTTGCTGTCGAGCCTTGACATTCTGGTTTGACGTCTGCTGTGCCTTAGTTCCCCAAAGGTTGACAATAATCCATCACCAGCCACCATGAATGTTAATGAAAAGGAGTGAGGTGAAAAAATCTTCTCCCTCAGGCGCCCAGGAGGTTCTATGATGTTTGCTGTTTTTTTTAATTGTTGCAATTTTTTGTGAGTCGCTCTGAATGAGGCTGTCTGTTAAATGACTAAACAGTAAATCCCAAAGGCACACAGAATGGAGCTTGATTGCTAAAATAACAGTGACTTGAGTGCTGCTTTAGTTTTATAGGGATAAAAAGAAAGAAAGGGCAGAAGACGTTAATTACCTTTAAACATGTTTTCTAACATATTTCCTCTGCATTCCTGCTCATTCTCCAAAGTGTTAAAATATCCAAGCGTCATCAAATGCAGGCTTCAATTGTTCCTCTCCTCTTAGTGGAGCTACTCAGCAGCAGTGCAAATCCCTGGTGCTTTTAAAGCCACTTAACAACTTGTTCACTCTGTGCACACAAAGTGTTTAACTTTGCCATTAATTTCAGTCTGGCACATTCTTGTGATGCTGCCACGGCTTAAACTTTAGCCTCTTTCTTTACCACACCTGCCATCTTATCTTGTCTCCTCTGCCATCTCACTTTTTTTATCTTTCCATCATATTTTCTGTCTTAAATGTTTTCCCCTGTTTTTTTAATTCATTTTAAGTTGTTTGTCATAATCAGTATTTCCCTTTAGAGAGGAAAATTTCATGGATATGGAAAGATGGAGCGGAGTGAAAGCACAGAACTAGATGGAGGGAAAAGAGAAATATATAGAGTGCACAGAAGGGCTTAGTCATACATAGAGAGAGAATCATGATTTCAGGCAAAATGGCTATTGGATGGCTGTAGTTTCTATTTAGGAGAGCATTTTCCCTCGAGGTCTCAGCTGGATGTTCCATGGTGCATGCAGGAGAGTCAATCGGCCGACCAGACTGTGACAGAACACAGGAGGGAACACCAGACTTTTGCCTGAGTCAGTGGACAGCATCAGCAGCCGCCGTGGTGATGGTGGCGTCCCTCTTTTACCCCCCCTGAATCTGTCCTGCCTTTCCTCTTTTAGTGTCTGTTGCAGTCTTGGCCTGCTCTCACAGACACACACCCCCGCCGCCGCTCTGGGCCCTCATGCAGTCATTGTTCCCCTAAAACAAACTTCTTTACATTTGTCCTCTCAGGCTCCAAAAGTCTGGAACATGAGCAGAGCTGTCTAAACAATGGCCATTGAATAACCGGGCTATTAAAAATGCAGACAGCTCCACTGTAATTGGAAAAGACCTCTAATGAGGCAGGCTGAATGCTTGACCATGGGCCACCAAGCCTGAAGAGGTTTCTGTATTGTATTTCTCTCAGAGGAGTTTGGATGGGATATATATTTATATATGTCTGTGGTCTTTTGCAGTTGAATTTTTTTACTCCACTAGATACATCTCATTGTCCTTGGGCACATTAAAGCACATTTCAAGTTAGTTTGATTAACTGTGCTTGCAGTATAAGTACAGAAAAAGTGAATATGTATACATTTGACGTGAACTCAGAACATCCTGGGTGAAGATTCAAAAGTTGAACACCACAAAAAGAAAAAGAACCTATACTATATTTACAAACTCTACCACACAACTTCATTTATACCATTGCTGAGTGAAGTGCACATGCACTTTAGGGCACTTTCAAATCTTAACTAAGTTTCAAAACATGGAAGACTGCGGACATAATGATGGATTTAACTGATTTTAACATATTAACCCTAAAGATGCACAAACCTGACAATCAGTGAGGACACCAGACCACACACATGGCTTTTTTTTACTTAATTGTTTCTCAATGTCAGTTTAACAAGACTTAAGAAAACAACAACATGGAGGTGGAGTGCCGCTGTCAGCTGGATGTACCTCTGTGTGTTTCATTTTTGCACCAAAATAAAAAAAAAAAAAAAAAAAATTGGATCCAGTATTTGCAGAGAACATTGAGTCAGCACGACTCATATATCTAGCAGCTGGATGGAAGTTTAAAATGAAGCTGTAACGGGGCCATTGCAGGCTACTGCTACAAGCTAGTGTTAATAAGTATACTTCATCCAGTTGATGACACCTCAGGGTCAGCTCATTTTCACTGACCAATTTGAGTTTGTAAACTCCTCATACCACAGGGGATCATTTGGGCAGATAATCTGTTCAGACCAACTTCATATCAGAATCAGGCAAATTGGACCCAAAATCTACCCAATTATCCTCCAGAGTCGGCCCAGTGCTGAGTAACCGTATGAAAATAAGGATCAGTGACAGATGCAAGTGTTGTTGCCTCTGCAGTTGGTCCACTTATGCTCTTTCCTAATTGGTGGCATCACTCTGTTTGTGTTCCTCTGACAGGCATCTTACATAATTCCTTTGCCTTTTCCCTTGCTGCCAAATGATGTAATTGGCACATTCACCGTTTTTTCTTAAATCAATCTCCTCCTAGCAGAAGCCTCCTCTCCAAAATAACCATTCTTTCTCTGCCAGCCACACCAGAGCAGCAGTGGTCTCCTGCTTGCTCTGATATTACACACCAGCCTCTCCACACTGAACAAAGAGAGAGGTCGCAACCTGTCTGAGCTTCATTCTAACTGGCCTGCATGATGGCCCTGCTGGGTTCCCCTTGGCAGCATTAGTCTGCATTTAATCTGTCTCTGACAAAGCGGAGCCTCCAATACACCATTTCTGACCCCAATAAGACACAAGCAGAGAAAGATAGCAAAGCAATAACAGAAGCGTGACACCGACCCCTCAGTGTTTTCCAGGGAGAAAAAGAAACAAGCAGTGTGCCTTTTCAGTGTTTTGACAGTTTTATTGACCTTTTGCCCTTGTGCTCTCTTTATTTAATAATTGCACTGCTGTTACTCCCCCCCACCAACGCATCTAAATCTGTTTAAATAATTCCTCTTGACTAATTATTGTGTCAGTGGAACAGAGGGAGGCAAGCTAAAATATCTGACCCACATTTAAGGGAGTAACTTGTCTCATGCAGACCAGTGCTGGGTAATGAAGATATAAAGATGATTTGTGCAAAACAAGTCAGCACCTCTGAATAAATGAAAGTTTTTCAGAGTTAGTCTACCTCCTTAGTTCAACTTTTCTGGCCTTTTTAAAGTTTGGGCTACGTTTGTTGATAATGCATCATGCTGCAAAAATTATTGTTATTAAAATCAGTTATACTATTGTCATCAAAGTGCAACCTTACACTAAAATTCTGCTATATCCCTTTCTTCTAGCATATTTAAAAAATGCAGCAGAGGACTGCACAGGACAATTACTGGGGGGAGTGTGGCCTTGTAGCCACATAGAAGGTCACACAGGAGGTGGAGAGTGACACCCTTTAGATGTTCTTATCCCAGCTCATAAGATTTTTAGGCTTTTGTCAAACCACTTGGTGTGAAAGAGAAGGACGGAGAATCAGAGAGAGAGGGTACTCTTTAGCATCTGTGTGTCAGGTGCAGAGCCTACCTGCTAGAAAATCACTCTGACATGAGTTGACAACATTTAGATTTAAAATGTTGTGAAAACATCACATGTAACTTTCAGGCAGCAAAACTAATCAATAAGGTTTCAGACAAGGTTGTCTGTTTTGCACTTTCAGTTTCAACTCTGGTTCTGTATAGGTCTCGATCATCAGGTGTTGAGTGTGACCCACCACTCAATTGATGTGTTTACACTGGAGTTTGTTTAGAGCTCAGTTCATCTCCATTAGGGACTAAAGGGTTCCTTCTGCACCTGTATGAAACACAGAGAGCCGTCACAAAGTGTCACAGTGATACAACTTAAAAATGGAACCAGGCTGGCTTATTGAGTGCTAGTCCGAGCTAACTGCTAGTCTGAGCTAACAAGCCATGATCAACTGCTGACAGACTTTCTATGTCCGTGTTAAACACAGACAGTCCGCTGGAGCTTTGACAGTCACCAGGAGCCCCTCTCATGGCCCTTGTATTTTAGCTGTGGAAGTAGCTAAGATGAGACTGAGACACTACAGGGTTTCTGTGGCTTTGTCTGTGGGGGGGAAGGGTGTCAGGATAAGGCCATGCTGTTCATCATGAAATCACTTACAAGGGAAATAACACATTCAGATGATGTTGTTGTATAGTGAGAAAGTCCATGCGAGTGTTTATTTGAACACAAACCATGATTGTTTTCTGAACTTTATCAAGTCAAGTTTGTGCCTGAACATAAAAAAAAAAAATACTGAGAGCATTTTCACATGATAAAACTGATTTATTTCTCAGAAAAAATTAATGACCTCTTTGGAAAGAAAATTCATAGGTCCACAGTAAACTTTCCTCCTGCTTATAGGGGCAGCAGATTAGAAAATGCTGTGGCTTGAAATAAAGGGCAGTTACAAACATTTTGTAGATAACGAGAAAATTTAGATTCAAGAATGGAGGCAGACTGTCAAGATCTCAGTCTCTCTACAATCAAAATCAAACTAAACTACGTAAATGGCATGCTTCATGAATCCTGTTCTGCAGAATCATAGTACAAAGTCATTGCAGGTGGATGATTTATTATAACTTTGTTGATACAAATGAGGTGGCAGCAGTTTTGAGCAGCGCTGATGTCAGTAGCAGCAGTGCATGCAAACTGAAAAACTTGGTATCCAGCAAAGGTGAAATGTGCCAACTGTGAACTTTTTATAATTAAGTTTTTTTCAGAGGCAGTTGCTTGTGTAAGAAATTATGTTAAAAAATATATTTTTTAGTGGTTCTCTACATGGTTTTTTTTATACCTTTGCACCGTGTTTGATGACCCATGATGTATCAATGTACTGAGAAATCCTCACATTTGTCAGCGCGTTTGCACCGATGTCAGCAAGACAGTCTTGCAAGACTCCTGCACATTCATCATTTATCACAACCTTCCACATTTCATTCAGGTGATGCTCTACAGCGAGGAAGGTGAGAGCAAAACTTCCCCCCCGTCTGATCTGAACTTGTGGGTGATTTAAAACTGTTGCGACTGATCAAACACACTTTTAAATCACATTGATATTTTAGGACGGATCTGTGTGAAAATGTTTTGCAGGTGTGATGATCTACACTGACCCTCCTCACAAAAACATACACACAGACACACAAAACTGTTTTAAGCTCAGTTAGAAACACACCAAGCATTACTACTTCCACAGTGTAACGATCTGCTACAGATTCACTGCCTTCGACGGCCGTAAAGTACCTTCATTTTCATTAACCCTGAGCTGAACCTGAGGAATCAAGAAAGAGGGGTCTTTACTGTGACAGCTGGGCAGATGGGGAAATTTACAGCTGTGCCTTTTTAGATGTTTTATGGCTTTACGTTTCCCTCAGACATCCATTCGATGCTTTCATATCTCATCGCTTACCCTCTGTAGGATGGACAAAATGAGCCCACACAGTTTGCACACATACAGATGCATGCATTAGAGAAAAAAACATGAACACCTAATATATAACCGGAGTTCATCTTCTGTCATCTCCCAATGACACTCCATTTAACTGTTCCATTAAACACAAGTGGGCCTGCAAAATCTACTGATTTATTCATAACCAAGCGTCACTGAAGCACAGTTAAAAACCTGCTCTGAGACATTTTTTTTCTCCCAAACTACATCATGACCATACTTAGTCAACATCTCCATGGCAGAAGAGGGTATTTCAACATTGCAGCACTGAATTATAATCCCCACTCAGTGCTAATCATATAAACTATCTGCCTGCATGAATGTAAGAAAGGATTAATAAGAGAATGAATGAGGATCCGTAGACGTTTCCATTTTTCAATGTAACTGGATTATCATCGTCTCCTATAGCCCCATGAATTTCCTAAGCTGTGCAGACTCTGATATACATTTACGAACACTTTTGGGGCCTTAAGTTAGCAAAAGAGGAGATGAGCTCTTCTCCTCCCAACACAATCCCACAAAGTCCCTTCATTGTCTGTTTCCTCCCTTTTTATTCATCCTCCATATCCAATCCTTTCTCTCCCTTTCTATGTATGTCAAGTACTTCTTCTCCTCCTCACGGCCCCCTTCTGCCATCCTTCCATCTTTTTCCTTTCTCCAAAATTAATCTGGTTAATGGGCCGAGCCCTTGTGCAACTGAGCAGAGCGAGACCCACTAAAACACCCAAATGTGCCCCAACGAGGAGAGGCTCAACACACCCTTCATGACTGTGCATTAGCATACACACACACACACACACACACACACACACACACACACACACACACACACAAGAAACATTCAAGAAAAAACACACAGTACATAATAAAACCCAAGTGAGCATAATGCTCAAACACACTTGCACACATGTACAAGCAGCCACACACAGATCTGGAAGCATTTACTTTATTGCTGTTCAGTTCCTGTGATGATTCTGCAGCTTAAGAGAAAACAAATTAGATTTATGTGTCCTGTGGGTGAACCGGATAACCCTGTCGTAGCACTCCCTTAATTAGCAACTAGATCCAGGCAAGCGGCAGGTTGGGGCATTATGGGATTGACTTGTTGGGGGAGAGGGAGGTGAGGCTTTCCCCTGTATCACCTACCTGCTAATGCTGCATCAGGAGATGATGTGAAGAGGAACGGATGAATGCACCTCACAACTTTCTCCTTTACAAAGCCTGCAAAGTTGTTTTTTTTTTAAATTTTATCATTAATACTCTCCGTTATAACCCCTCCAAGCTATTGCAAACTGCCTTGATCCCAACAGAGAGCATGTGAGGGTGAGATCACATCAATCATTGTATCATCAGTCTCGGTATGATCTCTGTCTAATGAGCCTGGAAACAGCTGCTCACACACGCTTTTCTGAATAATGGATGTGACAGGCCGGCGCTTCCACCTTTCTATCGTCAACAGCCGGACTGAATTGGTTGGAGATAAGAAAAAGAAAGAACCATCAATGTTCAATAAACGCCTAACAGTGGAGGTGATTGCACCTTGGTCTCTGGTTGTCTTTGGTGTGATTTCGGTGTAAATGTACATTTTCTCAGGACCTGGGTGACTTTAAAGTAATCTATCAGTGGATATGATGTCTAAAATGAACCTATAACTAAAGCAAGCTGGTTTCTATGAAGTCTTATCTGCTGAAATGATAAGAGAAGAAGATCTAACAGCATGGGTAAGAAAAAAGAAATTGCACCAAAAAAAATCTACTATCTTACTCTACTATAACTTTTATTGAGATTCCTTTTTGAAGGAACCTGTTATATATCCATCAAACCTCCGTCTCATCTCTCTGCCCAAATTATTCAGCACTAGTGAGCATCTTTGCCCTCCTGTTGGCCTCGGTGTAGAGGATGGCTTTTGGGTGTTTTTCTTTGTTTTTTTTTTTCTCCAGCTTGCATCAGTAGATGGTAAGTTGATGGCTGCTTCATGCTCACAAGATGATACAGTAAAATGATCCATGGAGGGACAAAATTAACAATCTCAGATTTTAGAAAAGGAAAAGGCTAAACTACACTTACAAGCTGACTTTACACTTCATTCCTCAAATTCAGACATCCATTAGCAACGATGAGTGGAATCTACACCGCAACATGCACTTAAGGGACACTGTCATATACAGTTGCATGCATACACAGCATGTGCACTCATAAGAACATCTAGTTCTTGTTAGATTCACTACATATTGTTTAAAATGTATCACACGCTTTCACGCCATGCATGAGGAGACTTCCTGCATTAGACATTTATGACGTGTGGACCATCTTTAGATCTGTGCTTTCCTTGTGGAATGAAGTGTTCCCACATCACTACATGCCTTTGTGCCCAGAGGCTCTTTCTCCGGTCTCGGTACTGCTGGCATCACTCTGAGTCACCCTGCTTCCTGTTCCTCTAATGACTGAGCTCTAATCATGTCCTTTTGTCCACCATCCTTCAGCCACCCCAAGATGGACATTTTATCTGCTTCCAAACTGCAATTTAAAGAAATCAAGTGTTCCAAGTTACACTGATGACATAGATATACAACTACGGTCATGTGCCTCTGTTCTGGTGACTGTGTGTGGGCTTTTACTGATGTTTGTTACATCTATTGTCATTTTGCCAAAATACAGCATAACAGCCAAAATCTTCTCTGATGATAGATATTGTTATATTAAAACGAGATAAAATGATTAAAATGACAAACCTCAGCACTTCCCCTGAGTAAAATGGACAAATCTAGCATCTTAAAGCCCGTAGCGTTAGTTTTATGGCCTAGATCTTTACTGTATCGGTGTGCTCTGACGTTTCTTCTCAGCATTGTGTCAGCTGCAGCAGGAAGCTGCTTTCAACACAGAGTACCACTGTACACTACCTGTTAGTAACAGACCATACCTGGACCAGTCAACAGTCCTATAAGGAGTTACTGACATGGTTTAGGTGTGATGAACAAGAACAAGAAGAGACTGTTTGTTTGATAATAGCAATAGTGGCTCCTACAGAGGACACTTTAGATGCTGTTATAGCATCAGTTAGCTCAGAAGAGGAGTGTATTTCTTCATCAAAAGAAGAGTGAAGAATGACAGTGAGGGCTGTTCTTGATGAAAAACATGTTTTCGCTCTTTTCCCAAATAGCTTCAGCAGTTTGATTCACCAACTGGCTTTTCTGGTATCTCTCTCCTACTTTGTAATATGTTTTATAGATCTGATTGGTTAAACGTAGCTCATGATGGACTGTGATAAACAGATGGTTTGTCTGTTTACCTGCCCAGTGTTTTTTAAATATGTACAGCCTTTAATCAGACAGTATCCAAGGACAACTTTCCAGATGGTTTTATATGACGCCTTGTAAGCCTTTCAAGTCTGGCGGAGACCAAAACAGAGCTAGAAGAGAGGGAACACTGGGTAAAATATAATGCATTTAGATTAAGATTTTTTTAGCCCACTCCCACTATAATTACGGTGTAATATGTTTTTTTTTCTTTTTTTTGTGAGCTCATCCTATCAAATTTGTACTGACTGTCTTGAAATAGCAATTAAGATGTAGTATACGTTTTATTTTTGTACTTGTTCATTTGTATAAGAAAAAAAGTCTTTATTTCTTTCTCTAATTGCTGATTAATTTAATTTAAATAAACAATGTTTTGCTTAATAAAAAAAAAGTTCTAAGAAATCTAATCACAGTTTCGTTTCTGCTCTCAACTCTTTCTCCACTCAGTGAAGTGCTCTCTTGCTTAGCTTTGTATGTGTATTTGAATGAGTTTACATTTACAAATGAGAAAAAAATAAATTAAAAGGAACAGTGCAGCACAAACACGCTCTCACTGTATAGAGGCACTCTGTTTAATTGACAACGGTCAATGATTTGTGTTCTGTGTCGAGCAGCATCCGAGAAAACATCCTCCTCCTTGAATAAATCTCAATCAGCGGTTCCACAGCGTCAGCAAACAGTAACAAACTTTTTCTACTCCCAGAGCTCTTTTTTTTGTTATCAGTCAACACTGAGAGAATGTCAGCTAGCGTCAGTGCAGCAACAGCACCACAGAGACATCCTCAGTCCATTTAAAAAAATTCTCAAGATGTTGATTCATTGCTGTACCAAAAACTCAGGGTTAATGACAAGAGGAATAAGTGTTACAACTGTGTGTTTTATTTCATCTCTAGCAAACATAAGGACACTTGCTTATTCATTTTTTATATCTCATGTAATCATTTGATCCTTCCATTAGTCCGTCATCTGAGCAATCTAACAGAAGTCATTCAAGAGATTCTGCAAAAATTACTATTGATCTTTTAAATGTTGATGGCAACATAACAAGACCCTCTGGAATAGGGGACATCTTTTAAAGCGAGGGAGTGTTGCCAAAGTGAGTGAAGAAATGAAAACAGACCTCCCTTAGATACTTGCAAATGAGTTTTAACACTTTTTTCCTGGAAAGTATCAATCCAATGGGACCTCAGTTAGTCTGTTCTTAATTATAAACATATCTGCCTTGTGTTCAGGGGGGCTCAATACTATTAGTACAATACAGTTATACTAAACAGCAAACACAATATCATTAACATTAAAAGTGTCCCAAAAAGTGGGTTTTTTTTAGACATCTAAAAATATCCCACTGACTTTGAGTCAAGGGAACCAGAAGTACAATAGCACTAACTCATTTACTGGTATTAGGACACACTGTGTGGAACTCCGGGTAAACTGTCATACAATAATAAATCTGACACGACAAGAGAATGAATTGGTAGATTTCAACCAGGCTATAAAAGAAGTAATAGAGAGGAAAATGTTTTAAATATAAGTCACATTGTACTTAAAATAACTGAGCATTTGAAAGGCTGATAAGAGTTGATCTGCTGGAATACATTTGTATTCACTTGCAATGTGTTTGAATTTCATGAAAATTCTCTTTGTATTCCCTCACTCACACTTTCAGTCCTGACTTCTTTACTCCCTGCTTTGCACGCTTTCCCATTATGTCAGAATATTTTAGGCCAACTTCAAAGTAATGAGTAAATTTACTGGGTTGTTTCATTATTGTGATGTATTGCTGGCTGGTGTAAGCAAATGCAAGTGACTGAAACATAAATCTGAGGAAATAAAGGCAGGAATGTGTGGAAATGTGAGAAACAGGTGGCTTTAAAAACTGATAAAAAAGGCTTTAAAAAAAGAGTCAAATATTGAGAAGGACTGTATCTATGAAGGTAAATCCTTTTCATATTATGATGGTTTTAAAAGGAGACAGAAAAGATATTTCCTGATATATTCCCTTCAAAAACTGAACAGATTTTGAGGCTGAGGACTTACAGCTCTGCCTGCTTTTAATGACAATATGAGGAAGCAGCTCAGAAATTACTGATGGGCCAAACCAAGAGAAATGATCTTCTGTCTGCATTTGAGATATCTCTCGAGCAGCCTCAAGCACAATAACTTAATACAGTATCCAATCCAGACCTGAGGCGACCAGGAGAAATAACACAAACATCTGACCTCTTACATATCCGCCTTCACAGTGAGGCCATGCAAATCGTCACAGTATCTTCACTTAGTTCACCACAATGCTTCTAAATTTGATTAACATTTCTTGGGGGAGTTTTGTATCCCTTAGTACTGCTGGTTGATAAACATGTTATACAGGCATTACAAGTACATGCAACGCAACTGTGTGAAACCTACAACACCATTTCCAATGTCAAATACATTGTTACATCATCGGGGTTTTGTTCGTTTTTAATCCAAAACTATTTAAAAAAAATATTAACAAAAAGTAAGATGTGAAGAATGTACATATGTTGTTTTTATGTGTGTGGTGAGGAAGAGGAAGCCAACGCTCTGCCACATTTTACTTCATTATAATAGAGCTCCTCTTCATATCTTCAACATAAACACAAAACACACAATGAGTGTCCGAACTGAGGTGTGTCACACGATACAGACTGGGGCTGTAAATGACTCCACATTTTCATGTCTCTACTTACACTGTGAGCCCTCTGTGACAGGCTTCCTCCTCCTATCCTGCCCTTTCTTGCTTCATTTCGTGGAGCTCTGCATACAGACAGGTGTTAACACACTCCTGAGAGGGGACCTTGCTTTCTTCTTCTGTGCCAGAGTCATTCAGCCACCCTGACTCACTTCCTAGAGGCCTTAACAGGGACTGAGGCATAAGATGTGGCAGATGTGGAGAAAGAGATGAAGGCGACACTCATTGCCCCTTTGAAATGGCAGTGCACCTCCTTGGACTGAAGTATTGAGTCCAGGTTGAGTTCAAAGAATAGATCATCCATTGATGTGGCGCATAAATGTGTCCATTTTCCCACAGACCTCTGCTGAGTGGATGCTCTTGACCTGAAAACAGTGGAGGAAGAAACACAAAAAGATTTGAACTGTTATTAATGCCTCCCTCTCATCGGGGCCATTCATTGGACAGAGCATAAAGAAGAGATTTAATGGGATTCAGCATAAAGCTGAGTGATGGAGGAGAGCTCAGGTTGCCTGTAGAGGAGCACGTCCTTGAGAGGGACTTTCACAGAGCTGAAATAGAGCAGCCTGTTGGCAGTATCACGGTGTTACCTGTAACCTCCAGCCACATCAACAACCACTGGTACACCTTCACCTCCATAAGGATTTCGACCGTCTGAACATATTGGTTTATTATTCACTTAGTGACCTGCAATACACAGAAAACAGACAGACAGAAACAGTAACTTTCATCAGTGTGAGGACAATCAGTCTCACTTCACAGCATTAGAAAGTATAAAACTGATCCTTATAGCATATTGAATAAATAACAGTTTCAGCGACATAATGTCAAAGTCATGATCTATTTTGTGTGTGTTAGGCGCAGTAACATAACCATGTGCCAAAGGGTTCGTTTATTAAAGGGACTATAATTATTGACTACGAATGCTGTGCAAGAACAGACTAATATAAAAATGATTTATGGTGGGAAATTAAAATTAGCAATAGGACTGAGAGCAGAGAGAGGGAAGGTGGACAGTTTATTAGTGCAAAACAACAATTCACAATTTTTTTGTATTAAAAAAATGTATTGTTGAAAAGCAATTTAATAAATGGTATAAAAACCGCATGAAATTTATAGACCTACTGTTTGCTTTGGCATCAAAAATAATTTGTGATGCATTATGATTATGTGGTAATGCAGAACTAATATTAAGAGTCCAGGCACTGTTATGAGTAAGATGGCATCTTAGAGTGAATTGACATTTCTAATAATGCATAAACACACAATTATCTTTTAGGTAACTTTAGAAGGTAAACCGAGGAGTTTTCTATTCATATTCAAAGATGGACACCGAAGCTTTACAGAGTCTTATTATCATGGCAGTCTGAAGGAAACTTACATCTTAACATCAAACAAACTGGCTTCTAACATGGATGCCTGAGGAAAGAGAGGATTAAATAAAAGAAAACAGACCCTGATCCAATTCATAGATCAAACAAGGGTGCAGACAGAGGTGGCCATTGATGTCGTACATGGACAAGGCTGAGCCACAAACCTCATCAGGGAGTCATTTTTCCGGTGCCTCAGAAATCAGGATGATATTTTCCACTTTTGGCTGTGGGATTAATCCGACCAAGAAAACATCTTATATTGGAGGAGGGCTAGCTGGACCTGCCACACTTGAGTTCAAAAAATAAATAATCCCCTTTCATTTGTCATATTGTTGAAATGTGAACCCAAAGTTCAGTAGTGCTTTGAGTCAAGTTCACACAGTCAGGCAGCGAGAGCAGTCAAGTACATCAACAAACTGCCAACAGCGTTTTTGACGATTTAAAGTTGTTCAAACTCATTGGCTTCGACATATAATCGAGTGGTTTTAGAGCCACTGGATTATAAGTCTGGACAAGTAATGACAAGATGACCGACACATCTGATCCTCCCAAAGGAACAAATTCACCCTGATTTGCTGCAGAACCTCTTTTGGGTATTTTGAGGTGATGTTGAAACAACCTTTTAATATTTAATACAGGTTTCAGTTTGTAGTGAGCAGTGATTGAAATAACCAATCACACACAAGATCTGTTGTGTCATGTAAATTGTAATTAAAATAAGTTTAAAAAACGGGACTCTGTTTTAAACAAAACAGAAAAAAAGATCTGTTTACACCGACTTCAACTATTCTGTAATCATTGAGTAAACTGACTCAAAACCCTTGTGGTTTTTGTAGCTGAATTATTTTCTCCTTGCAAAAATAATCCTTCTGCCATGATTGACTGGATTTTCATATTGATTCATTTTTTGCTCCAAAACATGCATATATATACACACACACACCCACACACACACACACACACACACACACACACACACACACACACACACACAGCCCAACAGCAATCTCAATGGAAAATGAGTATCACTGGAGTGTTTCTTTTATTTTCTAACCAAACTGAATGCTAAAACAACAGGCAGAGTTGATGGCTGGTCAGTGCTTGCTGTCTGAAAAAAAGATTATAAAGCCTCTCCCAAAAAATAATGTTGTTTAGCAATGATCAGACTCTGACAGATTAACAGAAGAAGAACCGAGTGCTGCACCAAGTTGTCTTGCGCAGCAGGGAAGTGCTATGAAGTTTGTTTACTTGTACTCTGATGATTCCATTAATTTTAATTTAAAAGACAAATCAAAGGGGGGAAATTAAATATTTTGAAAGCTTAAAGCAGAGCACATTCATCTGAACTATGTTCCTATGAATAAGTAAGAGGGAAAAAGGTGAAGACTGGATTTATTAAGTCATGGGATAAAAATCTTATTCTATTTGCTTTATTGTGCCAAAGAGAGCCCATCAGAGCAGATCAAAGTCAGCGCTGTTATAAATATGGACATGTAGCCTTTAAAAAACATCTCACAAATACCAATGTGCGGTTAAGCGAGAAGATATAAGGCTAAGGGTCTTCAGGGTCTTACCATGAATCTTGCATGATAGACTTTGAAATCTGCTCAGTTTTTTTTATTTAAAAAACATCAGATGCCATCATTTCAGGAGAGACTGAAGCTTTTACAGAGTATACACAATTAGATTAAGTAATCAGAAGCAGCACCTGCAATATGCATTTAAATTCATGTCTTTCTATTCCATTTCCTGACATTTAGGCCCAATTAACGTCTGAACTCAGCTCAGGTAGTTGGATGTGGACACTCAGTGTGTAGGCATGAGTTCTTCTCACAGTCTCTTGGGCCTTTCATCATCGCTAATACCTTGTTAGCCGCAGTGCGTCAGGAGCCAGCTAAAACTGTCACTGTATAATTACCACAGTCACTAGCTACCTTTCATCTGGTATTCATGTAGTTACAGGTCAGTGCATGCTTACAGCTCTAATCCACAGCATCCTGCATCAGAGTTTGTATGTGGAAGTTATGCGTGTTGTTGTTATCCAGGTTACGCTTCGTGAAGGATTTTATTGTTTTTATAATGTTTTTGTGTCTGTATTGAGTTTTAATTGGTTGGTTTAACTTATACAGTCCCTAATGATGGTTGTGTTTGCTTAATATCCTGTCAGTCTTTCTAATGCTATCCAGATTAGGCCCTAAATGAAGTTAAATTGATATGCTGACACCTCAAGCTTTTTCTGCTCAGCAAATCCTCAGACCAAAAATGTCACCTGTCTTCCTCGTCAACGATTACACAAAGATGCTTTTTCTGTTGCTTTGGTAACACACAATAAAGTATTATATTATAATTTCTGGTCATTCTCTGTTCTCACTGTTTCCAGCTTGTTGAAATTGGCTGTGCTGGACATTGGTGTCACTTTTATATACTTCAAGGACTCGTACTTTAAAAGAAGTCGTTGTGATGCTGGTCCCGATACACCACCTGGGAACTATTCCCAAAGGACCCTCAAGGGGCAATCTTACACGCTGAGATCTCTGGGGACGTATCGGTTTTCACAGATGCCTGCAGGCCTCAGAGGAAAATCAGGACCCAGTGGAACTGACTGCAATGATCTTGCAACATGAAGGAAGTGCGCAGATAGAGGTGGACAGCAGATTGTTTTGTGTGCAGGCTGCTCTGCTGGAGTTAAAGGCCACAGTGGACCAGTTGTTTTGGACATCAGATGAAGTTTTCTCATTTCCTCCGAGCACTTCACTGTCTGAGCCCTTTTGCTTGCAAAAAAAAAACATTGCTTTGTTTTTCTCCTCCATGTGAACTTTTGGATGATTGTAACTACGTCAGTCATTTGCAGCTTTGAGTGTCATATGCACATAATTTTACACAGCCAACAACTGAGACAACAACTTTTTTAACTGTTTAATTTAAAAAAATAACACTAACATTGGATCAGTTAGCCTAAGGAGCCCAATTAGCAGGTCCCACCTCTGTTCACAGAGTTATAGTGTAGCCACAATACATGACCATCATCATTGTTCCTCCCATTCAGTGCTCTGGGAATGACATCTTAAGCTTTTGTCCTGTTTTGTGTGATTAATGACTGTTGATCAACAGTTCACTATGGCCTATGAGTTCAGAGGTACCTCATGGTGTTTTGTGTTACAGCATCATTTTGCTGTTTATCACAGTTATAGGAGCTGTCCATGTTAGACTTTGCTTATTTAGCCACTCTTGTTGTGCTGAGGGACCTGAAATGCCTTCTGGCAGTGAGGTTTGTATCAGCAGAGCGGCTTAATGACAGCAAACATCCACTAAGTTTAAGGGAACACTAAGTCTATTGTGTTTCGTTCTGGTTCCAAATAAAAAATTAACTCAGAGTTGTTTTGATAACTGAGGTCTCTGCATCCGAGTACCCATTTAATTACTCAGGGAAGATTAATGCAAGAATAAAATCCCAAGTCACGAAGACTAAGCTTCTAAATAGGGATGTTCTTGTGTAAATTATTAGCATTTTGCTTAGCTTTCATTTCCCTGCAATGTTAGTTCCTGTTGATCTGAAGGTCAGTCTGTGATGTTGAGCATGCCCACCAGAGCGGAGCAATGTGATGGGTTTTTTCATAAATAAACAATTAAGTTCACAATTATATGAATTTTTTTTATATATACAGGCACAATAGATACATACACACACACACAAATGTACAACGCTGCCATGACAACAACCATCTATACAGAGAGACAGAAAGCTGCAGGGAGAAGGTGTTTAAACTTGGCCAGCTTTCAGATCCTAAAATACCTTTCAGTGGCAGTTACTGTTAACATGAACTTCACTCTTAAGGCAGTATTAAGATGTATTTCTTGGTCAAATCCAAACACAGATTCAGATGATGTAGATAAGGGAGATAATTTATTGTTGAAGGAAAATAGGTAGAGCAGAGAATAGTGAAGGTTTAAGGCTCGAAGTTGGTGGAGGTTCTAAGTTAAAAAGCAGGCAAGCAGCAAAAAGGCAGATATAAATGATCCTGAGGCCAGTCTCAAGTGGCCATTCATAGAACTGCAGTTTTTGCCACATCAGTGTTCATTTTTCTGCCTCCGAGGTCTCACTTGACATTTACTACCACAGTAGCTAAAAAGAAAAAAACAGTGTGGTGATGAATGACTGAAGGGGGCACATACGCTGCATGGTGATGAGCTTTATGGATGGCAGGTGTGTGTAATCAACAGAGCTTGTTAACAGTGCTTGTTCTCGTATAGGACAACCAGAAAGAGCTGCCAACACTGTTGAAAGCAGACCTGAAAACTGAACACTTCCAAGAGAAAGGCTACGCACAACTGAGATGTTAGTTTGAGAAGATTTTAAATGTGTTTCCATACTTTTTTGGATATTGTTTTACATCTTTTCAGCCAATTTCTCTCTGTCAAGAGACTGATGAGATTGTCCAGGAATTCGAAAAATACAGAGTTTATATCAAAACTTGACAGAACCTCTGGTCTTTTGATAAAACACTGCACACTCTGAATGTTTCAGATGGCTCTCAGGAAGCTCTGGTCTGACATCTGGATAATCAAAAGCTTTTGTTGCATTTACTCGTTCCTATCAATAATTCCCATGCCTCTATGCCCATATCTTGTCCACATTATAAGCAGGACTCTGGTGTAGATAGACATGAATCAAACCCTCATTACGAACAATTAGTGAGCGTTTTTAGGTTTGTAGTCATTTTCAAGTGCTTTCTTTTGCATCTAAAAAATAGACCTACTGAAAATTTTCTCTGTGAAAAAACAGAAAAAAGTTTGCAAAGCTCGTCAATGTGACATTGACACATTCGTCATACTTTTAATGTCACTGTCTGCTGAGTGATTGATGTTTTAATTTAGGCTTAAAAGACATGTAAAAATGGAAAGTGTTGTCTATCTTCTGTTATGTACGAGGCTGAAAAAATCCTTTGGTGTTAAAAAGAACTGACAATCCTTGGATGTCTCACCACCTGCCTTTCATAGACTTTGCTTATACCTTGGCTTCTTCTCAAGTTTTATTTATCCCATTAAAATCTGATACTCAATGATGTGTGTGTTTGGCATTATTAAAAGAGGCGAAACTCTATCAATAATGAATAAAACAGAATTTCCATTTTTTGAATTTTTACTAAAGGAAGTCTGGTTTATAACAAGCTTCTCTCTGTTTTATCCTCAAAGTTTTTTATCCTAACTTTTTTACATTTTTGAGGTCTTTTTTGCTGAAAACTATGATGGTAAATACCTTTTTTCAGCAAAAAACAGAACAACTTCCGTTGAAGACTTTTGTTTTTATTAAAAAAAAAATATGTAAAAATATTTTTCTACTACTTTCCATAGTAGTTCTGTCGGAAACAATAGGTTTCCAGCCTATTTTCATTGGGTGTATTTTTTGCCTTGGTGTACAAAGGCAGCGTTCATTATTCAAAGGCTACTTAATGTGATAACAGATGCAGATTCTCAGCCTGACAGGTGACGTCCCGACAGGATGTGTGAAAAGGGGATGAAAAGCAGAGTTAATAGGAAAAAAAGAGGACGGAAGACTGAGTAGAACATTACTCCCATGATGCATTACTTGGCTGCATCCTCTTTGCTGCAGCTCTTTATTTTCTGTCAGGGTCACAGCACCATTGAACTGCAGGAGAGGAGGCAATACTAACCGGCCTTTCTTGTGCTGACACTTATTAACATTGGAGAAATGAAGCCAAGTCACCCAACCTGCACCCACATGTGCTGCACAGGCAGAGAGGGAAGCATTGCTAAACTGATGCAGAGTGAATCAGCAACAGAATAGACCTTCTTTTGAATGTAGTTAAACAAATAAGAGCCATACCCTTAAACTAAAGAAAAATTCACTTGTGGAAAGATGTCAACAAGTAGCTGTTTTTCATGCTGTGTGTGCTGCCATTGTGTGCAGCTAGAAGGACATGGGGGCTGAGAAGAAAAAGATTAAGCTACCTCTGAACGTAGACGAGCCCCAGGCACAGCTTCACTGAACCATTTCCAGCCGAGGATACAGCTCTGACAGAACCTCTGGGCAAGAAGGAATCATCTGGATCACCCTCCCGTCTGATTTACATGGATGAAAGGAAGTTGCATATTGCACCGTTGTAACCTTTTGGCCTGTCTCATTTCTCTATCCGATATCTGTTTTGCTTCTTATTTTAATGGCACTGAAGGGAACAACGGAAAGGGAGATGTTGATGTTGAGCCTCTGGATATCCTTTTTTTAACAGCAGTGCTGTTGTTGGTCTGCATGCAGCCCTCTTCACACATGGATATCAGATTTCATTATGTTGTGCTGCAGCTAGACTGGTACAGATTTAATCAAGGGTCTAATCTTACTATTGCCACTAATCACAAATACATCTTGACATCAATATGCATTTCACACATGCACAACCTCTCATCAGAAAACACTGAGCAGAGGGCGATACATCTTTTTGCAGAATCGAGCAGCAAGAGAGATCCATGAATTAATCATGATTATCACGGTGATACAACTGGAACCTCCTCTGTTCTTTTACATCAAATGTAACCTGTAATGAATAATTTATTATAACACTATAAATCCACTTCAGAGCCCTAATTGGATTAATGTGATCTTTAATTAGAGGGAGGATGATTGAGGGAACACCCTGCTCGCTACTACGAACTCCTGTTTTACCCCCCTGATTTTAGGTCAGTCATAAATCTATCACGTCACGTTCGGATGCAAGGTAGAGATTTCACGGGGTCGTACAGGGACCAACAAGCAGCAATACCTGGCTGACGCATGATGGATGGGTTTGGCTTTAAATGAAAATGTGGAAAAGAGGAGGGGTTGATGGTGAAAATAAAAGCATTGTTACCGTCTGATAGATGTCCCCACATAGGAATTCTGATCTTAAATTGGCAAAAAGAGAAATGGAATTTGTCAAACAGACAGACAGACAGACAGACAGATAGACAGATAGATAGATAGATAGATAGATAGATAGATAGATAGATAGATAGA
>JAQMCX010000027.1:727538-749547 GCA_029814765.1 Acanthurus leucopareius
ACAGACAGACAGATAGATAGATAGATAGATAGATAGATAGATAGATAGATAGATAGATAGATAGATAGATAGATAGAGGGTGGGGGAGAGAAAGAGCTGAAAAAGCAGTAAATCAGTTCTAAATCCTGTTTAAATAGAGGCTTTTATGCTAATAGGAGTAAAGTACTCCACATCCTGAAGTGGTCCATGTCTAGCCCTGCTTCCTCCATTTGTCGTTCTTTGCAGTGAAGCACTTATTTGTTAATGTCATCACTTTTATGTCCTGTCTTTCTGTCTTTGAATGTCTGGAGTGAGTTATATAACAAGCTTTTAACACATCTTAGCGAAAATGAAGAGGAAGTGAGCTTGGTTTAATGAAAGATACCTGAAGGCACTTGTGGTCTTTCTTAAAATGAGGCTGAGGTCACCAAGCGACAGAGTCTGTCAGGTCCTAAATATGTCTATCATCTATCATCTATTAAATCCCTGAGCAGAACTGTAGCAAGAATCAGGTCCTACTCTTCAGTTCAATTTCAACAGAGCAGCAGGGCTTATGAATATATTATGATTATATTAATATCATATTGAGCTTCTTGTGTCCAGTGTCATCAACTATCCCCGACATCCTCATCCTTATCCACTGGCCTCAAACTAAGTGACAAGTGACATCCAAAACTGTTCTTCTGAATAACTGTGAGTGGTGTAAATTTAACAGGAGGGATCATGAAAGGGAGCATGCAGGTTAACATCCTTCAGAAAACCTTGGAAAAGAGAGGAGTTAGTAGGTGTGTTAAAAAATATAAAAAGGCTACAAAACTACACTTGAGTGAATGCACTCTACACTGCTGAGGAACAGATACCTCAAAGGCATGAAAAGGCCCCACTGGAGATGAATGTAACACGTACGATGGTGACGTTAACTAAGCCATCAGACAGCAAGCGTGTGCTGGTCCTGATCTGATATAAGTCAGCATACAGCAGGAAGATGAAAACAAATTCAAACTCCATCTCAACATAATGTCTGCTGTATTTTGTTCACATACATGAGCTCACTTCATCTTTTCTCAGTGGGGATGATGTTAAAACTTCAAATATTGCATTTGAAAAAAAACAAAATTCTTAACTTGATTGTTAGAATTGACTTGGCAACACATCATGAGACACAACAGCTGTGTGAGCAGGATGTCTGTCAGCGTGCATGGTGAATACTCCCTGCGTATGATGGAGAGCAGCAAGAATGTCGCACAGGTTGCCTATTTATACCCTCCCCCCTTAAAAAGGAGCGCTTTCCACAGCTGTGGTGTAACTGTAGTGAGCCGCTCGAGAGCAGGGATCAGTTTAGAGGGTGAACACACACGCGATGTCACTGTAAGTGTAATCGCCACTATCAGTCTCCTCAGGGGTGACAAATACACAACAGTTGGCATCCTCCATACATGATGTCAGTTATCCTGAGGGGAATTATGGTGGCAAACGCACAACATTTGGCATCTGCCGCCATGAATGGAAAAAAAGGTAAACACTGGTAAAGTTGATGTTTTTAAGAGCAGTTTTAGACACACTTAAAGAAGATGTTTTTAGAAACTACTGATTACAAAAGAGAAGAGCAGCAATACTTGACTTGAAAGATGCTGTGAAGTTAATTAAATGTGCTTGAAGGAACTTTTAAATTGTTATAAAACAGCCTCAATTTAATACTAATGTCTTTTTTATGACCTACATAAACAAACAAAACTGTGGGAAAAATGATTTGCCATTCGTTTACAAATATCTGAAAAAGGGTCTAAATCAGACAAAACCATCTGCAGCTTGCAGGCCAGAAGAGCTTATGTTGACATTTTTCAGTCAGTCAAAAGGAAGTGGGAGAAGATTTTTGTTTGAGGAATTTTATTTTTGATGTTACAATTTCTGGCTATGCCTGATCCTGGAGGATTAAAAAAAAAAAAAAAAAAAAAAACTTCAACTGAGCAGAAAAAAATAAATAAAGTGACAGCTGACAGCGATAGAACATGAGTGAAAAGATATGCCAACCTTGGTCAGTCTTTCTAAAGAAGTAGAGGATTGTGGGACTTGAAGTGATTCAAAGTCAATCCTGAATTTGCCTCTTTCTCTTAAAAAAGTATGCTATATTGTTATTTTCTCAACAAAAATGTACAGTTACTCAGAATAAAATGAGTTAGCTAAAGGATTACATGCAATATGTTTGAATGTAAAGGTTACCCAAATTAAGTTGGCTTTGTTACACCAGAATCATATAAGTAATCATGCATAGTCACAAATACAAAGAGTATATAGTCTTATCACTGTTTGTTGTAAAAAAAATTAAGATTTAAATGTATCATCTACAGCATCGCTACATTAGCTGAAATTATACTTAGAAGTTGATACCAAGAGTCTACAGTGAGTCTGAGAGCCTATAGTGGTGATTAAAGGTAAATGCTTACTTTACCATAATAACAATATTAACAGACGGAGCTTTATCAATAAGAATTAATTTAGTGTGTTAGAATACTAAAATTTGCTAATAAGCACAAAAAAATATAGTGCAGTTTAGGCTAATGGGAATTAGTTTTTTCCGATATTCATATCAATGTATTGAGCAGATAAAAACCTTGAGCTGATGGTGGCAAAAAAGCCAAGAGATTCCCAAAGTAATTATAGCTCATTATGTGATGAGCATGTGCCTGTGCAATTTGTCCAAGTTGACAGAAAGTTCTCTTAAAACCCCCAAACCTCATTGATGTGCTAGAAAAATTAAGTCAAGGGACCACCAAAGTCTGTAGGCTTTATCCTCTGGGGACTTTCAGTGTCTGTAATGGAAATCCATCCAATTATTGTTCCAATATCTTCAGCTGACCAAAGACTGACCAGCTGAAGCTGCAATCCCAAGAGACGTGCTGTTAGCATGAAAAATGTTATCCCATACTGCAGTACAAACAGCAAAGCACTCACAAAGGGACCTATGCCCATAGTATGCTTACATAAAGACTTAAACATCTTCTCACCAGCTGTCTGGATTCTCTTATTTTTATATACTTATATTTTATCGGACACTTCTGGGCTTTTTCTGCCATCCCCATTTTAAAAGACAATCATATGAATTATGGATTATGTCCTCAAGCAAAGAAAATGTGCATAAAGACTTGAAAAAGTCTGCAGGAGAGCCGTAATATGCATCCACTTTAGATTTTATGGTGGGACAGCCCTGAGCTGTCATGGACTTACCAGAGCTGCGACATCAAAGTCTGCAAGTCTGTCGCAAAAAGATTGGGCAAGAGACTTTGAACGGAAGGAGGTGGGAGAGAGAGAGACGTGGAAGTAAAAGGCGGATGCATCGGAGGCAGCGACACTCGTACACACACATACATACATAATGTGCTATTGATTAATTGCAACTCGTCCTTTCCCATCATTGACTTTACTCTCCTGAGTGATATTGACAAGTCCTCCAGATTAAATGAATGTTATTGGAAACATTATTTACAGAAAAGCTCGTGCACACTGACAGGCTAAACAGGGTTTACTACATTCAAACTTCCCACGGGTGAGTATTTGCATTCGACTAATTTAAGTTGACTTTTTATTCATGGCAGTGCATCTCAGGGGGGGATGTATGTTAAACACCACAAACAGAGTTTTTTTGGGAGTCAGAGAAAGGACAGTGTCTTTCACTTGTCACTGCTGCAGACTGGGCATGAACAGAGCAGCAGAACCCTCTCAGAATGAAAAACAAATGTGACAAAGGCACAGTGTTTTCACAACATGGAGAGCATATGGAAAGGAAAGTAAACAGATGCCGGTTGCAGAGTCTCTCCGCCAAATGATTTGATTGGTCAGACATGATTCCAATATAATTAGGTGGATTATTGTCATGAAGAGAGATGCCATGTTATGTTGAGTCATACTTATGATAATGTATTGTAGCTGAAAGTGGCTGTACAAAAGCTGTAAAACCCTGGAGAGTGTCTTTTCCTTTTTATGTAGATGATGGAAGTGTCTTTTGATTGTAGAACGTTTTCACATTAACACATTACCAAATTGTAAAGCACACACAATAAAGAGCTTTTTCTAATTTTAATATAACTATCTATTCAGAGTCTGCATTCATATTCTTTTTAGTTGAAGTAATTAGCATAAACACAAAACAACAAAAATCACAAAAAAATGGAAAAAGCAAACAGATTGACTTCATGCTGCGTTGACATGAAAACTTATAATCCACCAAAAGTATTACTAACAATTATCAAACCTTGTCTTCATGTTAAAACAACAGCCCATATAATAAAGTGGCATGTCACTCCTCTGTGATACTATGTGACTGACATCATGCAGTGCGAAAGCCGATTATTGACAGTATCATCTGTCTTTTGGGTCTTTAACCTCCCCATTAATGCAAGACAAATGCCACCAACATGACACAATATGACGCAACAAATGTTAAAAATGCATGCCATACAACACAGCAGCCAATAATCTCAATTCAGTCCATATTGCACTGGCACTCGTTATTCCTACAATTATAATTATACGCTCTGACCGCAGAAAATTAGTTAAATTTCTCTGGAAAATAGTGTGAAAAAGGTGAAATACCGCAGAGAAAATATGAAGAGCACACTGAGATGAGTAAATGGATATTTTAACCTTCTGTTCATGTAAAACTGAGCGACACGTGGCTTCTTTTTTTTTTTTTGCCAGCAGACATGCTGTGAGACACAATATTCAGATGCTATAATTATCATAATGTTGTGGCTATACGACAAGTCTCAGACAAGTCTGCCTGAGATTAGAAGCAGTAAAGTTGGGCTGTTTTAAGCCTTCAGCACAAAGACAGTAGAGCTCAATGCTGCTGAGCAAAATAACACATTTTTCTCGTCTGTCTCCTCTGGACCTGTGATGAACCACTGCTCATAATGGATGTGAATAAGAAACAAAAGTGTGGGCATTTCGTTCATGCATGTCCGTTCCTTCCAAGAACAAAAAAAACATGATGAATTCAAAAGAAGCAACGGTCATTAGGTTCAGGTTTTTTATCCTGACTCTCTCATTTACAAGAATATCAACCTGATCAGTCAGTCTAAAAAAAAAGTCAATTCTGTATGCTGCAGGGGCTTGTAGCTCTTAATGATTGCTGGTCATTACAGCAGGTTCCTTCATTACATGGTGAATTTTATATTATGCAACACAAAAGAAATAAATAAGTGCATTAATCTGTTCTCAGATGAAGAAAGCAGTGGGATGATACAACTGTTTTATGTCATAATTATCTCTGCAGCTCAGCAAATTGTTTTGTGCTTTCCTCTGATGTTTTCTCAAATGCGATGAAAATAGAAATGTAATGAGGGGTACGGAATAAAACTTCTTTGCATTTCAGAGACATATGCAGTCTATCTACTTCAGTGATCTAGCTTCTATTGATATGTATACTTAGGTGGGTGTAATTTAACTCTATAAATGCTCAATTTTAAATGAAATGTTGTGTTTTTTAAATAGCATCATTAGCAGCAGAGGCAGCAACAGTGTTTGCCTTGCTTTCAGAGCTAGTTTCTTCAATGGATATCTTGATGTATCCTTAAGGAGCACATAGATTAAACAAGATGTATATACAACTCTGATTAACCACGATTTGGACGGAAAGTTACTGACTGACCTTTTGTAGAAATCTTGTTTGAGATTTTTCTCTGATGATGCAGTCAAACAGCAACCAAAAACAGTTAGCCAACTGCATTCAAAGTTTTGAGACTAAAATTAGTCTTTATCTCTCCCTTTCTTAGCTTACATGAGGCAGTTACAAACCTTAGACAATTAATTAAGACTCTTCCACTCAGGAAAAATGATTTTTAAATAAAATATTAAGAAGAAATAAAATAATTACTGGGGACTAATGGCAGGCATATACGCATTTATAATTATGATGTTCTCCAATATCACAGTGCCTTGACATTTGAATATGTCTTTGAATATGGGTTAGCTGCAACTCAAGGTGGATTCATTAAGCTTAATTTAATTTACCAGTGGCCATTTTGCGTGCTTGTGGTTTTAGATTGGATGTCCCCTTTGATATTACACATGCATCAGCTCTGCATTTAGCTGCTGTGAAGGCACTTTGGAATGAATAATAAAAATTGAGAATACATTTTGAAAACACTTTGTGAAATTCGAGCTTGCCAGACAGTCAAAGCAGGGAACTGGTGCAGGCCTCTTTGATGCAGTCTCAAGTTCACTGTCTGCATAGTTAGTGGTAATTTTATAAATTTGTGATGACAAGGTCCTTTTTAACCAGATCTTGCTGGACGCTCTGTTTTGTAGAGAGGCACTATGTCAACAACATTAAGAGTCTGGAGCCATACTGGCAACAATGTGAGCATTTAGTTGCACCAAAGTAGTGAACAAACAGATAGACAGACAGGCATCGCAAGCCTATTAGATGCTGGCATGGCTGTAAACTTGTTTTATTACATTCACTTGGGGTATTTATTTTTATAATGTGCTTTAAAAATGCATATTTCTAGTTTAATTTGTTAATGAGAAGGTGTCAAAAAGGGCCAACATATCATTTTCATTAGGTTAATTGAATCACAGCTTTTAACCTCACTGGTACCAGAACCACAATGAATGGAAAATCTCAAGTAAACATGTGCTCAATGATGATGATGATGATGATGATGATGATGATGATGAGTTTCAGACTAGTAAGATTTAGGCAGCTATGTTGGTGGGTTAAAAATAACTGATTCTTAATTCTATATATATATTAAAATGGAAATTAACTTGTACTTTGATGATTTATTCACCAGAAACTTTGCCTCTTTTACTTAAGCAGGTCTCTTAGGTGCTCAATTTTACTTTTTGAGTCATTTGTTATGGAAGTATTTGTACTTTTACTTAAATATAGATTTTCAGTGCTCTACATACCCCCAGTGTTAGGCTACGTGACGGGATAAGGATGACAAGGCATGTCAAACCTGTTTAACCCTAACATATTTTTCTCATAACTCAAACGAATTGTGTTTTGCATCTTCAGTCTCATCCCTCGAGACCTTTAAGTTACGCACGGCGCGCGTCATGAATACACTAGTGTCCAAGTGGGCCAAAAAGGCGCTGAACCCCACTCCTCCCTCCCTCCCTCCCTCCTTTCCCAGAACCCTTCGGGCCAAATACTCATTCACTCTCGCCGTGTGTACGTCAACGGCTGCCCGGGACAAAACCGCACGCAGCTGCTTTCATTTTCCAGTGCTCGTGACCGCACGATCAGGAGGGGAGCTCGCGCTTCTTGCTGCAGCGTTATCACCTCTGATGGACTTGATATAGGACCTAAAAAAAAAAAAGAAAAAAAAGAAATACACACAATGTTTATCTGATAATGACCACGTAGCTGTTACCTACACGTGCCGTTTTTTGTGAAACAAACTTGTGAACCCTAAAAGTTTCTTTCGCCACTGGTTTTAATGTGTTTTATGTGTTTGCGCTCAACAGTGAGGTAGCCGAGACTTTATGCGGGCTAATTTTACCGGAGCTTCGGCGTGTGATTGATCCCGTGGATGCGGCTGTCGGGGTCGGTGTCTGAGCCCTGCAGGATCAGCCTGTCATAGGGCATCATGATTTCTCTGGCTTTTCACAAGTGGATGAGGAATATTTTTCCGGAGATGCTGCTGTTGGTGCCGTTATTGTGGTTTTTACCTCTGACTGGAGCGGCTCCTTCTCTGACTACCGAGCAGCTGGACACAGGGGTGGTAAGTTTTATTTCTTTCCTTCACGGGGGTGGGAAGTTTTGCTACTTATTGTCACTTTTGCACATGACGGGTGGGAAGTTTTTCCACTTGATACCGCCGCTGCATGGCCATATAGTGGTGTCTTCTTCAACCAAAACCCCTACCTTAAAAGGGGCAGCTTACTTTACTTTTTGGACGTCGGAGGCAAATAGCCAACTGTCCTCTCCATATACTTGATCTGAATTTTAATATCACGCAGCAGTGCAATGCACGGCGGCAGCCCGGCGTTGCAGGATGGATGTGATGGGGAATAAAATAGGAGCCTTTTCAGTGGACATCAAGATCCCTGTAATGACTTGCAGTAAATAATTGTAAATGTATTTGCATTGGCGGAATATCGACCTCCTCTGCCACTTACAGACATATAGTACATATCCTGCCCGGGGGGCTCACTTCCAGCACACAGACACACCAAGCCATAAGACGTTATAGGCTGTTTCCTTTTCTCAGTACTGCCTGTGAGACTGCTCCAGCGTGCCAAGTTTAAACAATTACTGAAACATGGCCGTTTAAATGGAGATGTAATAGAGCAGCGGATCCTGCTGAACCAATTAAACTAAATAGGCATTTTGATTATTTGAGGAAGATGTTAATATGAGCCATTCATGGTGGTAGCTTTGAATTTAGTAGATTTTTGTCATTAATTTTAGTTCTAGGCAGCATGATTAAAGTGCGAGTGTGAAAATATGGAGTAAATGAATGTCTCTCATAAGAATATTAACCTATTTTGTTTTCTGAATGGATGTTTTATGATAGTTTTCAAACAAATATAATCCCCCTAACGCTTCCCAGCACTGTATATCTGAACAAATAAAAGCTGTTTTGATATTTACATGAACAGGTAAGACCCAATATACTTTGCCTTTTTATTATGAATTTGATGAGCAGAGCAGCTGCAGATAAAACAGGGATCTGCTAATTATTAACTCTTGGGAAAGAGTCCTAATTAATTGTTAGCTTTAATGCCTCCAATATCAACATTTTCAATTTGTTTGCAGTGTTTTTCATGTTTACTACCAAGCATTCATCTTCCAAAAACAAATGCACATCTCAAAGCATTCATGACGGATGGTATACTGACGCTCAGCCAACCACTTTCTCTCCAGTGTCTCACTCTCTGCTTCTCCTAAGCTGCTCAGCTTCATTGTTCCTCTTGTTTTTTTGGGCACAGAGGCATATAGATTAACTCTGTTATCAAAGAAACTGCTGAGATATTTCTATTGCTGGACCACCTCTCTGTGGGTACTGCCAGGAGACAACCATTCATCTTCTCAGGGTACTTCCCATTGCTCTGATTTGGTATTTCCTCACCTGAACTGAAAGTGGTTCTGGGGTTGCCATGGTACAGGCTGTCCCAAAACTCTTATTTCAACTAAGAGGAGTCATAAATTAAAAAGCTAGTGGGAGTCCCGGAGGAGAGCTATCTTTAATGAAGTCCTTTAACCAAATGACACGCCCCCTTTTTTGCATGTTGATTATTGATTGGATGGTGCAGCTGATGGGTGTTATTTGATACATCGCAACATCGCTGGGTTTCATACCAGAAACACTTTGTCATTAGCGGTGGGGATTGGGTCACATCCCCTTGGTGTAAAAAAGCATGAAAATTTGTGCTCCCTAATGTTTGTTATTGAAATGACATCAGACTCTCCCAAAAGCAGAAAAAAGCTGATTCGCTCTCTTTAGTAATCAGAGTGAAACTGTCTCCAAAAATGCACTGGAAGTCTATCATTCACAGAAAACCTACTGGGTCTCATTTGAGTTCATGTCTCAACAAAAGTGAACGCAGCAGCTGTCGGCGTGTCCTGTTGGTCCTGCACTCCACCGTTACTTCGCCCCCTTATAGTTTTTAGCCTAGCTTGCACATTTATGCACCTCAGAACTGGCATTTTAATGTAATAGAGAAGAACATAACATGGAACCTCTGAGGAAAGAGGAGGATATTGACTAGTGATGCATATAACAGAATACATAGACTATAACAGGGATGGAGCTGTTTCAGGATCAGTTTATGTGAGCAGAGCTGTCTCTAGTGCTTTTCTCCACCTCAGCACAGAGACTGATCCATAATGAAAACTGCAAAGAGCACGGAAGCCTAAGTTTGCATGGCTTTAGTCAGTAGGGATGTGCACACAGTTCCAAAGTCCCAAACTAACTTTTAAATATTTCCCCTATTTTCCTTTTCTGTGATATCCCATCTATAACATAATCTACTGAAATGTCAGTGTGTTCAATTACCTCCTGAATCTTGCAACAATGGCATGCACAGAACATATCTGGGATTACACAGGAACATCAGTGCTATTTTTTCTGTTTCCACAGCTGCTGTGTGTCAGATTGTGTTTTCCGAGTCTAATAGACACCTGCAGCATCACACAGAAAGCTGAAAGGAGAAGTCCGTCTTGAAACTGAGAGAGTTATGTGCGCATTTAGGCATGAAGAACAGCAGCCGCTTCGGCCAAGACCTGACGTAGTTAATGTTCTAGGTTCGGATACACATCTGCACAGGTCAGCTGTTGCACATAGATACCAGGTTTCTCAAGTGGATTGTTCAACATAAAGCAGCACTGATGATAATAATGTAATATAATATGATATAATATAATAAAATATAATATGGTAACTCCGGATATTTCTGTTTTAAATTGTTTAAAGTCACCTCAACAAATCCACCTTCCTTCTGCCAGTGTATGGCCACAGATTTTGGCTTTGGGTAGTGAGGACTGATAACAGATAAACTCAGGTGTATCACTCCCAAGTTTTAAATCCTATTTTTTGTGAAGCACCATCTCGTTTAAAAATCTGTTTTAATAGCAGGTTAGAGCAACAAAAGGGCCACAAACAAATTTCAAGAGGCCTATTTATAAGAGATATTACTTTCATGATGTTATCTCCCCCCATTAACTTTTGATATTGAGGGAGTCAGAGTCAGAGAGAGTTTGAGAGTCTGTCTATGAGGGGGGTGGGGGTGGGGGACTACATTATTTACACTCATTTCAAATCAGTCTCATGTGAGGTTGATCATGTCTAAGTGCCCAGCTTTGTACGAGTTACATAATTTAAATTTTTTTCAAACATTTAGCCAAATAATTAACTTTTAGTCTTCCAAAGACACCACAATCATATTCTGGGGTTTTCAAAAATTATAATATGCCTTTGAGCTGAACACAGTATAAATGTATAATGCCGCTTGGTATTTATGTGCAGGTGTTTGTCCAACAGGTAACAGATTCCAGAGAGAAAATGCTGTTGCTCTGGCAGAGTGTGCCCTTGTTAGTATCAGAACAGTGCACATGTGCAGACACAAACTGAAAGTCACAACAGCTGTTGAAGCAGACTGACAGCTGATCCAGCTGTGATCAGCTGCTGCTGTTATTAGAAACAAATTTCACTTTACGTGATGCTTCAGAGGACAGGAAACATATTTCCTTGTGTCCTCTTTCCTGGCATGATTTCCTGGTGTCTCCCTGTGCATCCCTGATGAGATGGACCAAGACACAAGGAAAAGATGCAAGTGATGAAAACTAGGATATAATTTAAGAGCAATAAAATATACTATAGTAGACTTTTAGCCACAGACATAGATTCTCTTTACATGTTTTTTGAGGACTGTCATATAGTGTTGTGTGGGTAATGAGGTTAAAGTTAAACTCTCTTGGGCAAGAAATGATCATCGTGTAATGGTTGGGATGTGCAGAGATACAAGTGTAGATTACGAATCTCCGGTGAACAGGTGGGGTTTGCAGCAGATTACATGTTTTTTAAAAATAGAATTATTGGCCAAATACAAGGTTACTCTGGGGCTTATACATGCATTGCTGCTAAATATTCCTGCTTTAGTTTTTATTGTAAAAAGCAGTTGCTTTAATCTTGTTTTTACACTACAGAGTCAACATGTGGTTGATGGTTGGATGCAAATTATCTGTTGTTTGGTCAGCTAATCCTTAAAGCTGGTTTGATGCTATATTATCCTTTATCAAGCTTTGTTCGAGTGTGTGAGCAAACACTTCTCACTCATCCAGCAAAAAAAAGGATCACTGGAATTCTTTCTCTCACCACATATTCAGTTGGAGTGCAAAATTCACCGTTGTTTTGTTCCTGGTTTGGTGCCATCTATATTTTTTGCATGTGACTTATTTAGCTCTGCTCATCATGTGTTTACTGCAGATCCTTTACATTTCATGCATCTAACTATTTTTTGTACTAACTCCTGTGTTGGAGAGCAGCTGCCCACAGTTATGCTAAAACTGGCTAAAAACTCGCTCGATGGTTAAAAGCAGCTGCTCATCTTCTTGATTGATTGAGCTGTTGTTTTTTCCCTAAAATCTCAGGAAATATCTGAAAATGTCCATCTTTTCTTCTGATCAACAAAATAAAAAGCATGTTTTTACATTTGCATTTCTATAAAACAAAAATATATTTGGTATTTTTCTGGATAAATTATTCAAATAACTGATTGTCATACTTTCTGATTATTCTTTTTTGTCATCAACTGATTTATTAATGGACTCTTGGTTTCAGATGTAGCATAAAGTGTAAGTATGTTTTAATCAAAGACTATGTACCATAACCTGTTTTAATTCAATTAGGCAAATGGGATTGTGCATCCATCTAAAGAAAGAAATCACACTTAGAAATGGACAGTTTTATTAGTTCAGTTAATCATGTGACTGGGAGTACACAAAACATTTTTCAGCCATCCTTCATCAAGGATATCAAGCCAGTGAGACATAGAGCACAACACAAATAGAATCAAATGGGATTTTACACCTGAGGGTGACAACTGTTCCTATCGAGGCAGTCACATTTCTCAGATTGTTGGTTTGGTGTGACAGGAGTTTAGGAAGACCAAGATAGATATATGGACAGATGGGCATCCATCCACAGACACACTCCTCCCCTGTGACTGGCTGATTGACTTTTAAATAAGACTTCTCCTGCATTGATGAAATTGCTCTCAGCTGTTGAGAGCAGGTGGATAATTGCTTGTTTAGGGTTTGAGAGGGTTCCCCCATCTTGCGTGCCAAGTTTTGTTCGCCAGTGCTATACATTTGAGGACGCGGTCCACAAAAACAATCATCTACCCACAGGACCGTGTCCTGATCTCTAGCTCTGCCGCTTCAGCCCCATTACACATCAGAGCCACCGCGCTGCATCACTTGGCTTTTAGTCGAGCTTCAGCGCAGAATGTATTCGTCTCTTTCTAACTGCTGTACACTGCCACCATAATTAACTGAACCACAAACTAAGGTTGAGCACCAAGGCATCCAGTTTCTAGTTTTGCTGTTATCTTGCCCAACATATCGCTGCAGAGCTACCAGTATGCAATTTCAGCGTTTTAAAGAAACTGCTACATAAAAGCTATAATGTAATCTGCAGCTTGTTTTCCGCTCATATCATTTTACCCATCAAGGCTGTATTTTGCACTACAGAAAGTTGTTCTCCTCACTGTTGGCCTTTGGAAGGACTGTACTTGCTCCAGATGCTGTCACTAGATTGAGGTTAGGCTCAGTGGCTGATTAAAAAAAATACCTCAATTTCTATTTAATCTTGTAGAAACTGACCTTGAGAAAAACGTCCTTAAGCATTTAATTTCTATCAGTTTTTTGTGTTAAATGAAATAAAACCAAATGAGTGTGCAGCCGATGTCTGATGGGACACCACACTCTGCCAGACTGCTTCTAATTCTCATTTTGCTTTATGATTTCTCCGATGAGGATACCATCTGGTCTTGTGTCCACTGAACTGAATAGAGAAGTGAGGGGAAAAAAAGCCTGATGGACGCCACCCTCCTCCACCTACTTCCACCACTCTCCCTCCCTGCTTGCCCCCATAATACTGAGTTCTCTTGCAACTAGCCTGCACGGCACCAGTACCACTCTCCTCATTAGTGCTCTCTTTGCCTCTCATGAGTGCGCACTTTACCAGTATTGTACTCTGTCTCCTCAGAGTCCTTCCTTCAGTTTTTTTCTTCCAATGCGGATCCGAAGCTTTCTTCTACCAGCACATCGTGGTACCACTGATTACACGAAACCCAGGGTTGGAGGGTTCTTAAAGAGGAAACTGGATGCAGGGACAGTTGAGTGGAGTGGGACAGGAGATATGCTTCTGTGGAATAAGTAATCAATCGGGGTCAGCAAAGGAAAAGGGAGAGAATACATAATCTAAAGAGTGGCAGACATCATATTGGGACTATCTTAGTTGTCTTGAATTCAGCTCAGTTTCTTAGACAGAGACTTTACCTTTTGGATGCTACACCTGCGAGATGCATCTAAGTGTTGTGTTTAGCAGCTGTGGCAACATGATTTCAGATAAGTTAAAGTGCACAAAATACCGATTAAGTCATATTTTTCATGGCTGTGTCAGGCTGGACTATTGGGATACTTTATGCAGTGCTGCTCCACTTCTATCAAGCTGTATGACCTTTCTGTCTGTAGCACTGCATCATGGAGCTTATAAATCATAGGCAAAACTTCTTTTTAGGGATACCAAGGGGTATATGACTACACAATAGGAAAGAAGAAAGTGCTTCATTGAATAATGGTAGACTGGGAGCACAAGAGACAGTCCAGGATGTAATAAACTGTACAGTGTAGCACATTCTCTGCTTTTCAGGAAGAAGGAGAAACTGTTAAAACCGTCCAGTCCTTCAATCACTCCTATTCAATCTGTCATCACGCCTTCACTAAACTCACAAGCTCCCATGGGATTTGCAAGTTTCTGAAGAGATTTTCAGAGTTTTAATATTTAAAGGCCACTTTATTGAGGATCATAAGGGTCCTGACTGTACTGGCTGCCACTGCAGTATGTGTGGCAGCTGTAACACCTCTGCTTGGTGGTTTTAGTTAACAATAACACCAGATAAATTTCAATGAGTTCATAAAATGAACTGACGATGTAGACAGGAAGTCTACTGGTTTAATGACGTACTTAGTTGAAGTTCATACATTTAAAACACCTGCATGTGATTTTGGTCTCATCTTTGACCAAAATGGTAAATTCCTGATTGTTATTATGGTTCTGAACATGGCTGACCTTGGGTCAGTTTCACAGAGATGGACTTTGGACATGGATTAATCTAATTAAAAGTGAGACTTTAGATAAACTATCCGAATTCATCTGTTGTACAAGGCTGTGTAATTCTTGACTATCTTAGTTAAGAATGATTTTTGGTATCATATTCCGGGTAAATTAAGAATCGCTTTTAAACCAAAAAAAACATGCTGCAACCACGTTGCAACCTTGCCACCACGTCAAACCACTCGGCTTTGTTCTCTCTGGTAGAAAATATTTTCCTCCTGTAAGAAGTCAGCAGTTACGAGGATATTTGAGTGTAGGAATGCAAATCTTGACACAGTGCAGCTGTAGGAAGACTGAGATACTGAAGCTTCTTAATGTGGCAGAGCTCAGGGCTCACCTCAACATACTTGTCAGTCAGGTTCAGGATAGTTTCCTAGGGCAAGTGAAATGGGGTCTTACTTCTGAGTTTGCCCCGAGCTCTGGTGGCCAACTGTTTAGCTTTAAAATGAATTATTTGTTGTTAGTTTTTTTCATTTGTTTGTCCCGGGCCAAATATTACATTTTTGTAATTACATATTTCAGCCTCAGAATTACTTAATCACGCACTTCCTCGTTTATTTTCGTCCATAAATTAGCCACATTATTGTTTTAAGCCGCAGGGTTTAAAACGTGTGAAAAAAGTAGCGGCTTATAGTCCAGAAATTACGGTAGATTTTTTACCAACAGTCATCACTGATGTGAATATAATGACAAAGTGGGTAAAGTTTAATTTATAACTTTTACTCATTTTACTGTCATGGTTCCTTTAAAGGCAGAAAAAGCCAAAACTTTTATAGATATGTTGATTGACAATGAGATCGACCAATAGGTTCATGTGCAAACCTAACTTAAGCAGTGACTGGGATGCTGACCTTTCACTGTGAATGATAGGAAAAGTTTTTGTGGAATTGTTGGACTTGGTTTCTACTATCCAAGATGAAAATTGGCCCACACAACATCACGGTCTACAGTATCTTTGTGAAACCAACGCCTGGTGCTCTGGGGAAATGTGTTCATGTATTGCATGTGCATTGCAGAGTAATATGCACAGATGCTAATTAATTGTCTCTCTGCTGCATTACTTAATGTAATGTGAAAAGATTGAACTGACTCAAGAACTCCAGGCTGCATCTTATTGGTTTCTTTACTTTTCATTTCAAAGGAAAGAGTGAAAATCCAAAACATCCATTTGAGGTCACAACACGGTGTAGTCCTTTACCCGGCACTTTTTTTGTTTGATTTTTTATGTAGTGATGGATTTAATATTGTGGGCAAGTAAGTGCTGTTTTCCACAACAGAGCTGCACGCGATATAGTCTTTTCCATTGGCCTGAACTGACTTCATTACCCGAGCAGGCCCACTCTGGGACTCCCCGTATAGAAAACCTCAAATCAACTCCATGTGGACGGATCTATTTTAACCCCAGAAACCCCGCCTCTCCTTCTTGTCTTTAACCAGATCAAGGCTTTGGTTGCCGTTTCTATTCAAAGGCCCGACCAGATCTTGTAATTACAGTGGTTTCTGGTGTTGTGCGGGCTTCATGCTGAAGCCTAAAATAATCCATAGCTCTGCCAGCTGAACTGCCAATAGACTACTTTAATAGCATGATCAAGAAAACCCAAAAGCAACAACAAAGCTGCTCTGAAATTGCTTGCAGAATTTGGCAGAATTGTAATAAATGTGGTTTCCTGGGCGCCGGTGTGCATGTCAATTTCTTTTTGTGTGTCGCCAAAAGATGTGTGCACGCGTGTGTATGTGTGTGTATGCATCACTACCACACTGGTGATCTCATGGCTTGTCTCTCATTAACATTTGTCATTTCTCAACAAGTCATAGCAGAATGGAGAATGGAAAAAAGGCAAAGGGGGGATGGAAAGGAATGATTGCTTATCGTCTGTGGAGTTAACTTCAAGACCCGTCTGTGCTCCTGATCCCATTTCTCTGAAGGTTCAAGTGAAATGAAGAGAATTGGACAGGAGGGGGAGGAAGACCAAGAGAGATTGAGTGGGTGGCAGAGATAAGCTACTTCTCCATCCAACTATCACTGGCAATTAGGCCCACTTTCTTTTAGTCCAGTGTTGATACTCAACTTCCTATCGAGTTAATGTAATGAGCCACTAACAGTGTGTTGAGTTTCAAGTGGAAGCTTAAACGGGATTGTGTGAACTGCAGTTTGTATGATCGTGTGAGTTGCAATCTGTGCTATAGGCCTAATCTTGCACTTGGGCTAATGTTAGGAAAGGAGCCATGATCTTTGGGTTTTAGTTTAAAAATAGAATAAAGAACGTATAGAGATGAATACAGACATGGTTATGCATGTGTGTGAAAGGCTGCATGAGCATATCTACTATGGTACTGTGACATGCCAGTTGTCAGCATTCCTCAGCAAACACCAGGGAGACATTGTCTGCTGTAAGGATCACTATGGTAACTATCGCTACTTCATGGCTTTTGTGAGGCCTTAATAGCAACATACAAGAACAATTCGTACATTCTTATATATGTGTTCCCTATAGACTTATATAAGTATATTAATGTAATGTGTTTCTTTGTTGCATATGGTTCCTGCTCTTTGTAAAGTGGATTTCATTACCGTTTTTCATATTCCTTGAAGGTCACAGAGATTAAAAATAAGACACGATATTGATTACCTGGTTGATTGAGGTTTTGTCAGAAAAGCAATAATGTCATGCGGAATGACCTTTCATTGTGATATAGTTTGAGATTTCTCTAAGTTTATGTATGAGGAAAAAAGTGAACCTCTTCAACCACTGCCTCAACAACGCGTTCTCATCCCTACTTGTCAAATGTCGCCGCTTTATACTTTATACTTTGGCTTGTCATGTCATGTGTTGGTGTCCGATATGTTGGGCCTGTCTAAATGTGTGATTTACGTTTTTAAAGGGTTGCAGTTTGGTTCAAGTTTAGGGAAAAATTACTGGGTTAGGCCTCAGAAAAAGATTTTACACGTGGTTGGTTAGGTTGAAAAACAGCTTTTGGCCACTTTGAGTTTAACCTGAGGTTTTGCATGGGTCTTGAACTCTAGTCACCCAAACAAAGGTCCTATGAGTTGGAATCCATTCTATCCTGACTGTGCTTTTGTTGCTCTTTCTACTTTGTAGGGTAGAGAAGTTCCTATGACTGTATTTTAATGATGTGGATGTGTTTACTTGAGAGTTTCAGAGGAAAATACCAGGCTAGCCTAAACTATGTTTTTAGCAAAAATAATCCTTTTTAAGTGGTTATGATGGGCATATTTGTTCTCATCAAAACAACTTTAAATTTTACAGCTAGATCGTCTGGAATGTGATTCTGAATTACTTGCAACTCCTAACATTTATTGTGTGAGATGTGCCCAAATAGGTAGCTGCAAATATGCAGAGGCACAAACAGTTAAGTACAGAGAGGCAGCAAACGTGCAGACTGAAGACTGAGACAGTTATTGTTAAAATATGTATTTGTGAGTAGCTTCACATCCATCTCCCTTATCCTCACAATCAGGGTACAGTGGGAGAGCTTTATTCAATCCTTGTGTTTGTGGGCTTTGGCTGGGTGCCATGCCACATTACCGCCCACAGAGAGAGGAACTTCAAAGAAGGTTCGAGGGGCTTTTTCCCTCAGTGGAGCCACTGAAACTTATGCCTGTTAAATTGAGCTCCAGTTACAGGGGGGATGTTCTAATTGGCTCCATCAGTTTGTTCATCTTTAATCTCTGGCTGGCATTTTGTAAGTCATCTTTCTTCTCCCCATCTCTTTCTGTCCTTACACCATCCCTCACTCTTATATGCAGGTACAAAAGTCATCCATTGATCCATCAGGCCAGATTTTTTTAGTAGATAAGTACTAGATGAATGCTTTGAACATACAGTATCAAAAACACTGCATATGCATGCGTGCCCTTTGTAAACTTTTAAGGTTTTTGTTTAATTTTCTTTTGCAGTGATGCTCACGTTAATCTTTTTGCACTGCATAGCCATGTAGCATAATTTAGGACTGACAGATTTCTTACTGAAGTGTAGCCATGTATAAAAACTGCAGAGCTAATATGACTTAGATATACACAAAGATGCCACTGGTGCATCTTGTTGACCTCTCAAATGGAGCTGAGTTGCTGCTGGCACAGATGAAGCAAATCTTGCCCACGGCAAACAAAGTGTGCTGACTAGCAAATAATTAGCAGTTTCAACAGTCTCAGCAAAAAGGTACCAGTGGTTAAAAAACATTTTTTAAACTTTAAGCAAAGACCGGTCAGCTGTTATTTGCACTATTGAAAACAATATGTGAATGTGCTTTTTAACGCTGTTAATAACCTAAACAGTTATTGTTCTAAGCAATAAACAGCATTAAACACATTTATTGAACTTGCTCATGTTTTTGCTGAGCGGTGAGCAATATATGTTTGTAACTAATGAGCATTAGTATGATAAACTCCTGTAAGAATAAATGACACTTACACACTGTGTTTCATTGCACACAAAATGGCTAGTTGAGCTGGTAGTTCAGATACAGCTCTTGTCAGTGGTGAAGGCATTTCATTCAAATGTATGAAGAAGTTTTACAGGCAAGTAAGTACAGACTCCAACAGTAAATTGCAATTGTGGCCCGCTGAGTCTGAAAAAATGTGTGAATGTTAGCCAGATCAGCTGCGAATCTAAGACAACACATCGAACTGAAGCATCCAATCAGCCTCTGGAAATATGTGAAAGTGAATGATGAACATAAATAGTCACAACAAAGGGTAAGATCACAAGCTGACAGGTGCTAAGTTTCTCCGCCTTCATAAAAAAAAATTAAACAAATGAATGTAAACTAGTTTATTTTGATCTTTGTGGAATGAACTTCTTCTTCTTGTGAAGCATGACTTTTCACATCTCTGGCAATATTTGCATATATGTTGGTTTGGATATTTTGTGTAACTAATTTTCCTTTGGATCCCACACACAGTCCAACAAACAAAGAAAACTATCATTTCACTTCCACTGTACATCAAGGGGTTCCAAAATGTCCTGCTTCAACCTAATTTCTTCAAATAACCTTGTTTTCTTTTCTGCACGGCGCCATGGTGACCCTTTAACATCTGCCATTCACATGCTTCATTCTATCTAGCGTCTTTCTTCTGTTCTCTTTCTGTCTCCAGTTTGTCTGTTCCTTCCTTTCTGCATTATATTCCTCCCTGAGCATTATCTGCCGTCTTTCTCTTTCATCTCCAATTCTTTCTCACATCCCCCTCTCTCTCTCACTGTCATCTCTTTTTGTTCTCTCAACATCTCTGCCTCTCCACCTTCCTCTTTGCCACCTTCAGGAACAGACAGGCGTTGCGCCTCAGCTTTTTGTACAACCAGCTGTTCCTAAGCCATGGATTAGATGATTCACTTACAATCACATCTTAATCCCTGTTGTCACACTCCCTCACACACACAAACATGCAAATTAGAACAGACTGTCCTCTCAAGTGTCTAGGAAATGACAATCGCACCTCAAACTGCACATAAGGACATCTATCAGAATATACTGAAGCCTTTCCACAAGTCAGACTTGTGTCCCATTATATGCGCGTTGAATCTCCTGAAGAGAAGTGATTGAGTGTTTCAGCAGGGTGGCTCATGTGCCATCTGCTTCCAACATAGTGGACTGGTGTCTTACTAATGACTCGCATAGTAAGCCATCACTTTTCTCATTGTCTGACTTTTCTGTTCACTGCATGCAATCTACAGTTTGTTTATAGAGAAATAGATAAACTTTAAAACATCTTAAATAAAAGTAAAGTCTCATAATGATTTATGCCAGTGTAACAAAATCAAACTCTAAAAAAATTCTCTATCCTGTTGTGACCTTGTCAGCCAATACAGCATTTCACATCCTGTTTGGATTCAGCTGCAATTTTTTTTTTTTAATTATTTTTTTTAAGTTTGCAAAATCTCTTTAACATGTGAAGAACCGGAGATGCTAAGATGCAAACTAAAGAATGAATTTGAGACTATGCATTATCATGCAATATCAGTAAATATAAGTTTAAGTATCAAAATTAAAAGTTCCCTCTTAGTTCTTTACTTTGAGGTGTCTGGATTATTTTCAATGCTGTATTAATGTGTAGGTTGCATTTGCTGCTGTAGATGTTCAATGTGAAGCCAATTTAACTACTTTATTTACTTTACAGTAGTGTTATCTACAGCAGTGGATTGTGGTCTAAAGGATCTGCATCACTATTCTGTGAGAACTATTTATCTAAAAAAAAAAAAAATCATTAGAAAATCCTCCCTGTGTTCAGCTTTGTAACAAAGAAGGTTTTGAAACAGTATTTTTAGCTTAAGAAGTGGAAACATCCTTCAGTGTATCAGAAATGTTCAATATCACTGCATTTCAGAATACATGCTTTTCACCGGGCAGGCAGGTATGCATGAAAAATTGGGGTTTCAAGATTAGCAACCAAAGCTGTCAGACAGATAGAATAGTAAAGTGTATGTACAAAGTTCCATAGATACTCAGTGAAAGCTCAAGTACCTTAATTTTGTACTGATTATTTGTTCTCTGGTGTCCACTTGTAAAGGGATATAAGAGCTATATTGACGCCTACCTCTTACAGAGGCTTTGTCACATATCTGTTGAGCTGAGGCTTTGCTTGGTACCAAGTCCTTTGAGGATCCACAGAAAAAATTAAATAATATTTGCACAAAGAGTGCTAATTATATAAACTGGGCCAGATAATTTGGGGTATAAAAAGAAAGTGATGGTGTGGATGAGGATCCATTCAGTTGCATAAAGCGCATTGTTTTTATTTTTTTCTGATTTTTAAAGAACAATATCTAGATTTTAAATGACGTAAGTGGTTTGAACTGGATTTTGCCAGATTTAATGCTCCCACACATCCAAAAGTTGTTTCCTGCTCCAACACGAAATAAATCATCAATAATCTATTTTCACTGCTCATTGCAGTTAAAAGGGACATCTCAAAACAGGCTTCTACTAATAGAAAGTCAAGGGAAGAGTAACTCAAAACAATCTAAATAATGCTTTGATGAATACTGATTTTTTTCCATGGTAGGCAGTAGGCCTGCACGATTAATCGTTTTAGAACCTCGATGTCGATTCACCCCTACATGTGATTTAATTTCTAGATTACGTCGATTTTTTTTTCCAAGAGCCGGCGGCATGTGTCAGAGTTGTAAACAAGCGCTCCAAGGCTTCTCCCTTATCCTATGACA
>JAQMCX010000027.1:749647-764526 GCA_029814765.1 Acanthurus leucopareius
TCGTGGCAGAAAATCGTGATTTCAATTCAAAGCTAAAAAATCGAGATTCATATTTTTTCCTGAATCGTGCAGGCCTAGTAGGCAGTATATAAATTCAATAAAGGAAGCAAAAATGCAGGTCTGCTGCTACCAAAACTGTCTAGTTAATAACCATGGACACTCTACAGGCTTTTATTGACAACTTTTACTGTGATAAAACTATAAATATGCAGAAACATTTGAATTTTTTTAATAAAAAACAGTCATATTTTGTAAATACAATTTTTCAGACCACAAAGAGTTTGGAAACATCAGTAAAATTATTATACTTGTTCTTGAAAATGTGTATATGTGGAAATATCTATGTCATCTTTATTTTGTTAAACTTGTACTAGAATTTCATATAAGGTAACTGCAGGAGCAGAGTTTCTGGATCTATTTCAATGACACACATCAATGTCAGTTTTCTGGGAAAGAGGCTTCTTGGGTTACAGTTGTAAAATAACATGATGGGAATGTGTTTACGCAGAATGGGTTTTTAAATTGAAGATAATTGTATTTTTTCTTCAGATCCGTGCATGTTGGATGGGCCTGACTGATAATTGGTCATCCCTGCTGTGGTGTGGTATTGAGGCTGAGGGGCAGAAACGCTCATGTTGCCGCTGTTGCTGTGGAAATCAAATACTGAAGTGAACTGAGCAAGTTTGGACTTTTGTCTCAAAGCTGTATTTATTTCGAGTCGGCACCACATAATTTCAGAGTTGAGCCTGCTGGTTTGCCCCCCCCCTCCATTTTTTTTAAGGGGAAATTTTGGTCATGGTCATCAAAACAACACAAAAAATTGATCAATGATCTCTTACTCACGACTGTGGTCTTGCCTGTTGACCCGAGTGCAGCTTTTGATTCCCGAAGTTCACTGAAAAACTACATGTTGTGCCTCTGAGGTTTGTGTTGTAAAAAAATTTTGTCCGTTCAGTTCTCTAGCTGTACTCTTTCTTATTAAAACAATCCATAACTTTGGCATTCATTTTGTCTCACTAATGAAATCAGTTCGCTATATTCATTAAAACAAATGACTAATCCAAATGACTACATACCTTTATCTTAATTCAGACAGTGGACGTCTCTAAACCATTTGCTGAGTCTATTAAAGTATTTCAGGCCACTTTTAGATTATTATTTCATACTTAAAAGTGTGGCATGTTTTTTTTTGGTTTTTTTTTTTTAATCGAACACCACTTGGGGGATTTCAAACAATTAGAAAACTGAGTGCAAGCTGGTTTTCTCTGAACACACACATAAATGGAAAAGAAGGACAGAGAGAGGTCATGTTCAGTTTAAAGCAGTGTGATGAAAGGTAAGGGAAATGCATCAGAATAGATTTCTAGGCATGGATTAATCCTAATTCTTTTACCGCCTGGCAATCCAACCCCAATTTTCTGTGCGATTAAACGCGTCATTCAGCCTGCATGTCACCCCCGATTTCCCTCTCATTCCGTCCCCCTGTGCTCACCCTCTTTGATCTTATCTGTTTGCACAAATGAGAATGAGTTCTTCATTTCTTGGGTGGATTGTGTTTATGCTGAGGTTATGCCGTTGGATTGGGTTCAGGAGCTTCTCAGTCAAACACACTTAGGCTTTCATTTCTTCGATCCCACATTATCCCTGTGTAATACTTTAAGTAAACCAACTCTCTGTGAATAAGCTGGTGATACAAATTGGGAAGCTGCCACAACTTCTTTGAATAATGATAGTCGTTACATCCACACTCATGGATGCTTTGATAAGATTGAGTTGAGAGAAACATGAGAAGCAAAGGATTGCCTGACATGTACATCTAAAATGTATTTCTAAGCTTATATGCCGTTAAAATGACACTTGCTAATGCTTTTTTTATATTTTGCAGAAGTTCATTTCATTTGATTTTTGTCTGATCTTTATCTGCATGTGAAGTTCTTAGGACATCTTGATACTGACTACCTAATATCGTCTTGTACAAAACTTAGTACCATATTTGCTTGAATTTTAGACGACCTCGATCATAACAAGTCCAACTCCAACTCCTGGTTTTGGAAAAATACTTGTGTTTTAGAAACATTATCTGCTGAGATAGTTTCCCAGAGGTGCGATTAGTCCAAATACAAGTCCTCATTCTTAAAACATTTCCCCCTGTAAAATAAAACATGAGATGCTTTCACTGCAGTGTTACGTCTGGGCCTCTTTTTGGAAGAAAGCTTTCTCTCTCACTGCTCTAAATCTCCTTTGAGGCCTTGTCCACACCTACAAGGGCATTTGTTAGAGTATTTTCCCTCCGTCATGCTCGAAAAATAAAATAGGTCAACGGAAGTACTTTTTAAATAAATTTCTGTCCAAATGAAGATGCACGAAACATGACTGAAGAGCTGTCATGAGCATGGCGAACCAACAGGCAGCAACATAACCCGAACCCTAAAGCTATACAGGCCAATTAGAAGCTTGAAAATTAAAACTTTACCGTTAGCTAACTGCGACTAGACGGTGCAACTAGTGATGGGGACTGTTTTATAGAAGCGTTGGATTATGTAGTTTATGTACCTCATTGGTGCATTCTGACACCTCTTTTTTAGGTTACGGTGAAAAAGTGACTGTGCAAACATGTTAAAACACTGTTAACAATGTCAGGACCAGCACCATATCACATGAAAACTTTGTGTAAACAAAGGAGAGACAGGCACACACCCACACATCCAGCATCAGCAGTAATAACTACACCAGGATCTGAGTTTCTGAATATCTTGACCCTTTCCAGAATTTTCCAAAAGACCTCACCTAAAACCTAAGCTTGAAATTTAGAAAGAGCTTAGTTTTGATGAATACCTGTGTATGTGTGTAGCCAGCATGAGTGCCTGAATACACCTGAGCCTACGTACAATATCAGTGGAGCTGTATATGAACATGTAGGACCAGTGCTCATGGGCTATTGGCTAGCAAACTGTTTTTAAGTTGGTGCTGTTTTGGTCGAGCCAAGGTTTGCTACGTCTGTTTTGATAGGACTCTTTTTTAATAGTATCATCATACTATTGTGTTAGCTAGCCTTTGTCCTCTGACTGGTTAATAGACGTGTCAAAGTCAGGTTGCCTTCAATAACTCCAAGAACTTTAAGGAGGCCTAAAGGGATGCTCTGACATTTACTCTGCCTATTCTTTATGCCATTTTCCTCCAGTTTTATGGTCAGTTGGGGAGCTTATATTTGTTCTTTTGTTTGTTTAGCTCAGTTGACTTTTATTTTCTAGTTAGTGTCATTATTTTTGTTATTTTGGCCTTGGAGACCTTGATGCTTTTTTGCTTCCGCTTTTCTAAATTGTTAGTTGGTTTATTTTTGTTACTCACCTTTGTCAAGCCGGTGTGTTTCCTCGGTTACTGTGGTTCCTAAATGCATTTGGGATTAAATCTACAAGATGCTCAATAAACAAAATTTAAGTAGCCTAGCAACATCAAGGCTACAAACAAGGAATAATCCAATGCTCTCTTAATATTAGATGCTCTCTGTGCAGTGCGGGGACAAATACTCACTGCATTCAGAGAGAGAGGCTTACCTACTGTATAAAACAGTTGTGTCTTGTCCCCATTTTTCAAACTTAATTTCCAGATAAAACAGTAATCTCATATTCAGACCAATATGGTTGTCAACTGCTCGGTTCTTACTTTTAGTTCTTAGAATAGTCTCAAGCCCCAAGTTGTCACACACATCATACCATGCTCTTCTGCTCTGAGCAACTCCCCCTCTTTCTTCTAAAGCAAGAAACAAAAGTCTCCACGCTCTCCTGTCAGCAGAAAGCACCCAAGGGGCAAGCAAAAGTTTTTTCCTTAATTGGTATTAATTAATGAACTCACATGGCAGTATCTCAGAACAAAGGCAACACTCACTTTTTAAATAATTTCACTCCTCAGAACTTTGCTTGTTCTAGTGCAGCTTCTTAACCTTTAAAAGTCCATGAGGTCGGCCACTTGTCTGACCTAATTCTCGAGGTAAGGAACAATATAAACACTTTAATGGACTGGGCTCCCTCATGACCCTTTGAGAGTCTGTGAGGTCGCAAGGTTAAACATGACCAGTGACTCACTTCCTGTCCGTGAGGCTGAAGGGACTCTGCAGCTGTTCATCAGGGCTAAACAGGGAGGTATTGTGGGACAGAGAAGGCCAAGTGCATGGAGGCAAAACACATTCTGCTATTGAGTGATGTTGCTGTGGTGATTCCATAGTTGCAGAACTCATTGTGTGTGTGTTTAGTGTGTGTGTGTTTGTGTACTGATAGACTTACATTAAAAGACCAAAAAAAAAAAAGAAATAACAAATTAATTAGCAAAATATGAGAGCGGTACAATAGTTTGTCCTCTGGTGCTGTGGTATTTTACAGTACATTGAATAAAGACTTTGCCAGATGTAGTTGTTTCTAATAAATGGTCAAAGTAAAACAATTATAAACCCTGACCTGCGAGTCTGCCTGAGCCAAGTAGAGCTCACACTTAAACAGGAAACTCATTCATCAACTCAACAGTTGCATGGGTGTTAATTACCATGAATGAAAGGTGAGTGACTATTTGCAGGAGCTGATGCAAGTTAAAAAAAAATGACTTAAGAGAAGTTATTTTAAAGTTTGTTGGAAGAGAATATGAAGTAAAATGTATTTGTAGTGTTTCATGCTGCATTTTCACTAGTCAAAAGAGTGTTTTAGAATTTTTGGTTTCATGATGAGTCCCTCTAATTTTACATTAATTTGCCAGAATACTGTTGAAATTTGCAAACTTATTTTAGCCTTCACCCAGCCAAATTACTCTATAGTCCCACTGACTAACAGCCTGTAACAGCCTGCTGCACAACAGCCAAAAACTTAACAATTAAAAAACCCAAGAGGGCTGTCATACTATCAGGCTTTCACTGCATGATGTCCTAAAACATTTTTTTTAGAAAATTTAGAAAAAGAAAGAATCATAATAACCATCTATCACTGTCTTTACTGTTTGTTTTCTCCCTTTTTGGTGGGAATAAATTACAAGCAATTTATGAGAGTAGGGAAGTGGAGCGAAGGAGAGATTATCTATAACCATAACAGTACAGAGGTCAACAAAAACAACAATAACACTTAATCATTTTTAAGTTGCATTGTGGGTGACAGCCAGAGTTGGGGTGCATTATCACAATCTATCATGACAAAGCCAGAATGGAAGACAGAGAAAAAAGGCCCTGTATTGTTTACGTACATGTTATTGTATGTAAAATTAACACAATATCAATAGTAATATTTCAATTTTTACGCACAGTTATCTTAAATACTGTTATACTGAGACATCACTAACCTAAAGTAGCTCACTAAAAACACAAAGTATGCCTCTGTATGCCTCCTCCCTTCCGCAGGAGTCCTGCTTCTGTTGGCTCAAAACACTTTCTGCCCGTTCAGTGTGCAAAACTATCTTGATGTTCTGCTGTTTGGCCAGTAAGACTCATTTTGTCTACTTCTTTTTCCTGCAACCAAATATTATCTATGAGAAAACTTAAGTCCAAACTGAGCTAATGGTTCTTATCCTGACTTTCCTCCCTCTCATCCCGGGGCGGTCCCTGGCTGGGTGGTCAGAAGGTGCTGTGGGCAGTGATCATCTTTGAAATCCGCTGCTTTTAATCCAAACCCCATACTTCCTTTTCCAGCACTGAGAAGTGTGTTCTCTCATAGGAATCATGTTTCTGTAATAAAGCAGAGAAAATAACATATTAAAGTGACAGAAATGTTTAAAAGAGCTGCTGGCCGCTGCATCTGCATATGCCACAGATTTGATTTCATATTCTTTTTTAATAACAAAACACAAGCAAGCAAAATTTATTAAAGCACCTCAACACTGTCCTGGTCTTCCTCTGACTCGCTCAGCCTCACACTGCCTCTCTGTCTCAATCCTCCTTTCGAATGCTACACTGATCACAGATTCCTCTGCAATACAGCAATGCTTCCAATCTGAGCCCACATTAATCAATGTCTCACACACATGACGCTTGGTTTTTACCTCTAATCTAGTTGTTCTTGGGCTTGGACAATCAGCTTTGTAGCAGAAAGTCAGTAAACAGCTCTCTCACTCCAGTCGCCTCGTCTACAACTACAAATTCCTATCAAGAAACAGATTATTTAAATAAGAAAAGTCAAGCTAATTTTCTGTCAGAAGTGCTGCCTCCCATCTCCAACAAGCTCCATGCATAAATAATGTAATACCATACCATAATATAGTATAAAACCATAAACTCTAATGAGGTGAAAGATGGAGGCCTACTTAATCACACAGTTAAATCTCTGTTAGGACTATTTTTAGGCCCTATGCTCCATTTCTGTCTGTCTTTATTTCACTCCAAATATTTCTCATGGAATTTACAGCTTCTTGTCTGCTCCAGACCTTACTGTATTAAAGGATTACAGGAGCCAGGGTTAAGGATTAGGGATATAAATTATCCTTCACATCCAGATACTGCAGCACATACTGGGAGTAAGTCAAACCCTAAAATATATCCTCCACACTTCATTTACGCATGTGAAGTCAAAGGCAGAATATGTGTGCAGCATGTGTTATGTCCTCTGTGAATTATTGTTGTAATGTGGATATAAATAAAAGATTTAATGGGCCTCCGTGTTCTGTGTAGTTTGCATGAACTACTTTGTAAGAACATGAAAGTGTGTGTTTGCATACTTGTATTAATCAAGTAAATAATGAGTTGAAGAGGGAACTGTACTTTAGTGGAGAAAAATGTAATGATTTAAAAATAAGCAGGGTGTTCACATTTACATGTGAGAGTGTTGTCTTGAAGAATCATGTTGCAGAGTTTCCAGAAAAAAAAAAAAGATCTTAATGTCCCAAATGAAACAGAAAAATATCTGGTTAAATCTTATCAGTGAAACAGTAAGCTTGCAGTTTGTTTAGTCTAACTTCTGAACAAAGTAACCTCACAAAATGTCAAGAAAGGCATCATTCTTAAACCTATTTACCTTATTAAAGAGCAAAATACATTGTACACTTTTTAGATTCAAGTGTATCTCATTTAAAAATCTAAAATGGACTAAATTGCTATACTATTTCATCTAAAAAAACACTTTAGACAGAAACAAAATGAAACTCAATAAAATCTTCTTGGTTTGTTATTCTTTATCCTATGTCCCTTAAATCAACATGTCTGGTTTGGTTAAAGTAAACCCCTTATTCAGATTTGATGTTAAAATATGTTGCTTCAGGAAGACTGAAGATAGAGCCACTGCCTACTGGCTATCAGACACTAAGCATTGGTTTTCTCTGGAGGAGAAAACTAGAGACAGAGCTGAAAACTTCTGGAAGAACTAACACCTAAGTCACAACAGATTCCACTACAATCCCCAGCCATTTACTGGCAGGACTCAGAGTTTATTTTTTCAAGTGCTGGGATTACAAAATTCATTTAGATGTACACACTGTTTATTCAGGCTGCCTCTCTTTACTGTTTTGCTGAGCGGCTCTCACTCATTCTCAAAAAGCAGGCCAATAAATAAGCCAATGAAAAGAAAAAGAAAAGACAGAAGTTGGCCGTAAGACCACTGGTGATGGACTCAGTCAACCCTTAAGGATGTCTTAATTCAAAATGTACCCTGAGTGAATCATTTTCACCATGTCACAGTGTTAATATTCAACTGATTTTGAAGTAAAAATGGCATGAATAAAAATTCTGTGATGAAGTACATTTGGCCAAAACGTCTGTTTATTATTTTAAGTTAATGTACCGTTATAAATCTTATGAATAGAGTTAGTGGCTACAATATTAATAGAATTTAATATCACAGTCCACATAATTTTTACATTGTGACATGCAAAAAACAGCAGCAGTCTTATACTACAGCCCAAATCTTTTCCATGACCCAATTTCATTAAGCTCTGCACATATTTAAGATTTACTGTTACATTAAAGAAGCAGATTCAGTTTAATGGCTGGTACCATTTTCACCTTATAAGTCTGTGTGTGTCTGTGTGTGTAATTGTGTGTGTGTGTTTCATTAATATGTGCTCCTGGAAACACCTGCTTTAATGAGAACTAATACAGAAGCAAGTTTGAGTATTTTGTCATGTGTTGATATGTCTGTAAACAGTTTGTCAGTGTGAGTCACAGCAGTGCAAGATGCAGTCAAGAAACTTGATGGTAGGCTGGAAGCAAAGGGTAAAAAGTAGCCCACCCCCAATTATTACCAATATTGGTATTAACAGTAACATCTCTGACAGCTGACAGATTTCACGTTGTCTCTTGGTATATATCATCATACCAGCCAGTCAAGGGTCTTAAAGTATCCAAAACATGGAAAAAGTAAGGCAAGAACACACGTTGAAGTCAACAAATGTGTTAGAAAGGATGCCTCGAGACTGAAAGCTGAATCTATCAGGGTTACACGCTGGCTGTTGTTGCAGTAGGCGGTAAATCAACAGACAAGTTTGCTTTAAGAGGCTGTCTAATTGTACCACAGTGAAGTGCATCAGTGCAGTACAGTCTCCCACAAAGTATAGAGCAAGTGATAAATGTCAGCTTATTGACAGTGATTGAGTGTTCAGATTATTTAAATGCTGCGCAGCTGTCAGTATTGAGAACAGAAGATGGATAACAGGAGTATGTGGGATGAGGGACTCTGCTTTAATGATGTTTTTCTGCAAACATGACTGTAAGAGTTGCTGAGGAATGAATTTGAAAAAAATAATAAGGCTATGCAGGAGACCTAAAGCCCTTTAAAACATGGTTTTGAATTCCTATTCATTAATCAGTATTATCAACAGAATGTGGAAAAGTGTTGGTTCTGTCTTTATCTCAAAATCGTCTATGTCCTGTGTTGCATATTTCTAATGAAGTAGGCATGTGGGTCTAAGTCTCTGTAATCAAGCTGTTAAGTCCTGGTCCAGCTGGGTTTGCTTGGAGGTTGCTGGCAATGATGTAGACATCAACACTCATCTATTGCTCCAGGCTCTTGTTCCAGGCACACTGATCAGCTAAAAGTGCCACTAGCCGCACAGCTAACTAAGCTAACAAGCCAACAGCAGCCACTGCCAGAGAGAGCCACATCACTGAGTATGCTGAGCAGCTGTTAGGGGCTTACTCTGGTAATATTCTGCCCTCTTTTAAACACATTGCATCTTTAAATGAGAAATTAATGAAGTCTTGTAAGTTTCATTGATGTGATGTGTTGTCAGCTGTGCCACGTGCAACCAAAAATGTTGTTGAAAACACTGTCATCCGTGAACATAAAACATCATCAGTCAAAATCAATTGAAAGAAATATCTTTTTCAGTGAAGATGCTCAGCAACCAGCAGAAACTCCAGTTGCTAATTTGCGCAACCAATAAGTGGTGTGCCACTTAGGCTAACCACCTTTGAGATTAAAATTTTTCATATTCCATTTTCTGTTTTTGTACAGATAAAATGAGCAAGATGCAAGACATTTATTAGTGAACCTGAATTAGTTTTTCGCTACCTTTGAGCAGAACCTAGCAAGGGTTTCTTCATTTCTAACCATTTCATTATTTCTGCAATGCTTCAATATCATGTTCTCAGGGAATCACTGACATTAATACCAAAATAATTACATCTAAAGTCTATTTTTAGACTACATTTTCCCCAATTATAGGAATACTATGTTTTACAGTGTAAAAAAAGTGATAACATTTGTACATATTTTCATTACTCAGGTCTGTGGCACCATACCTTTTTCTAAATGGATTAAGCAAATCATTTAGATAACAAGTTACAATGGGCTGTAGGGTTTTTGAAGGTCTGAATATAGTCTGCTATATTAAATCATTTTGCCAAAGTAATAGCTAATGATGGCCAATTACAGTTTGAAAATGTAACTTTAACCAAAGCTGAAGAGCCAATTTGAATAAAATATTAATATCACAGCCATTTACTGGCATATTTCTTTTGTAAGCATCTCTCAAAAGGCTCTGCCAATGTTTCATGAAGCTTCATTTATAGCTGTGAAATAGCTCCTAATTATGCTCCTCTTTCATTCAGCTATCACGTGTCAGATAAAACTGGTCAGAGTGTGTGCTGTGCATGCCATTGGAGTGAGTGCAAACACACAGCAGTGCAGAAGTAAGCCTATATGCACATATATGTTATATATATGTTCACAGATATGCAACATCGTGCATACATTTCCTTGAAAGAAAATGTATAAAATTTAGGAGAGAAACGCTAATATCTTTGTTGGTATTCAAAGAGGATCCTTGGGATCCTTTTGTAGCTAAATTTGATATTCTTCTAGAGACAGAGGTGTTAATGAATCAGTAACTGCAGATGTCATCACATAACCTTTTCATGCCTGTTTAAATGTGCTTTGAGGTTGTCACTCTAATGCAGTGCATTCAAGATGCAGTGTATGTGTGAAAAAAGATCACTGACCATAGTTGTTGTAGCCAGAAATGTATTTTGTCTTGGAAACAGCAGGAAATGTTGTAGTGGAGTAATTTTTTCTGGATCTGAAAGTAAAATTTAATGATGGATTATTTGTGAAGATCTCAAAAGTTTGGGCTTTGGAGTGTGACAGTTCAACACAGTGTTGAGTTCCAGGGGGAAGGTTGCCATGGATCTTATGAGCTTTAGTGTATAGTCTTACAATTGGTTCAGTGGTTTCTTTTTCGTCAAGGGACCAAACTGGGAGACAGTAGGGTGTTTTTGAGGAAATGATTGCATCAGGTGCTCAAGACTGTATGGGTGAAATACAGTCTGGTCTTTTTAAAAACATTTCTGATTGAGCTTCCTTGTCAAAATATGTTTTTGTTACGGATTTATGAGACATGAACTAATAAAGTCCTCAGATATTTGTAAGTTTCTCCAATGACTTCTTTTTAATTTGCAAAATAAATGGGTTCAGACATAGATTTAATAGAGACTTAACACAGACAAAAGGGCAGGTTACTTCCTCAAAGCAGTTTTCCTTAATTCTCTAGTTAAACATTTTTACTCTTCTAATTCGGGAAGGCTTGAGCCGCCAATCAATACTGAATGATAATATGCCAGGACGACGTAGGTCATTTGAGTAGCAAGGAGGCTAAGTGGTGAACTCCCCCTGGGTCTGAGTTGGAACATGGGGTCGAGCCCCCATGTCAGCAAGCATTTACCCTGTTGAAGTCATTGAATTTCAGCTTAGAGGCTGCTGGAGTGCAGCTGTGCAGGAGCATGGACTCCACTGCAGGGAGAAAACACAGAGAAAGAGAAAGTTCATGAGGTTGTTCTAGTTATATTGTTTGTCAGTTACATTACAAGTAGAGACGAACTGCCCCAAAGGTATGATCATCATTTTGGAAAAAAAGTATAGCAACACTTTATTTGTCATTTGTGCAGCTTGTTTACACCAAGTGAGCCTCTGCCCCTTATCTGTCTTCGTGCTTGAGGACAGATTGAACAAATAGTGGGTGGAAATGTTCCATGAATAAACACTGTATCGGACCATCTTGTGTTACCAAGCAGAGAGAGGATGTCAAGTTGTGACTTTGCGCTCAGTAAAGCCGAAGGTTTTAGGGTCATCCACAGATTTTGATCTCAATCTGGTGGTGTCATTTGTTGAAGTTTGTTATATTAAAGCAGCTACAAGGACCTGATATTTTGTGTCAACTTTGGTGGCCCCTGAGGCCAAAAGTGGAATAAGCACCACTTCCCTTTTGTCAAGGTCTTGATCAGGCTAGTTTGAGCATTTGTTCCACTGTGTGAAACAAAGATGCAATGTATTTGTAACACTGTTTTTTATTTTATACACAGCTGTTTCACAAAGAGGTATTGTGTCTGTTTGTGTCTATGTAAAATCAATAGCCAAGGTATTCATTCTTTTGAACAATTATATAGAAATAACAAGTCTTCTTGCCGATAGTCTTCTGTGCTTGTTTAGCTCATATGGAGGCATCTGTATTAAATAAAGACTGCATGATTACCACTTTAAAAACTCATAGTAGGTTTAATGAGTCTTATTGTGTTCGTTTTACAAATATTTCCATCCTGCCTTCTTGAAAAATTGATGTCAAATAACTTCCTGTGCATCCACATGGTGTTCCTCTTCTTGAAGCTTTATTAGTTACACTTGCAGACAGTGTTTACAAGGCTGTGGTATTGTTGTCACTTGTGTGATAGGTTGCTTTATTAATAGATCAGATGCTTATTACATAGATTTTAAGGTGCAAGTGAGACAAGTCCTTTGAGTCAGCCTTCACCTTCATATGCATAAATCTTTGTTTTTTCACCCCTTTTTTAACCGATTCCTTTGTTGTTGTTGCATTTGCCCAAAGCCAGTGACACGTAAAAAACGACAGAGAAGCAAGTCCTAAAATAAGTGTGACTCAAGATATAAAGTTTTCTCTCTAAAACTTTTCTTCAGATGACCTTAAAGTTGTGATTACTTTTTTTTTTGACAAAAAACTTAAATTTGTCTGTATTCCTCTATCTTTATTTCACAAATGCTCAGCTTCCTGAATGAATAATTACTTGTTTTGTTGCTTGAAGCGCTGCTTGAACTTCATATCATGCCTCTCATGGTGTTCTTTAGGTCTGCTTTACAACTCTGCCAAGAGAAAGTTAAAGAGTCCACATTCTTATTTTATGCACAGTGCAACACAGCGATCAAACATTGCTGCAGTTGTGGAAGCAAACAACTTACCACTGTAGCATCAAAGACTTTTAAAAAAGGCTAATTTGGGAAACGGTTAGACAGGCGCATTGAACAACATTTTTGTTGATTCACAGTTTGTGTGAGTGTTTGTGTCTGTGCTTAATTATGTATCTTAATAAGTAAAGAACGGTCATTCATCTGTGTTCTCTTTTTGCTTTTCACACATTTGGAAAGGATGAATCTTGTTTTCCTGGCCAAATTTTATGTTTTTTCCCACTTTGCACTCATTTATATCTCTAATTTTTAGCTGTATCTTTAAGGTGAGGACCCCAGAAAAAAAAACATCATTATTTTTTGGGGGCTCGTTAAATTTGAGATGAGTATAAATTATTTGAGCTTTCTATTTCTTCCTCCTTTGTTCTTTAAGCTGTCTTCGCCTTCATCCAAAAGAATGATTTATTACTGTTTTGTGCACTGTACTGTACTAATTGTATCCTCTCTTTATCCAGTAACCTTTAATCATTGTGGTGCTCTGTTTTGACTCAAATGATGTGTGCAGCTTCTTTTAGTGTGCATCCAATCTTCCCTCAACAGTTCATCCCTGAATTATATAATTCAGCAGTGTTCAGCATGTTATTGAACTAGTTGTCAGGTTTTGCAGTGATTTTTTACCCCTTGTGGGTTGAGATGTCAGGGTTTAAATTAGCTTCTGGCCCCAGAATAAAAAAGTCTGATATAGTTAGTCTTTGAGTAGTGTGTGAAAATGGAGGTTTGCAAGTTTTGTGGGCAAAATATGCAGCCTGTCGCTTGTGCACTTCCCTAACAGAGCAGAACTAAGTGCTCCTCTGGTTTGTATGGATGCACAGACATGCATGCATTTCTGCTTTATTAATATGATTTGAGGATAATTTCTAGTTTATCATAAGTTGAGGTTTATTGTCTTCATCTCTTGTGCCACTATTGCTTCAACAAAGTCTGACACATGAGCTCTCAGACCAATCAAATCAACAATTTAGAGAGACCACTTTATTTCCAAATAAACCCTAAATTGAAATATCTGAACGCTCGTGTCCGTTGCCCCATCTCACATCTTTTTAATGCCACTGGTAAGAGCGAAGTTTCTACTGCTATAAACTATAAAAGATGAATAATGGAGAACTTAATTGGCAAACTTTTGGTGAATGTTGTCATCAGTTATGCTTTTTGTTGATTCATTGGATCAATTTAACTTCCCCGCTTTCTTTTAAGTTCTTTGACCTCTTCCACTTCCTCCTGGTGTTACAGTGTGAAACTCTCTCATGAGATTGTTGTTGTTTCTCATCTCACCTGATGTTGCTGAGGGTCAATTCAATTTCCCTGCAAACTTCCCCCAGGCCCGCTGCCAAATATACAAAAGCAAATATCAACAGGAGAGTTATTCATTGAGTTAGTAAGATTTTTTTCTAGTGATGTCAATACTGAAGGAATGCTTTGCTATCAATCACTCAATGTCACTGACATCTGCTACCTATTTAAAATGTCTTCTTCTATTGGCTGTCAGATTATGAAGAGGGAGGAGAAGCTGGTGGAAGTGAGACAAATAAGAAAAATCAAAAAGACAATGGAAAATCTCAGGGGAGAGGAGGCAAGGGAGAAACAAAGAGAGGAAAAGTGAGACACTCAAGTCATGGCTCATATGCATCCATCAGTCAGATGGACACGTACCAAAACCAATCAGTGCAGTCAGCTGAGTTACTTTGATTGGCAGCAGCGCATTAGACTCAGTTGAAAATGGAACCACAGCAGCAGCACTTATAAGAGTATGGCTTCTGTTTTTGATGTATCATGTTTCTTCTGTGAAACTTACTCAGCCATATCGTTTGAATTTCCATCAGATGTGTGTGATTAATCTCCATGATCATCATCAGAATGAAAGTGCTATTTATGTGACTGTTGTAAAATTTAACTCAAGATTATGGTATATGAAAACAAAGTTAAATAGCTCTCTGTATCTTTCCTCTGTGTTTTTCTGTATCTTTCTGTACCTTGATCATCTGGGTTGCAGATGAAACTGTTAAGCTCAATCAGCTCTGTGCTTTGCTGATAAAGACTCAAATGCCTCTTACTATGTGTAGCAATATTAAAGCAAGACAATAAAACTATTTTTAACATAAAGAATCATGATTTTTTATTTGCTAAACCTCTCACCGAACCTGAATGTGTGTGCGTATGTGCATAGACACACAGTGTTGACAGACAGTAAACATGAACAGGTGTCAGACCTTCTCGGCAGCTTTAAGATAC
>JAQMCX010000027.1:766350-799586 GCA_029814765.1 Acanthurus leucopareius
CCCTGACCAAGGCCATCAAAGCCATGCAGAAGTTTGGAGGGCTGAAGGAGACCGGAGTCTTTGGTATGTGGCTGTGTTCGTTTGTGGGGAATCTCATGGGGCAGTCGGTACTTTGGGGCTTCATAAATGTCCTTGCATTGGATAAGCCTCTCTCTGACACAACCATATCCTGTCCTCTCCTCCTCAGACCAAGCAACACTGGGTCTAATGAAAACACCCAGATGTTCTCTGCCAGATGTTTCTGAAGCAGAAGTTACGATGGGCCGTAGAAAACGAGGCCTGACTCCTCAAAACAAATGGAATAAGAGGCATCTGTCCTGGAGGTAAAAACCCATGAAATATATGATCAATATGTAATATATCAACAATATGTTGCTATCAGTGCAATTCCCAGATTATCTGAATTATATGTGAACTATTTACTACTACTATCTGTAATGACAGGATATAATAAAGCTACATATCCACTGAAAACAGATCATATTCATATTATTTGGGTCCACAGTTGAGTTCTAGATGTATCACACGTTTTTTAGAAATTACATAAATATTCTAATCCCAGCCAAATGCAGTTTCGGTCAGATTCAGTCCAGTACATCGCATTTGAGGACTCTTTTTCAAGCAAGTCCTTTCCTCTGCAAATTAAATGGTTCCAAAACTTTCTAGAAAAAGTTGAAACAACAGAGCCCTTCAGTGTAGTAATGTAAGCAAGTACTGTATTAAATAACCTATTGGAAACAGAGAAGACTGAGGGGTCACACCGAACTGAAAGATTGATAGCAGAGAAGCGGATAATTCTGCTGGAGTTCTTTAGGAGGTTTCTAGGGATATTTTGAAAAGAGATAAAGAATTTGACCATGACTGTAGCTCACTGCTGGAATCACTCCCAACTGTAATGAATCCAAGCCGAAGAAAGGTGCTTTTCTCTACATACAAGAAGAATTATGCAACCTTTTTAGAGCCACCTCTCAGGCCTAAGTGGGTTGGTATTTGGTAAAAAAATGGATGTGCTGTATGATCTAGTATAAATTAACTGTTTCATCATCATAATCAGTCTTTATTCATTTATTTCAATCCTAAGAGAGCACATAGAGGTCAAACCCTCATTTACAGCAATGATGAGGTACAAACATACGAAAGACAGACACAACCAAGAATGTTAGGAGGCAATAAGCCAAGAGAACAGAACTGAAGCTAACTAACTGTGACATATTGTTGTTTAAACAGGATCCAAAAGCAGACGCCAAGACAAAGTGCAAGGTTTTAAGGATTTATGGATAATTTCAGGGGGAAGGGAGTGGGAGTTTGAGGCTAAGTTCAGGGGGGCACTGGAGTGTAGGAATGATGTGGTAGCATGTGGCACATGGCAGAGGGTGCAGAGGCTGGGGCACAGATGAAGAAGCTGGAGGCAGTTGAGGCAGAGCAGCCTAGTGGTTTTGGTGCTGGAGGTAGTTGGTGGGAATCGGTTCTTGAGGCAGAAGTTGAAAGCACAAAGAACGCACTGGTAATATACACTAAAAATCGCTCTGAACATAGGAGCCAGCACTGCCACATGTAGAGTGGAAAACAATCTGCCGACAAGTGCTGAGAAGACAAGAACTTTTATTCTGAGCGTAATGATGATGAAAGCAGGCATGCCAGGTCAGGAGCTCTGGCCACCAGGAAGCCATTCCCAGCCTCTGCCGAAAGAGCGAAGAGGAAAAACACCCCACACACTCCACAGTTCAAAATCACACAGAGATCTCATGACTGCCACACTAAAAACATTAAAAGTTAAAGGTGTAGGAGTTTAATAATGAGATAAACAATAAATAAATACTTAAAAGAACAAATTAAAAGGTAAAAATACATAGGAATTACCTTGCAAATATATCAGCCTCATAAAAAACACCTTGTTTGACATGTTCGGGGGCCATATGAATGATTTTTAAAGAGCAAAGGCTTTGTTACAGACAGATGGATGTTCTCCAGAGGAACAGCAGGGCAAGTGTCAGACAGCAGAGGTGGAAGCAGTGAAACATGTGGTTGGTCTGCAGTGTTTCACACAAGCTATCAGGACTTATTCAACAATGAGCTGCCATGTGAGCCACTGTCTGTGTGTGTGTGTTTGTGTGTGTTTGTGTGTGTATGTGTATGTGTGCGTGTGTGTGTAAGTGTGTGTGTGCAGAATAATATTACACGCATAATTTGAGATATGAGGAAAGTCAACACAGACACATTCAGTGTACATGCAGGCGTGTACGTATTGTTTCCCTCCTGGTGGGCTTTAACTTTCTTTCTTCTTTGCACTGCTGCCAATCACACACCGCGCTCCTGTCAGCTAACTCCGCTCTGAAATAAGACAGGTTTGTTTTCAGTCCAGTGAAGCACTTTCATATTCACAGCGCTCAGATTTGTAGAACAGTGTGCAGGAACATTTGTGGATTATGTGCTGGCTCCAGATCAAGAGAGATTTCCATATGTTGCAGATTTTTAGTAAAGAACCATAACAAAGCATTGATATTCTGCATAGATTAGCCTCCTCTCTTAGTTCTCTGGGTGTTCTGTCTGCTTCAGTCTTTTTCATCCGATGGTGTTGCACTTGCAAGGCAATTCCCTCACTTCTTGGTTTAGAAAATTATTTTTATCATCTAATATTTCATGGCATCTCTGCTTCATTAGATTATATGGGCACATAACAGGGCTGACAGAATGGAGATAATGTGCAAAACAGCTAATGAGCCAGATGCAATCTGACAGGCATATTAAATGTTATATTCTGATCCACCACATCAGTCAGATTACAGAAAAGTATAACTATTTATATCACAGCAACATACATATTGCATTAATATATTAATCTTAATCAGTGAACAGTTAAAAAGGCAGTGAATATAACAAAATAGTTTATCAGTTTGTTTTTAAATAAGTTGGAATAAATTCATTAAATATTTTGTTTTTAAAAACTTTGTTTTACTAGCTAACATAATTTTAGGATAAAAAAAATACAGGGCACATAAAAATAATATTGCTCCATATGTTAATCAAGATAAACCACAATTGCTGCCATCTTTAAGGGCTGAGAGTGTGATGTTGGCAGGACTTTAGAGGCCTCATAGTCACAAAGGACTTTACACAAAGACTGTAAGCTCACACTAATCAAGATTTACATATGCTCTTTATCTGTGATTGGTTCTGACAGTACTCTTCATGCAGCACTCCCCCTCTCAGATCAGGTTCATGGCACTGGAGTTTCATAACAGCTTGTTCATGAATGAGAGTATGATCAGTGAACAGTATACAAGGTTGACATTAATTAAGAGTCATAAAAAGGGCACAGAGAAGAAACATCATCAGATCATAATCACGGTATCTTTTTTACATCAAGATTGTAATCACTGCAAGAGTGACTCAGTTAGCAGAGCTCGCCTACCTCGTCAGTCTTACTTTCGTCACACATGAATAAATGGGCTTTTTAAATATGTGCATGAAATGCGGTTCGTTGTGCTAAAAAAAGGTTTGTAAGAATTGTGCTTGCGTCATCACCTTCCAAACCAAAAACTGCAAAAATAGCCCAGTATGACGTAGCATAGTGCACATATGCGCAGGTGTTACAAGAAAAGTCCTCTAAAATCATCTTTGTGGGAAACGATAAGCACAAACTCCCTCAGTTTCTTCTGTAGACTACCATAGTGCATATCCAGGAGGTAACTCAAAGGCAAAGCACTCAAAGTTATGTCTTCTAAATACTTAGACTGATGGTATATCTTTAAGATTGATCAGTTGAGCCAATCAGACGATGCAAAACATGTGAGAAAGTTTCTCCACACAGTGCTAGAATGCTGTTGCATAGCAAAGGCTGGACATTGGCGTACTGCCGTTCTTCTCCAGGGAAAACAGAAAATATGTTTGAGAGAAACTGAAATATTTCACAGGACACTTCCATGACAAAAGAAAGTATTTTATGTATGCAGCAGAGGAAAATGAAGCAGTCAGCAGCACAACAAGTTTAAGGTAAATAAATTTACCAGCATATTTCAACTTAGTGCAGTTTTTTGAGGTAAAAGTACTTAGACTTTGGATTTATAGACACTTCGTTTCACTGTACGTTTTATCAAATGGTTATGGGAGTCGTTAACCAAGGATGGCAGATTGTTTAATTAGAATATCATATCGGCATACAGTAAGAAGAAAAGACATGCCCACTCATTTAGCCTGATTTAGCCCGCCTCAGCAAGATTGATGCCAGTTGTCTGACTTGCGCTTCTCTCTCTCTTTCTCCTCTTGTTCACACACATCAGTCACATCATTATGTTTTGAAAATGTGCAGAGTAGGTGGTGAGTGTCTGTTATTTCATAGAGGGGGGAAAAAATGATAAGTAGCAAAGCTGAGTAGCTATTCATTTTTTGGATTTGGATTCAAGTAATGTGTTTTTCTGCAGAAGAAGTATAAGTAAATTATTTTTGTGATGATGTCTGGGAGTCTTTGTGTCTGGGCTTAGCCCTTAATCCCCACTTTAACTCCTGCTTACCTCTTTTTTCTTTTTCACTTACACACACACACGCCCAAGTAGCACACTGCACTCAGCCAAGTATGTTACAGCCGAGTTGTGTAACAGCCCACTGTTAGCTCATTATCTCATATTGTTAGCCCATTATCACAGCAGACAGCCTGGCAGTCATTAGCAGCCCAACTGATAACTCAAACAGATAGGTGTAGCGAGCTGAGTGGAGGAGAGAGAAAAGATGGGGAGGTGAATGAGGATAACGAACAGCACGGAAAGACACAAAACAAGAAGCAGAAAAAGAAAATTGAGAGATTGCATCTTGTCTTTCTGCTCTGATACAGTAGATGGGTTTCACTGACTTAATGCTGTGGTGCAACATTACCAACTCTCATCCATCTCTGTAAGCTTTTAGTCATCTTTCTAATGAAGTTAATGAACTGAGTACAAGGATGAGTAATGTCGAGACACAAATGCACACTTAATGAGGACCAAAAAAATCATTGCTATTAGCCCAAAATGACACCATGATCTTTACACTGTAGAGTGTATTAATACCTACCCTATTTAACCTACCCTAAAGCTCAATGCCATTGTTTTGGGGGAGAACAGCATGAGGTAGCCTTAGTCAAGAACGCTAAACCCAGTGAGAGATATTTAAGAACTGTACAACCATATTCGAAGTTGAAGATGATAAGTATTTAGAGTGTTAAGTGTGGTCAAAGTCATAACTCAGCAGCAGCAGAGGTCCATCAAATTGCTAATTATACCCATAGCTCACAGTGGTTAGTGAGTGTTAAGAAATGCCACAGCTGTATCCAAAGGCATCCTTATTGTCCTGGAGGTAGCTCAGGGACTGTAAGAAGTAATGACATAAAGCTGCCAGCAATAATGACCAGGCATCCAAAAGAATGACACATGTTTTATAACTCTTTGGTTCCTGCAGCACCTATTAAATGTTTGGGTGTTATTAAAGATTTAAAGTTAAATTAATTTGATTCCCTCATAATGTGGCATCCTTACCTACATAAGGAGATCGTAAAAACTTTTATGGACAAACCAAATTGGCAAATTTATGCTTTTCTCTCTGATAGGTTACTATAATGCCCCCGAAGGGGTAATCTATGACATTTCTCATATTCAACAAAGGAGACACTTGGGCTGTGTGCCTAACTAGATACAAAATAACAGCCAATATTTGAGTCACAGGATTTATTTTGAAACAATATACTGATGCTAAAAGTGTCCACTGCATTGACTACATGGAGATGGACAAAATAACAGCTCTTCAAAAGTAAAGCTAAAACATCCTCATTACACCCTGGTGTATGGCTCCAGTATGGGTAATAAGTCTAACCCATCATTGAGTCAGGCACCATGGCCTTATCTGCCAATAGCTGCTTGCCAGACTCTGGCTCAAAATGATGTCGGCAGCTCAAGATAGCAGGATATTTTAGGTTCATTTTTGTGTAGTGAGGGGAACTGGAGATGTGTCATCCATCTTTTTTGCCGTCAACTGTCTATGGCCATGCTGGCAGCTCACTGAGGCTAAATGCTAACACCAGTGTGTTAATATGCTCACAGTGACGATGTTAACATGCTAATGTTTGATATAAAATGTTTAGTTTATAATAGTTACAATCTTCAGCATCTTAGTTTAGCATGTCAGTGCGCTAATAAAAGGTAATTAGTGTGTTAGCATGCTAATATTTGTAATCAGCACTAATCAAAAAGTTCACATGAGGCTGATGGAAATGTCATTAGTTTGGTAGGTTTGGTCATAAGTGAAAATGGCTCTAGCATCAAAGTTAAGCAACCAACCAAGTTTAATGGGATCTTTAGACAGTTGTTTGGTCATGTACCTTAAAACAAAGAACGTCTCCATGCTGGTTACACTCAAGGAAAAGTCAGACAGTCACCAAAGTAATTAGAATATGTTGTCTTGAAATTAGGTATGTCTGTACACAAGTTTGTTGAAATCCATTAATTAACTGCTGAGATATTTTTATTTTGTAAAAAACTGTGAAAAACTGGTGTGGCTGATAAACCCACACAAAAAATGACACATTATTGTAAATATTTAAATATTTATACACTTGATTATTAACAATATTTTGATCTGACACAAACGGTCTCATAAAAAGTTGAACAGTTCATTAACTTCACTCATGGACAATCTTTGGGGAGAAAAATCTGACATAAGCAGATACAAAATATACTCTTGGAATCATATAACAAAAATGACAGAGTAAGAGAGGAGAAGTAGGGATCGTACAGAACTTATTTATTGCCTTAAATGCTATATAATATTTGAAATGATGACATTCTCTATCATCATACCTCCTCGTTTTGAATGTAGTTTGAACAAACTGAGGTAATCACATCACTGCTGGGCTCTATTTCTATCTATTTGCTTTTGCTATCTTGAGTAATATATTGTCAATTTCCGTCTATTCAATGAAGTTTCCATCATGTATATGAGAGTTGTCTCTATCAGTGCTCAACCATAAATCTCTCACTGTGTCTGTTTCACAGTATCACTAACAGTTTTGCCACAAAAAAAGAGTTTACTGACATCGCACTAAGTAATTCTCAGGTATTGTGGTCATGAGAATTCATCTCCCTGCCGCCATTTCAGGCCATCATTCTGTGAAATGGCTTCATGGAATTGTTAGAATAAAAATAACTGTTATTAGGCATTATCTTTCTCTCGACCCATTGTATTTTTCCCCACATTTCACATCAGCATCTCAAAGTTTATGACTGTGATATTCAGAACAAACAGGGGATGAGGGATGAGTGAGACTCCCATTGAAAGGGGGAGGACTTTTTGTGGAGAGAGGATAGACTCATGCTGAGCCTTTAATTTAGTGTCTTTCATCTCCAGTCTGAATGACGTGTTATGTTTTTGTGTGTGTTAAAGGAGTGTGTGAGAACTTCTTGGTAGTTCACAGCATGAGCCTGTGTTTCTGTCGCGAAAATATTGTCATGTTTTTGAGAGTGTTTGTGCTGCTACATGCTTGCATCTCCAAACTCATATGAGCACATGAATCACCGTCTGCATATGAGCTTTCAATTTTCTGGGTAATCAGCTTATGTCTGCGGAGGGTAGCGGAGCAGTGGAGGTGAATGTTATTTGTGTGTGTGTCTGTGTGTGTGTGTGTGTGTTAGAGAGAGAGAGAGAGAGAGAGAGAGAGAGTACTTTTTAGCATCACTTTTGATGTCAGCTCATGTCTCTGTGGAGCAGCACAGCCACAGGAGGTAAGAGCCTGCTGAGAGGCTGAAGGCGGGGGACAGCAAAAGAGTCTTAGAGTTTTCTTCCCTCTATCCACCCCCCCCCCCCACCCCCCCAACTGCCTCTCTCCATCTGAGTCATCACTCTGCGCAGGGAAAGTTCTATAAGAAGTACATGGATATTAAAAGTCAAGCAGGTGAAATTTAGGATATTGTGTGTGTGTGTGTGCTTGTGCAAGAGTTTATGTCTTTTTCAATCAGCTTAAGCTCACACATGTGTAGCATGCCCGCAGCCACATGCGCATTTACCTACACATAAGCCCAGTTCCCTCTTACTCATTTGTAAAATTAAGGTGGAAATTGTGTCATGGCATTAAATAGATAGAGAAAATGAAGTTCACCTTAATCACCTTTCTGTCCATCCAGCTAATTGTAAAGTTTGTGAAATCACTTTTTCCTAATCTTTGGAAGAGGAAGCATGATGGATGGTGAACTAGTTTCTCATTCATCCTCATCTCCCATATTCTGTTTGGTTTCTTAAGTAAAATAGTGACCTGAAACATGACTTTGAGTACCATTGGATTTAGAGCTGAAATTTAGGAAGCCTTTGTTTCCTTCTCTAACGCCTCTAATAATGTCTGAACCATGGAAAAAGAGGCAGATTCCTCAGTGGAACACTGAGTTGAAACATGCTGTTTGTAAATCAGTATCGACTTGGAGAAAACGTCAGCTATGAAAGTGTGATCCAGCAGAGTTCATGGTAAATACAAAAGTGCTAATCATATTTCTTAATTTTATGGAATGGAATGATGTTTAGATTCAGTAACTGCAGGTTTGTATTTTTTAGTAATATCTGTTCTGAATGCTTGACAAATATACATACAGTTCTACAGTAATTTTCATTTTGCATGCATGTGTATGAGAGGGTTTGAAGGATCAAAGAGAGAGGAACTTGTAACTAGGGGGTCTGTGTCTGCATTTAAGGTTTTTTGTTCTTGTACTTTGCTGGTGACAGGTAGTAATTATCAGACCTATAGTTATACTTCCATGGTATGCAGTTCTAGAAGTAGATTTATATGGAGAAATCTGTACATGTTCTTTGTATGTAAGACATAGTTGCCCTCATAGGACATATTTCCACACACTTGTGAAAGTAACACAAGCATATACACACAAAACTTAAATGAAAAGTATATTGAGCTCTTTGTTCTTTGCAGAATCTGTATTGTATTGTGCACCATGACTCTGTCCATGCACTTTTAAACTTTCCTGAGCTGAAAATCAACCTGCATCACTGTTATATGAAGTCTGTGTATCACTGACTTAAAGTTATTGGCCCATCAGTCATACAGCATGTCTATTTTTGATGGATCATCCCGTCACAAACCAGAAATATTTTAGTTTTGTTTTGCTTCATTTTTTTAACTGTAACCAAGACCTTCCCTTGACCACAGCCAAGTGTTTTTTTTTTTAAAGTTGCACATCTCTACCTTTTACTTAGCAGACAGAGCTGAATTTCATTTAGGAGCTATGGTACATGCCCTTTCCACTTTTTAAATTTCCAATTCTGTCCTCTCTACCTCTGAAGTTTTACATTAATACTTTAAAAGATTCACTAAAGTCTCTCATAGCATTGAACTCTCTTTGTACAGCCATTGCAATTCCAGTAATAGGAGCACTAAGAAGATCTAATCACATCCAAGTGTTACCATGCACTTACAGCCATAAGCTAGCAAAAAGCAGCAGCAGAGTGCTTTAGGGATTTGCCTTTTGAGCGACATATGGACTCCCTTGTCATCTGGAGCTTGTTGGGTTCCATGCAGCCACACACGAAGACAGCACCCAATGCATTAAACCCAAAAAACATGTTCTCTGCCAGGTTTTTGTGAAAAGCTGTTTGTGTTTTAAATTACAGTTGACAGAGTTCATTATTATACTCTGACCAGAAGAGAAATGGCAGCAAAGGACAATACTTCTTATACAAAAACAAATTTTGGTGAACAATGGAAAACATTATCTTATAAATATAATTTTAAAGAGTGAAATTTTTAATAACAGAAAAATGAACACTGATGGTCATTCATATATTGTTCAGCCATTTTTTTATGGTAGGCACGGTGGTCAAATAAGACTCATCTGTAAGTTAATATATAGAGGAAAGGATATTTAAAGAGTTACAGTCTTTAAAGTTTGAATTTTGTCTTCCTCCACTTAAGCTCAATCTGTTATCATCACTCCTTTTCTCAAACTCACACCCCTGTACAGCCTCACAAGTCTGTAAGACAAGCCATTTTAAAAAAAGCTTTTGTAATGAGGAACATTTCTTGTGGATAAGGGAAAGGAGACATCAGATACTCTGTCAAAGATGGAAATGTGTCTGTGTGATCACTGATCCTTCAGAGTGTAGTAGCCTGCAGAAACGCTGAAACTTAAGGACTCGTCACTCTCACTGAGAACAAACTCCGTGATTCTGACTAAAGTTAGAAATGTGGTAGAAGAAGCCATGGGGAGTTGTCAGAAATATTCCTGCAGTCGGCGTCTGTAATTCCATTTTTTACTCTGTCAAATGCTCACTCTACCTTATATTACAGTAATTCTTTCTCCTTTTCCTCCCTCGTTATTTTCTTACCTACATAATCCTGTTCATTCTTTGAATGCTATCCAAAGTTAGGTTTCACATCCATACAGTCATTTGGAAGCGAAAATAAACTTACAATGACAACACACTCCGTTTCTCCCCTCATATTGCACACAAGTAAACACACAGCTTCACCTTGCTCACTTGAATTGCAAATTATAAATAGTTGAGTTGTTGGTAGAGAGGAAGCATTAACTTTTAAACCGCTGTGATAAGCTGTCAGGGTGAGCACAAGTTCACAGAGTCAGTCTCAGAGATCACTGGATAAACAATCTGTCTGTCTGTCTTCTCATTTCACCCAGCTGAGAGCTCAGGCTCGCTGATCTTTAAGTCGGCTCATGACTTTTTAAATGTCACCTTTGGCCATATCCAGTCAAACCATGTCATGGTTTGCCTTTTCATCACTAGTTTAAATGAGACGAGTTGTGCTTTTCTGTGACTGAGACATCTCCAAAATGGGAACAAAAAACATGCCGGAAACATCTCCGAGCCAGCGATGTCTTGCATCTGCGACCAACCCATGGCAAATCCCCTCCCCCCCAAATGTGTTATGAGAGACTCAACTTATGTCTGAGACCAGAGAGTAAAGATATTTTTTAAAAGTTTCAGTCCGTTCAGCTGTCACCACATTTTTAGCTTCTAACTGAATCTCTGGGGATTGAAGTTTTTTTTTTTCCTCTCATGCATCAATGTTTCTACTTCAGATATCTGCTTTATTTCGCTGTTTTATCATGTTCACTGTCAGCTGTTGTGTCAAGTTTAGGAGTTTGTGATAAGTTGCCGCTGATGAAAAGCCAACATTTCATGATTGAACTGCATCATAATAGCGGCTTTTAAATAGCAAAATATCAGGGGACATCTGTTTTGAAGAATTTATAGGGAATAGAATATGTTTATCACAGAATTACCAAAACTTTATTAGCAGCTATTCTTCAATAAAAAACAAGTCTAGTAATACTGCAAAGAGATTGATTGTAAGAAGAGACTGCCACACTAAGATGCTAGATGAAGAGCTGCAGACAACAAACTCTTTTACCTGACATGCTGTGTGATTGAAAAAAGAAAATAAGGACTGACCCAGGACTAATGTGTCAACAGTTTAAGACACACTTTCCAGCAGATAGCCTGGTTTTAATGGTAATGCAGATCTCTGCCAATCTGGACTGATGTGCAGAATTCAACAGAGTCAAGTCAAGTCAGCTCATGTGTATGACTGAAAAGGCCCCATTAACAACATTAACTAGTCAAAATTACATTGGGAAATGCTTGAAATGGCAAGTATGTGTAAGTGTTTAAACCACGAAGTAAGAGGATTGTTTAGTGTTGCCAATGCCTTCTTAGTGTTTTGTTAGTGGCACTAAATGAAATTCAGAAGATTCTAATGTTGATTACCCAGAAGTGAAAGGTGCCTCACACATAGATCATAAGGACAATGTTGAGTAATTTAGCAATTTTTATTTACGCCTACTCCTAACTTACATTGGGAACACTAAGCGGGAGCAAAACCTGGAATATTCACCAAAATTTGAAAATCACAACATTGAAAAAATACCATCCATTGCTTCACCAACCTTTTGAAATATTGAACACTGAGGCAAACTTTTATCAGAATCTAGTGGATGTGCTGAGAAAATATCAGCTTTCCTATGACTTACAGTTACTTCTAAATGATTTAGTGAAGTTTTATTGATTGAAATTGTGAATTTACAATATGTTTTAATAAGCAAAGCCGGCTTCAGTGATTCATTACCAGCTTTCATGCATGGACAAAAGAGAACTGTTCTTTGCATGCATAGTTCTTTGTCCATCCACTCTTGGACCCCTACAAACTAGGAAACATAAACCATGATTAACCACATGATAAAAAGAGAAAGAACAGTGGAGAAGAGGCTTTAGTCAGAGGAATGACTCACCACTCCTCGGCAAAAAGTCCTTAATCATGAGGAATTCAAGTGTGAATTGAAACTAGTGTCAAACAAATGATTTGTTTGACAGAAACTGGGCTTTCAAGATGCCAGATTCGTCAAAATCAGAAATGGGAATGTCAAAGGGCTTTTTATGAGCACGACTGTTTGAACTGACAGAACTTCAGTCTCCCCGAACCTTTTTGTGTCTTAAGTGTTTACCATGATTGGCACAGTCTGCGTTTGACAGTCCCATAACCGGTGCAGCTTGTCTGAACTGATCAAACATAATGACATTTATGTGGTATTATTGTTGTGGAGTGTACATTTGTATACACACTCAAAGCATTTCAGCTATTATACTGTCATTTTGATTTTGAAATTATTCTAGGAATTGAATCCATGATTTGATAACGCTCATGGCTACTGGTGTAAACATCAAATTTGATTTGATACTACTAAAAACACTCAATGAGCAGCTAGTTTCTCAGACATACAATAGAAGAAAATCTAATGTATCTGCTTACACTGAAATTGTCCAAATAAAGAAGTCACTCAGTAAATATTTTTATCTCTTAATGCCAAAAGCAACAGCAATCACAATATAAATTTTTCCATACAACAGCAGAGCACAGTGAAAGTAGCTAGCTGCATCGCTCACTGCATATTAAAAACATGCTGTTTCCAAGATTTGGACAAAGTTGAACTGTTCTGTCAACAGTTTAGAGTGAAAATCATATATTTCCATGTTTCCTAAACACAAAGTCACAACACAAAATAGGTCACAGACCTGTTTTTATTGGGTTGCCAGTTAACAGATTAAAATGCCTAACAATCTAACGACAACAAACATGCAAAGAAGAGTTTTCTAAATGTCACCAAAAACCCCTCGAAATGAAGAGCAGAGGCCGCGGCGTGTTTTATGTGGGGAGCTGCTCAGTAATGAGAGCTTTAAATAAAAAAAGAAAAAAACAACTATAAACTAAGCATCCTCAGAATTGGGAAATGTCAGAAGAATTTTTTCCTGTGCAAAGACAAGACTTTGAAGAGGCAGTGTTTTGACAGCACAGAAAATGCAAAATAAATATCACCTTTTTCAATATTGCTGTGACGCACTTTAGAAATGACAACACATTATATACATTTTGAAATCATGAATTGTTCTCTCTGTTTTTTATTATTAGTTGAGATTTTTGCAATTCATTATGTTTTTATAGGTTTGATCTGATATGGGACCCACTGATATATTGTGTTATTTAGAAATATTCTGGTCTTGAGCTCAATAGGAACCAGTTGTTCATAGAAATATTATTTTAAAAGGTTTGATTTTCTTCAACTAAACCAAAGTAAAACTCTCTCTGGAGAAAAAAAAAAAAAACTTAATAGATTTTAACACCAGCCAAGTAGAAAAAACAGTGTCATCCCATGAGTAAAAGAGAAGGATATCATAAGCTGATTTATCTTCTGATACTGAAAAGTGCCAGCTCAGCTTAAAAGCATTCACCTTCAACTTTCCCTACAGAGTTTACAGTCCTTGTTGCTGTCTTTCCATTTATCATTTCACCCAGATTTGCTTTTTACCTCCGTTTGTTACATCTACCATGACAATTAAATCATAAATTAGAAACATGAATGGTTTTATGGATGACCTTTCTTTTTACGCAGGTACATGCAAGAATTGGTGTTTACCCATGTCTGTCTTGCACCAGTAACCAGTGACCTCTGTGTGTGCTTGTAGGAGTCGATGTGTGTGTTGTAGTATTAAACTAGGCCCCAGGTCTGTCTGTAACAATCAATATGTGAATCAGTATCCATGGCTTTGCTCCTTTTTAAGTAAGACAGTATTGTCTCATTTGATGCAAGTCATGAGACTGGAAAAAGGGTCAGGATTGTCAATATAACCCTGCTGTGCAAAATACAATATGCAATGCAGCCTAGCATTTCCAGGTTAACACTCAACATGTATGATATGTTGGTACACACAGTATGAAGGAAATTTGTGGAAGAAAGTCATTTGAAACTAAACAGTCTTCACTTCTCTTTTTATGTATCAGATCAATCAGTCATGACAAGTTTCAACGACTTTGTGTGGTTGGATTTTGATTTTTAACGTAAAAATCACAGCACTTTCAAATTTCAAATCTAACCAGTTTTGCTGGTTGTAAGCTGATTGTGACTTTAAGACAAAATGGTCGAAGGTGGTATTTTCTTACTTAGCTTGGTATGAACTAATCACCTCATGTATTTTAAACAAAATGCTTTTGTGGGTGAAGAAAGGGAGAAAACATCAGGTACAAGCTGAGGAGTAGGATGAGGCAAAAACTGGTGAGTGGAGGGAAGAGAAGGGTATGAAAGAGAATTAGAGAATTGAGGGAAAAGATTTAGAAGGAGAAGGAGAAGGAGATGGAAAACATAGTCTTAGTGGTTTTCTGTTTATTTCTCTCATGTTTCTACATCATTGACAAAAAAAGAAATAGCTTGAGAGATATTACAGTGATGAGGGGAAGGAAGGAAATTGAATACGGACTGAAAGGGAATGAGAAAGACAGTGAAAAAGCCCAATTGTTCCTGAAAGCTGATGGCATAATCTCTTCAGATGCACTTTGAATTCTCAACTTATTATCAGTTTATTATGTGAGGAGCAGGAGCAGCTAACCATGAAATACAAAAACCCATGAAATCACGGAAAACATTCAAAACAAAATATTTGTTTTCATGCACGTCAGTCCCAGAGGCAAACATGGCTGAGATGACCGTCGTGGTTTGGGGCTTTTGTACAATTCAGAGCTATCTCTTCATCTCGAATATACCAAGACTCTCTGCTTCCTTTTTTCACTTCTTTCTGTGTTCTGTGCTTTGCGCCCTCTTTCCCACCCTTTTACCTCTCTTGTCTCTTCACCACTTTCATGTTTATCTCCGTCACTCTTAGACTTGACGTACTCCTCTTCTTATCTTGTCTCCTCGCATGGGTTTTACCTCGCTTACCCTTCCCTCCTTTCATTTTCCTTTTCTTCTCCTGTTGTTTCTTGTCATCGTTCTTCTCCTCTCCTTTTTTACTCGGCTCTCCTCTCTTGTCTCCACTTTTACTTTGTTGTACTGTCATGTCTCTCTTTCACTTCCTTCATCAGCCACCTCTTCTCTCGTCAAATTTCTTGTCCTCTCAATTCCCTTGTGTCCTTCTGTCCCACCCTCCTTTTCTCTCTCCTTGTTTGTAATATATTCCCCCTCTCTCTCTCTCCTCTCTCAGAGTGAGGACCTTTCCAAAGGATTCGGCCTTATTGGGCAGGGACACTGTTCGAGCCCTGATGTACTACGCCTTGAAGGTCTGGAGTGATATTGCACCACTTAACTTCCACGAGGTTGCAGGAAGTGATGCAGACATTCAGATCGACTTCACTAAGGCCGACCACAATGATGGATATCCCTTTGATGGGCCAGGTGGCACCGTGGCACACGCGTTTTTCCCCGGTGAGAGGTTCACAGCCGGGGATACACACTTTGATGATGACGAGGCCTGGACCTTCAGATCTCCAGGTGATTAGCGTTGCAGTCTCCAATAAAAAAATACCCTACAGTGTCTGTTCGTCTGTAAAAATGTGTAAAATCCACAGATTGAAATAGACTCTGTTTTTTAGCTTTGTTTATGTCTTTCAAAAGAGAATCTGCATTGCCATAGCTAAATCCACAATAGTTGAAAAGACTAACTTAAAACAAGGACCATTATGTCTGTTTACTTAGTAAGCTCCTTAACTTTTGAAACTGTTCCCATACTGTTAGTTGAACCTTGGCTGCCTGAATTAAATCCTAACCTCTAGACTATACGGGGCCTGTGTTTGAACCCTGTGCTTTATATTGTGACCCATTAATTATGGTTGGGCCCAATGATCAGAGGAGAAGTTGACCACATTTTTATAGCTACGTTTAAACAGAGCCATGAGAGTTTTAAGGAATTGTACGATAATTGGTGCTAATTAATTAATTTTGACTGCATTTCAGCCTCTGTGCTCATCTGCCAGCTAGTTTGCATGCACTCTACATTATGGGAATAACAAGGGGTTTAAATGTGTTTGAACCATTTACAAATCAGCATCACCAATTTGTATTCAAATCTAGCTGCTTATTTTCCTCCTCAATCCAAAAGTTTTGGTTGAACTACCTCCAGGCAATAAAAATGCATTCAGCAAATAGCCCTTTAGGGTAACAGTGGTTGAGATTCTGCTCTGGGTAAGACTGTATTATGGCCTTTAATTGCTTTACAGCTTTGTAACTTAACTAATTGCAATGTTAAACCCATACTGAAATCTAAAATATTTACAAAATACTGAATATTTTTTTAAAAGTGAGATTTGTGTGTGGCCCTGAGCACCTGGGAGCAGTGTTATTCAAATCAAGGTTTCTGTTGATTAATGCTAACATGTTTAGCTTTGCTTGGTACCCATTTGTCAAATATGAGGATTTGCCATTTAACTCAGTCATTTTGTTGTTGAAGTAAAACCTTAAAGTTTTGGACTGTTTGTCTGATAAATTAAGCTATTTGAAGATTTCTTTGGCTTTTAAAGCTTGTTTTGGGCAGTTTTCATGTTTTTTGGATTCATTGAATAAGCTATTGAAATGATTTATTGAAAAATATTTGTTTGATTGATCAATATTCATTGGTTGCAGCCCAACTGCTTAGATTCAGATAAAACTTTATGCACCAAAAATAAAGTCCTATTATCATGTTGTATTATGTGAAGTGAAGGCAGACGGTTCATCTGTAAAAAATCTTTTAACCTCGTCCAAAAATTTAAATTATCTGCATTATTAGGTCAGTTATCACAGTCATCGGCACACAGGCTGTGTTTGCACTGAACCATATTCATTCAGTGCGTTTTCTGCATTGTACTGTGTGGGCTAATAGATTGGTTTATGCAATGTTATCCTGAATGATCTGGCCAAATTTCTTTCATCAAACAGTTTTCAAAGAGCTTGATTACCCGCCGAGGGAGATCTGCGAGTTTGAAATGAGGACAGGATGACAGCGGCTCTAATGTAATTCATTCAGCTCTGCCAATCAGAAATAGATGAGCTTATATTAGAAATATCCATTATTCTTAGACAGCTCTGGAAATACAGCGCAGTGCTTTGGTGTTTTGACTTTGGGAAAGTAACCTCCACACATGCACTCCTTCATATACTCACTCACTGTAGATGTAATATCTCTCCTCTCTCTGCAGACTTCATCATGTAGACGCCTCCTCTTTCCACTTCAGCTGAACTGTGTGTGTCCTTGTTATCTTATGAATAATTGTGAATTCCCAAGTTTTGGCTGTGTGTGTTCACTCTGGTGCAAGTGAAATTATTGGCGGCACAACAATAATAATAAGATAAGATACTCAGCGATCATGTCGCTCAGCATCGTCCCCATTCCTCCTAACAATCATTTGCTTTCTTTAAAAAAAAGGAGTAAAGGGGGAGGCAGGCAGGAAAGGGTAGAAGGGCATTATAAGTCCACTCATCCGGATGAAATGAGCGGATGGAGTGATCTAGTCGCACTGAATGCATCGCCAGGCAGAGGCTGTCTCAGTGCGGTCACACGAATGACAGCATAAATCATTAACTCTCCTTTTTCTCCGACTTGCTTTCTTTGGTCTTCCTTTCATCTGGATGACTGAACTTAAAATGACCTTCCTTTCTCCTCCGCTCAGTGCCTCCATCCTTCCCTTCTTTTTTACGAGATGGACGGACAGAGGAGGAGAGAGGGAATGGTGACGAGAAGGAGAGATAGAGATGATGTGAGAAATGGTTCGGAAACGTTAGAGAGAAAGAAAGAGAGAGAGTTTGGGCTAAATAAGTCGATAAGACAAGAGCAGTTCAGCTTTAAATTTCATGCACGACCTTGGAAACATTAGTATGACACAACAATCCCAACTCAATATCCACCTCATTGAGACTGATGTCGGATGAGGGAGATTTAAGGTCCAAATTACACTGTGAAGATTAATAATTAGGATTATAGATCATGTTAAATTAGGTTGAATATATAAGTAACTAAGAATACATTGCAGTTATTTGTTATCCCTGAATATTGAACCTTTTTGCTGTGAGCAGAAGCTACAGCGCTACGAGCTGGCCCATCAATCCCAGGGCATTGTGGGCAATATTATTTTAGGCTGCGTTAGTAGTGCTGCAAAAACAAAAGGTTTGTTAGAGAAGTGCCCTGAGGGTGTAATTCTGACCACCTTAATGTAGCACCCAGCCAAAATGAATATTTATGTAAGGTAATTTTGAAGTGATGTTGGCTAATAAACCAAACAAACGAGCAATAAAATTTAAGGTTACCAATTTTACCTTACAACAAAGAGCTATAAAGGTTTTTAATGATCTGATCTTTCAGTCATAACAATTCCAGCTGTATTTTCTCAAAGACATTCACCATTATGTTCACACACTGTCAATCACATCTCCTGCGTGAGGTTCCAATGAATCTTAGATTCTCTGAAAGTTAGAACAATTAGTGAGCAAAAGAAAAGCCAAAGAGATGTATATATGTACGCATCTAAATTTTTATATTTCAAAATATGCCATTTGTGGGTCATTCGTATCCGTTTTTGGCCTTTTTTTCCTAGAATGATAAATGGTGCGCAAGCATGACCAGATTAATCGTCACTACCATGCTGTATTTTTCACCGTCTGCTAAAAGTCCCTAAAGCCAAGAGAGGAAGGGTGCCAAAAGGTTGTGATATGTGGGGATTCCATTACTCCACCTCGGGGTCCAAGTGGAGCCTCTTTGCTTCCTGGAGAAAAACAGAATTGCACGACTTGGCTGCTCGTACTTACTTTACACCTCTTTCTCTCCTTACCCTCACACATCCCCAATAGAGTAATTCCTCGGATAGAAGATAAATCCAAGACAAAATCTGACATAAATACCTTACTGCCAAAGCTGGAAGCAAAACAGAAAGTAATCTGTAGGCGAGCAGCATTTTGTGAATCAGCATTAGTGACAACATGAGTGATTTTTCCACACAGTTGCAATAAGAGTAGCTATTTACTGTGTGATTTTCAGGGGCTATGCACAGAAAAAAACAGAGCTCAGTTACAGTGCGTGCACACTCAGCATCAGTGCTTTATTTGGTGTTGCTGCAGTTTGAAAAAAGTTGCTATCCGTGGGCCATTTCCCGGGGGAATTCTGGGAAACAAGCATCCAAGCAAATCATTAGTTTTTGTAACATGATGTTCATTTCACAAGGCCACGTTTTTTTACAAATACTATCCTAGAAAAATGCATGAGAATTATCATGTTGCATTTGTGTTGTTTTTATGTCATAGAATATTTGTTAGTTATCTCAGTATTTAAGGTTACTTGTGTGATTTTACACACAAACAAAACACCAAAATGATCTGGTTTTGGTGTAATGTGATCAGTCGTACTGTGTTTCACAGATCTGCCGTGAGGCTCTTTTGTATTTTGTTCAGTTTTTCTGCCAGAAGCTTAGATGTTTTTTTCACCACTTAACCTCGTCACTTACTGTGCTGACAGACATTCACTTGTCACGGACGATAAGCAGGATTGGAAATTCATCTCTGTTGCAAAAAAAAAAAAAGAAGCTAATATTTTGTGGGACCAAAGGTTCAGTCTCTTGTCTGATCTCATAGATCTAAAGGATGAATTTGATTTAGTATCATGTTCTCCCTAACTGAATTTGAAATGGTGAGCTAAAATAAAAGCCCGATCGCTGTCTTAGTATAGACATCTCTTCTCTCAGCTAGAGGGTAGCTGAAAGAAACTGTCGATTAAACAAAGAAAATGGGATCAAAAAATGTAGATATTAATCGAATAACTTTGTTTTATTCATTTGACAGAATCGGGTGACCTTTGCAGCAGAAACAACAAATATTTTGTGAACTTAAAGCTTCAATTTTTTAGTCTGAAAGCATGAAATAGGTTGAGTGTTTTAAATTGAAGCCTCACTTTTATCCACAAGAAAGGTTGAAAGAAAGATCCAGTGTCCTACGGTGCATTTGAGCTCGTCTTTTTAGAACAAACTTCAAACCTGAAGGACGGAGCTCTGTGTGTGTGTGCATGTGTTAGTGTGTGTGTGTGTGTGTGAGGTTGCTATCCCAGCTGCTGAGTCTGTGATGGGGCCAGGACCTGCGTTGATCTCCCTCCTTTGTTTTGTGCCATCAGGGCTGTGAGCCATATGTTACAGGACAGCAGCTCAATCGGCTCCAATTAGACCTCCCACCAGTCTGCAGCAGCGGCAGGCCAAGCAGGGGATGTGTGTTGTGTGTGTGTGTGTGTGTGTGTGTATGTGTTGGGAGGGGGCTACCAGCTGCATAGATGTGAGTTTGGTTGATGTCTGTAGGCCAGTAAAGGAGGGAGGGGTCAGAGGTGTAATCCTGTCTATATTAATGTAAATTATGTCTTTTTGTGCCAAATCAGCAGTAAACAGACAGAAAACTCACAGGCTTTAACAACCACTAAGCTGCAGATATACACTTGTTCTGAGTGCTAATTTGAAAGATTATAGAAAGTCATAAAGACTTCAGTGAAACCACTGCTCTCCTTATTGAGTTTGTATAGAAAAGTGGCCCCTGATGTGGGAGGGGTAGATGTATGGATCAGTTGTGTAAGTTATTACACCTTTCTGGGACATTTTTCATCTTCCTCTGTAATAAAATCCCTCTAGGGTGAAAATTTACATCCAGTGCATCAAACTTCTTCATTTGTAAAGCAAACACAGACTGCTATTTTTAAACTTAAGACAAACTCCTTCTAAATGTCTTTAATCAGCTCCCAAAAGATAGTCACATACCTGGTAAACTTCAGTCTGAATAAAACACCTCTAAATTTCTTTAAATCACACTCCGCCAGCCTCGCCGTGCTGCTGTCTTACATCACCCTCCTTCAGCATCTTCAGCCTGTCTCTGAGGCATTGTTTAGCTGATATCAGTATCACTGCTTCTACACATCGCTCTGCTTGTAAAACAGCAGGCGTTAAGTCCCGGCCCGAGTCATAAATTGTTGTTTTAGCAACTTTTTTTTTTTTCCTCCAATGCACGTTAATCCCCTTGAGAGGATGTAAACTTGTTAGGTCAGCCCCGAAGGTAAAAAAGTGAATGCTGGTGCTTCAGCAGATTGTGGCGCCATGTAATCGTCTTTTAGAAAAATGGGCCTTATCAGACAAATACATAGCTGAGTAATTGCCTTTGCTAATTTGCTCCCCTCCTTTCCCAGTGCATTGTTCTCAGCGGGACCCTTAATCTGGGTCCGCTAAGGCCAGCTCCTAATGTGCATGATGATGGTTGAGTATTGGAATATTAAGCACCACATTTAGTGGGCCGGTTCACCCCTGCTGAGTGATTGATGGTTCTGCCGTCCATTAGGAGTTGTGAGATGTTGGATCTCGGCGAGATCAAATAAGAGGAGGTCTGGAAGTGCTGTTGTTCCTTTGACAGGCAGCAGATTGCTTCTATTAATTATCACTCTGCCAGCAATCTGCTCCTGCAAACTGATTACCCTGAAGAAAAAAAAAAAGCATCATTAAGCAGGTGAATTTTTCATGACATTCAATTTTTTCTGTGTGTGTGCGTGTGGCTACTGTTGTTGCATCTTTGTGTGTACTGTTTATATCTCTCTGAGGATGTGTTCCTCAGCGGGAGAGAAGAAACACATCCAAAAACAATAGTATTAGGCAGATTGGACGGATTATTTGCTATTATACTGTCATGCAAATAATGCTTCTTTTTTTAAATTTCGGATCACACACACAGATGCATTACACAGGGCGATCAGGGGCCTCAGTCAGCTTGGTACAGGCCTGATTTTTATGCATGTAGACATTCAGTCAGTTAAGGCAAATAGTGATCGCAAGTATATATTTATTTTTTTATTATTTCTTGACATTTTTGCCTTTTATAGGAGAAAGTACTCAAATAGGCAACATGGGTAGAAGAGTAAAGACAGTGAACTGTGGTTGCAAACTTTCGAGGGCGTTCTCGGCTATGACCTAAGAAACTTTTTTTTGTAGATTTAGTGTTAACTTTGTATAGTTCACAAGTTCACAGCCTGCTTTTGCATGACTTCACTCTCTTGTGTGAAACATTTTAAAGTTATCTGTGTAAAATGTGCAGGGAACACTTAGGATTATGGTCCAGTGAACACATTAGAAAAGGAGAAAAAGAGAAACTCTTAATTGTCCATATTTTTCTCTCAATCTTCTCTTTTCTGTTTTTATAGGGTAAAATACAGTTACAGCCTCTAAAAGATCAAGGCAGAGAACACAGAAAAAAAATGGGAATGCTGATACTATGTCTTGTTATCAGATGTTAGTTATAATAAATCACTGAAAGTGTAATTTATAGTTTTGTTTTAAGCCCCATCTTTTTATCAGGTTACAGCTTGTCCCTGCTCTGGATTTTTCACCACCTCATATCCAAACTGGTACAAGCTGCAACACCGCAGACAATGGCAATTTATTTGAGCACAATACCATATAGAAAACAATGCTGCCAAACAATACAGACACAGAGAATAGCAACAGGATCAGAATCCAGAGACAATAAATACAAACCATACAGTGAGAAAAGGTCAAGAAAAACAGCACTGCAACAAAAAAAATATTACCCACTAAACTAAAGCACCAAAGTTTACTGACATCTGGTTTCTCTTTCTTCTGAAATAAAGTACATTTATTACTGCTGTCATCTGTGAAGAGTAAAACTATATCATTGTTAAAATTTGTAGCTTGGTTAAGAAGATCCCTTGGTCAAGAAATTGTTGGTTTTTTTGTATTTTTTTACATATCTCTTATAATTACTGATCCACACAATCATATCGATATGTTACATATTTATTAATTAAATGGTTCTACTTTTAATATTTTGGGAAACTGTGTCAAACAGGGTAAGGTAAAGGTTTTATACTATACATTTATCGTGTGTCTGTGTCTTTTGTCTGTGTTTGGATGGAGTGGGAGGCAGCACAGCCATTATGTTGCTTGTGGTCAAATATGAGCAGCTGTTGCAATGGACAGACTCACACTGTCAGCAGTTCAGATAGAGAGAGATGCCAGATAGTGGATAAAGATGTAAACAAACAGTTCTGTTAGGGCTCACTGAGCATGCAGGGTATATGAGAAGGGGACTGTACTCTTGTGGCCTGTAGCACAGAAAAACTGTGCTTCAGCTGAATCTTTACACTATTAATCTCACTTGATAGTTTTGTTTGAAAGATAAGATAAGCTACTGTTACTGTTGTCCATCTACATTTCCGCTGCACTGATATGATCTAATAAAGAGAACAGAAACTACTTGAAATCATTTATTTATCAAATCAAGATGCTTTAATGAACCTAAAATAACAAGAAAACTGACACAATAAAAAGAAGCGCCAATTGCAAAACCAATAATTTGACAATGAAGGTAAACATGAGCAAAGGAGCACTAATTGTAGGCTGCTGCAATCCGAAAAAGAACATCACAAAAATACAAAAGGTAATTGAACTAGCTGCTTCTTTCCATTTATGGGCACATTGTTCTTGTTTAAGTTTAGCCAAGTACCAGAGGCTTGAGAGTTTACATCACACCCTATCAAAATAAAAGGTGCACTTGAGGAGATCGTGTTCATCACAACAAATGATGCTTACCTGAGGCACCAGAGGTGCTTTCATACAGACTGAGATCTGACTCAACGCATAAACCTGCTGTAGTAGCGTCTGCAGTCAATTCAGCCTCTTAACAAGATACAGAATATTTTTTGAGAACCTGGAAGAAGCCTTTTATGAAGGAAACAGAAAAAGAAAGAACGTCTAGAAATGTTGAATATTCACCTTGTTATACTGTCAATTTTTGTAGAGCTAAAGAAGAATAAGGCAGCAACCAAATTAATAAAGTGTTTACTTCACAGTGTTGTTGCAGGCCCATTAGTAAACTTTCATTTTGTCAGTTTATCATATACTTCTTTACTGCCAGGCTAATAATTTTTTTTCTTTTCTATGTGAATAGACAAGATATCTTAACCACAGCTGACACAGCCTCCTCAGACTACTAATAAGTATAAAAGTGTTGCCATGGTGTTAAAAGAAGTTTGATCATAGAACAAAACTATTTGAAAAGATGTGCAACAACATGTCACATAACATATCACAGAATAATGTGCTGAGGAGTTAAACAGTAAAAAACCCCCACCAAAACTACATCTATGCTTTAAATAAATGTGAGAAATACTTCAGAGAAAATGTTATTGCTTCATTTGCTGAGGGCAATAGAGGAAGACAACCAGCAGTAGAGTTTTTGTGCTGGTGTTCATTCTGTTTACCAGTTTGTTGGAAAGCAGATGAGAAGCACTGATAGGGAGCACTGGGTAATGAGTCAAGGGAAAGAAGCTGTTCTCAGGCCTTGTTGCTTTGACTCCAGCTGTCCAGAGATGCTTCCTGGAAGTGAGAGTTTGGATGATGTGCATGGAGGAGGTTGGTAATGATGTCCTCAGGCCTGAAGAAGTAGATATTTTGGAGAACAGGGAGGTTGTTTGCACTGATCTCTGGCTACTTAATTATTTGTTTTGACTGGTCTTATCCTGTGTGGCACAAACCAGATCAATGTTTTGCGTGGTGGTGGACTTGGCTTTGGGCCCCCCGGGTGAGACCTCTTGTTGATTGAGTTATAGAAGGGCCAAAGCAACATCGTGTTGTACTGTTTTCTGGTGGTTGTAAATTCAGTGATCACAGTGCCGAGAGACAGAGAAATAGTTTTATTTTCAACAGAAGTGTTCATGAAGACTGACACATCCCTAAATTAAAATTTGTCGTACCACACAAATTAGTTCTCATGTGGAGATAAGTGGTTTGTGGGTGTTACAAAATATTTAAATCCTGTTTCACTTTTATGTTTCTAACAAATCCGACTGACAAACTTCTTAATACTTGACCCATTCAGAGTGAAGAGGAAAAAGGGGTATTTTAAAATGAGCTGACACTTGATGAAATTCTCTTTAATAATCTGGTGAATGAGAAGTATATCCAGTTCACTTTCATAAAAACAAGACAACGTTCCTGCAGTTGTATAACTCTGTGCCTGTGGCATTTGACTTACCAGACAACATCAAATAACTTAGCATAATTTCTATTTTCCACTCTCCTGAATGAGCACTGCTATGAAATTTATTGAATAATAATAATTATTATAATGAATATTTCAAATTGGCAGTAAGGTTTTTTTTTCTCTAACTAAAACTATAATTTTTGCAAGTTATTAAATTAATAGCGCCAGTAAATTGCTTTTGATTGGCCGGTGCTTCAGATGTTTCCTAGCTTATTTACACATCACCTAAGTCTATACTAGTTAGGACATTTCTGAAGTGTTAATGGTTGTGAATAATAAGCTATAATAATAAGACTATGAGTAATCTCTCATATGAAGCTTGTGACTGCAAATAAAAGGCCCTCAAATTGTATACATGTAAGTCTCCAGGCTGTCAAAGGTTCTAGTCTAGACTCATGTTGACTCCAAAAACATGCTGCTCTCTTTAAAAATTTCCAGGCATCCATACGCCTTTGGAAGGTCTTCTAAGATCAAAGACAGTCTGTCCTGTGATACTGATACTAGTTTTTGAGCACTGGAGGAACAGGAGACAGGGTTTAGAAAGAGTTTAGAAAGAGTTTGGAGACCTATTGAATGAATCTTTTAATTCTCATCTTGGAATGAAACCATTTTGGGTTATTTGCTTTTAAAGATACATAATGGTTCACCGGTGAATCTAAAAGAACAATATCCAATTTTCCGTATTCAATAGTCTGTAGATGTACACAAATGTCTTCTTTGTCTCTCTATCCCTCTCTGCCTTCCTAAATAAATCTGGTTCATCCACCCAATTCTCTCTGCTCCTACTTTGTCCACAGGCATTACATTTATTCTGTCAGCCTCACATGGACCGTAAATATGATGACATGGTACGTGCTCTGTTCTGAGCCGCTGTTCTTTCTCTATCCCTCCTTTTGTCCACCTTTCCTCTCTGCACCATGTGCTCCTGTAGATTAGAGTTGTTGTTTGCCTTTCGAATACCCCAGTTGGGTACCGTAAGCACGAGTGCTTCTCCCAAGCCAAGGCCAACCTTTGGTAAACTGAAAGCAGACTTGAGCCCGGCCACCAAGGAACTCTAAGCTAGCTTAGCTTGACACGCTAGCTCTCCACATTTTTGCAAATCTAAATCTCCAAGCCCCAGGTTTTGTCTTGCTTTGCAGAGTCCGACAATGAGCCTGAGAGGCATTTTTCTTTTCTTTTCTTTTTTTTTTTTTTTTTCCAGCTGAACATCAACAGTAAGGTGCTTTAATACCCTGCAGCCTCCTTAGGTGTCTCCCTGCACTCGAGCCCAGGGACTTAGGCAGTATTACCATAGTTATCTCAATGCACCACATGCTTGTATGTCATGCCTCTTAATTTGTGCCATGAGCAGATGAGTTGAAGAAGTATAAAATACCTGAACAGAGGTTTGAGTGTGTCCATTTAGGAGACAGACTTATAGCTGAAAGGTCATGCTGGTGACTGTCGCTAAAGGCTTTTTCAGTGTCATTTATTGGAAATATTCTATGTGCTGTTAATACACAAAAATACAGTACAGTGAACGGTGCTTTTAACATGTTGGAATAATCATTTAACCATGCTACCAGTCACAAGTAAAAAGATGCCAAACTGTAACCTGTTAACAGATTACCCAAGTCTGCAGCTGCAGCTAGTCTAAATGGTTTCATACACATAGCTGATATTTTTTTTTAAGCTGGAGTTTCAACTAAGCCAGATTTTTAGATTGATTACTTTTATTATTCAGGTACCAAAAAGAAAATGCTGCCATATCGCTCTGTACTTTCCCTTTCTTGTGAGCACATATAGTAGAATGGACTACAAGACATCCTAAGGCTAAATTATGGCACTTTTGAGAGTGTGTGTCACTAGACACAATACAGGTAATGAAGCGTTTTCGATTAATGCTTTCGACTAAGTTTTTTCTTCATGTTCCTTATAATCTAATTTAGTGGTAGGACCTTAATCGTAATAACTAATAACCTAGTGTCACATCAAAATCAGTGTTAAAATAAAGTTTTTGCAGGATCTTCTCAGGTTGATGCTATGTTATAAAAGTGGTATCAGTAATCACTCTGATCAGTGTAGAAAAAAGTTAGAAATGTTGTTTGAGTATTTATAGTCCATTTTCAGCCGGAAAGTCTTCTGTGTTTTAAGATTTGAACTCCTGTAATACACACTGGAAAAACTTCATGTAGTTTTATTTGCTCTTTTTGTAATTGTTCTGTTTCTGGTGGTCCAAGAGAGGACTCAAATGCAGGGCAGCCGGCAGGCAGGAAGGAAAAAAAATTCAGCTTTAATAATATAAAGCTGATGCCAAGTAATAAAAATTGAGGGAGCAAGTTGGAAAAAAAAATACAGAAACAAAAGCAAAACTTCGAAACAATCATGGCAGGAAGACACAAGTAGTACACGCTGGAATACAGGTGTGAGAAAGTATTTCAAATGTAAACAGTCTGACAGCTGACAGAGGGAAAACACAGACTAAATACACAGGAGGCTAATCAACTAATGAAGCACAGGTGGCAAAGCGCACAATGACAGGAATAAACACAACACAAGACACATGAAGAGAAACAAGGTGACTCAAACCTGTCAGCCAAATCAAAAGTGCATCCTTACATCTGTCCTTTCCTTTTCATTTTCAATATTTTCTCACGACATTTTGCCACTGTGATGTAAACACTGTGTTATTCCCTCTCTCTCTCTCTCTCCCTCTCTCTCTCTCTCTCTCTTTCAGACTCTCATGGGATGGATCTGTTTGCGGTTGCAGTCCATGAGTTCGGTCACGCCATCGGCCTGGTCCACACCTCAGCCATAGAGTCCATCATGAGGCCGTACTACCAGGGTCCTGTAGGAGACCCTCTGAAATACGACCTACCGTATGAAGACAAGGTCCGCGTCTGGCAGCTCTACGGTACGAGCTGACATGTAGTGAACTTCCTACATGTGTACATGTTAAAAAATAGAGGTAGATAAATCAAATCAGTTGCATTTCTGTTGATCAGTCTACCTCAAGCGTTAGAAAAAGCTCACACACGTGACCGCTGGTATTTCAGTAATTGGTTAGTAATGAGACTGATGCTGTGGGAAGTGACGCAGGGTGGTTAGAAAGACCATGTGAACTGAAGTAACAGCAGGTCTGACATTTAACGGATGTCCTTTTAATTTATTTATTTTTTAACAGTTAGTCATTCCAGGTATCTCCAGTATTCTTGGAAATATATTTCTGCAGAGTGAGGACAGTGAGGTCTCCTCACACAGGAAGCAGCAATCAATGAATCCTATTGAGTAAAGTAATTGATTTCATAAGAACTTGGATGGAGTTAATTGGACCTCATACTGGCATTTGACCTTCTCACTCCATGTGATGATATTGTATTTGACAGCTTGAGAAAAAGAAGGATGAACATTAAGAGGAGTGAAATATGTAAGGAGGTAAATGAATAATTAGCCAAGTCATGTTATGGTACAATGTTGGAAAAAAAGTAACATTGCAAAATTTTTAGAGTTGATCAGACAGCTGAGAATCAAAATGATGTTAATAATTTTGACCTTTCAGGTGTCAGAGACTCAGTGTCCCATACGAACCGACCAGGCAACCCCTCCCAGACAGCGGAGCCTCCTGTCCTGCTGGATCTACCTGAAAACAGATCCACTGTGCTGTAAGTAGATTGAAAAATAATTCAAATCCTTCATGTGCAACAAAAAGCAATCTACACTGTATAAAAAATATACTCCAGCCTCTTAACAAAGTCTCAACCTCTATGCTCTTGCTATTAAGCTGATACAAAGATGTTATATTGAGGACCTTTATTGTAGTCAGTCTCAATTGGCTGAACAGGCAGTTGAGGTGAGAAAGATGGTGGATGTGAGTGGTTGAGCATAATGTTAGAGGACAATTAAAAAAGGAAAAATCCTCTGCTTCTGTTTGGGAGTATTTTGATTTAGTCTCAGTTATACAGGTGACATGGAAAAAGCTGTATGCGCTATCTGCCTCGAGAAAGTTTAGGCTTAAGAGAGAAAAACTTTAAAAACTCCACCACGCCAACAAGGGTCAATGGGTCCTCCAGCAAGAACAGTTTCCTATCTATCTATTATTTAATGCTACATAAATAACTAAACCCAGCAAGATTTTTTTTTTGTTAGAAGACATATGGCATTGTTTGCTACTGTTTTATTCTCAAATCCACAGCACAGTCATATCCTGTGCACTACTTAGAAATGTATGGAAGGTATATAAAAACTAGTGAAAGCTGATGTTTTCCAGCTTTTACTCGTTCTGTTAATCCCACTGCGCGTGCTGCAATGGTCAGAGGAGATCAGTAAAAAGGGCTTAATGCTCACTAAACAATTGACTCAACACATATCATTAGGACAAGTGCTGCTCCTCTGGCTTCAGTTGGCAGAGGTGGACGTGCACTTAAGTCCCATAAACATTTTTAATGTAAGCCATGTTTTTTCTCTTTCAAGCTGATGTAAATTCCTTAACTTGGCATGTTTTACACACCCATAAAATGTATCTATATTGGAGTTAGGGCCATAATAAAGGTTCAGCTACATCCATAAGAACAATATACTCTTAATAGGCTTCACACAGGTGGTATTTATTGCAGGGTAACTGTAATGGAAGCCATTATGTTTTGTATTCTCTATATTTCTGATGGTTCTATGTACAAAAGCATAATTACGTAAATTGTGATTGTTATTTAAATGTTCTTTTCTTCTCACATCTGCTGAGAAACAAAGTAATGAATCCATGCAGGAATACTCAACCTTTATTGTAAAAGCAGTTTTTTTGTTGTTTAAAAGAAGTCATGAGGTGCCAACAAAGCAAATTAGCTAAGAGGCCAGTAGTGAGCTTGGGAGCCCGCCTGTCTAATTAAGTAATTCCCTAAAGCAAGTTGGCCAGCTATCGGCTTGTAGTTTTTCAGATTATCAAGGATAATTAGACCTAATTTTGTCCATTTATGTATTTTGAGTGTACACACACACGCATTCACTCACAGGCTCAAACCACCAAGCACTAACCTTAAAGTAGCCCCCAAGAGGTTCAACTGAAGAGTTCACAAAAATGTCTTCATTCTGAAGGTCTGCAAGTCCGTGGAGTTTCAGAAAACACACACACGCACATGCACACACACACATAAAAGTATAAAAGTCAAACAAAAGAAGGCAGCGCTGAAAAGGATGCGTAAGCTAAATGGGCAGCGGTGGGATAATTAACCGCATTTTGCTTCCTGGTTTCACACTTCCACTGCCCTCATTAATCATTTCTGACTGAATCCATCAGGTCACAGTGCATGGAAAACCTGGATTAGGCCTGACAAGGGCACCTGTACCGACCACGAGGCTGTGGTGAAGTGTTAATAGAGCTCTGAATAGAGACCTTTGTTGCTAATATAAGGCCTGGCGGGCTCCCACGCTGAGCCCTGTGGTGCTGATGGCTTCATCATTGGCAGGCCGACCACGTCAGTGCTTTAAATCACTTAAAAACTCTGGAGATCAAGGCCCTGTGGGACCTCACCCTGTCAGCCCGATAGCATCTCCTCTTTTACTTGGCCTGAATTTAGCGACTCACACACAGACATCTGCTCACCGTGACTGATAAGAAAAGTATAAAAAGAGTTTAGATACAAAAAAAAAAATTTAGAAAATGATCAGCACTTATCTAATTTAATAAGAGCGAGTTCTTTGCAACAACTAAACTTTATTAATTAAATAAATATGTGATAAATAGTTTTAGATGTTTTAGATGACTCATCTGAGTACAGAGATATCATCAAAGATTTAAACTGTTAATGTCCACTTTCACTAAAAGGATCTTTTCTTTCTCTTTTTACATTCTTCTCTCCTCCTTCTTTCCTCACATCTCTCTCAGACTGGCTCGAGATGCCCCCGACAGATGCACCAGTCACTTTGATGCAGTGGCCCAGATACGAGGGGAGGCCTTCTTTTTCAAAGGTACGGACTCACAAAGGAAGACAGGGGGGGAGAAAAAAAGACAGACAGATGCAAAGCTACAGAGCTGCGTGGGAAAAATTAAAAGAAATTAGCTAAATGAGCAGAAGTCAGAGAGGGCAGAGCAAATTGAATGAGGGAAGAGAAAAGAAAAGGAACTGAGGATGAGAGAGCGGGCTAGATGCTAGACGCCCAACTGAGCTCGTTGAGCCCTGCTGAGAGACTCCAGTCCAAAAATTACATCAGGCTTTCATGCTCGCCCTCTGGAGAAATGACCCGGAGTCTCCCACTGACAACAGAAACAAGAAACTCACATACCCACAGCAGCAGTGTTAGCAAAATACCCCAAACTTTCTCTGACATTTCATAACCTTTTTTTTTTTTTCAACTTTTAAATCTTTTATAGAACTTACAAGAGATGACATGAAACATTTATGGATCATTGTTAAAATCCCTTTTCCCTGTACATGTTTTTTTTTTTCTTTCAGACACTAGAATTAATAGCAGTTGTGGATCGTCCTGTAACATACAGGATGGTGTCTGCCTGCCACAAACGTTTAACCTTGAAAAAACAAGGACTAATGCTTGAGACACACTCCACTGAGCCTGTAGTATTTCTTTCACTGTCTGAAGCACAGAGTTATGTTTTTGGAAAGAGGGTGCACCCTCATGTTCAGTCAGCCGTGGAGCACTTGGGCATACTCTGCTAAGTGTAAAGATAACAATAGACAAACTGCAGGAGGAAAAGAAAGAGCTCGTGCCTTTTGATTAAGACGTACAATAAACGAGTTCATATCTGCACTTGTGCCTGATTTAATTCTTTCAGGAAATACAGAAATTAAAGAGTTTAAAAAGCTCAGCTAGTCAACCTTGAAAATGGGCTTCTACATTCACAGTGCAAATGACTGTGTGTAAAATCTCTACACAAACATGCCAACAGCAACATGCACCTTGTTAATCTTCATTACATTCATTTAAATTTGTTCTGTCTCAAGTTTGCCCTTAAGGAATATCTAAAAGATAATAAATATATTTGCAGTCAGAACCATTATTATTTGTTATCAACGTCCTGATTAATGCTGTTCCTCCTGATTCCAAACAGGAAAACACTTCTGGCGACTAACAAGAGAGAAGCACCTGGTGTCTCTGCGTCCTGCTCAGATCCATCGCTTCTGGAGGGGCCTGCCAACCAATCTGGACAGTGTGGATGCTGTGTATGAGAGGCCTGGAGACCACAAAATAGTCTTCTTCAAAGGTACAGCACCGAATAATCAACATTGTAAAAATTGCATTGAAAAAGTGCAATGAGCCCTGAAATGTATGTAAAGTTTGGTTTTGTGTCAGTTAGCATTCACTATGACAATTTTAATTTCTTTTTCAATTCTTCTTTACCCTCTTTCCCATTACATTTGATGCCCAGAATAAACTGTTTTAATACACGTGATTTAGTACATGATGCATTTCGCAGCAACAGTGACCAGAGCTTTTTTTATTATTTATTTAACTGCTGATGACCTGCAGACTTTTTGAAGCGTGATTCATTCGTGCTATAAAGTGGCAAAATGAAAAGAGGCAATTCACACCTCTCTGTCAGAGTGACTGGGTGGTTGAAAGAAAATATGACTCTTTTTTTCTCTGTGATAGGGCAGAGGAGTTATAAATTCACAAAAAAAGTCACAAAAAAGAGATAATCTCTAATGCTTAAGGCAGAATGTGTCCTTTATTGGCTGGGTAACACAATTAAGTCTAAATAGTTTTCTTTAAGGGGAGCATCCTCCGTATGTTTGAGGTCTCTCTTCTTTTAAAATGTACAATTTTAGTGCAGTTTCTGAGTGTGTGATAAATAAAACTAAAGATTTTGAAGTAATTTTTTTTTTTTTGTCCACCTTCTTCAGGTGTGAAGTACTGGGTGTTTAAAGACAATATCGTGGAGGAGGGTTACCCTCGTCCAATCAC
>JAQMCX010000027.1:824471-857122 GCA_029814765.1 Acanthurus leucopareius
TATGTGAGTTCAGTTTGGGCTTATTGTCTTTGTAAAAGTAGGTACTGTATGTATTTTGAGACACAATATACAGCTGCATTCAGTCAGCTGGGAAATAAGAGTAAAATTTAATCTTCAGTTGTGATGAAAAGATCCCCATCTGTGTGCAGTAACACACCTTCAATGAGACTGTACCATATTGAGGTATCAAAGGATTTTTGAAAAGCTTCAAAGTGTTTTCCCCTTGTATTGATTTTGTACTCGTTCTCAGGTAGAATTGCTTGAGTACAGCATATAAAATGACAAAATGATTTTAATGCATAAAAAAAATGCTGTAAATGCAACACCGAACTGTTCAAAAATGTATATATACAGTGTAAGAGACGTGTCATGTGATTCACACAGTGTCAGAATCAGTAATGACAAATGGATGTTTTGCAGGTTTAATGTTTGCTATTTTCATCCTCTGAGTTAAAAAAATTACACAGAGGATTCATCAAAAAGCTCATTTAAGAAAGGATATTACTCCTTTTTGTCTCAGGAACACTCCCTACAACTGTTGTCTATAAATACAGTTCCAAAAGATTGCATTTAGTTTTCATTTACTGTTTACACAGTATCACAACATGTTACAGTTGAATTGCTGTAGCATTAAATTTAGCATTACCAGAAACTGAGGCCTAGAGGAAGTTAAATAGCTGGCCTTCATGTAGTGATGGCACGAGATAAAAGGGGGTTTTTTACCTAACATGACTGTGCCAGGTTTCATGGTGACTCATTCAAATTTTGATAGGCAGCATTAGATAAGACTTTTGGATGATTAGATTTGACTTAAAACCACAAATGTCAACGTCATGAAGATACTAGTGAAAAAGTAATTAGGTCCTTTTCAGACTAAATCAGGCATTCAGGTGAAAATACAAGTTTCTCATTCATTTTAATGTAGGCAGTGTGTTTCGGCAGTGGCACTGCGGATCACAGGAGATTCCAGGACTATAAAATATGCAGCAGCCCTGCAAGCTGAAACAGTCACCTTTTGGAGAAACACAACCTGTATCACACTATGGAGGCCAGTTATTAGATCAGTCAAACCAAACAAGCAGTTTCAAATCAAACAGCTGAAAAATATTTCCGTGAGGAAGTACAAAGGTCTACATTTGAATAGGTAAATGAGCAGATGAACAAACCAGTGATGATCACCGGCCTGTTTTGATCTCAAACTGTCCTCAGAAAACCTTTTCTGTGACCAATTGAAGTGCACTTTTCGTGGAACACCCCCCAAAAGATGTCAAGAAAATTAATTGGAAAACTGATGATCATTAATGTAAGTGGGATTTATAAGTCTGAGGTCATGAACGCTTGTACAAAATTTCATGGCAGTCCCTTCAAAATGTTGCAAAAATGTGCAAAGTGGTTTGCTTTTGACCAACCAACCAATAAACGTTGCTGAATAAATTGGGTAATGCTTTTATAAAACCCTGCCGAAGGACAACCAAGTTCCACACAAGGCTGTTATGTACGGAAACCTACACTCAAGACTCTGACGTTCTAGTACTCAGTTACTCTCCTACAACTTACTGAGAATTCAGCTGTTTAATGTCACAAGAGCACCATATGTCATAATCAACTGTATGTCTAATCCTCTGAGCACTCGAGCATTAACATGCAACAGCAACATATTTATGAGCGAGAGAGGGCAAGAACGATGCGGCAGTGAGAGACTGTCCTAGAGCAGTGAGTCTGACCTGATAAAGCCATGACAGACAGCTAGTGTGGAATTACCATCATAGTCTGGCATAGTTTCCCCGGCAGAAGGCAGGACAGTCTGTGCTGTAAATGTTTTACGAGAGAAAGAGAGGGAAGCCATATCTGGGACAGTCAAAAAAGCTTCAGGGAGCTCGCACTGCGAAGGAATTTTCTAGAGCACGTCGACTGTGCGTTACGTCTTTCGAACACTGTAACATCTTAACATAACAAATACAACACAATACATATCATTTCAGATTTGTATCCACAAGGTTTCCGTTATGGTGGTTTTAGAGGGTCTGTCATTAGCTGCAGAAATGCTGGCTGTAAGGAAGTTTCAAAGAGTCACTCTGTTTGAAGGATGCTTGTTTGAACCTCCAGGTCTTCATGAGGTCGCCTGGGTCATCTGGGTCACCCAGATAGCTCATCCTGGATTCCTCTCACCTCGCTATAAAATGAATTATAGACCACAGATGGGGTCAATTAGTGTGCTCGAGTTATAATTCCAGTATGTTCACAAGCATGTGAACCCACAGTCAAGAGTATAACCAGCCTGTGCATAAGAGGGCTGTTTTTTTTACCATGACAATATCAAAAATTTCAAGAAATAGTTTCAAATTTGATTAAAAAATGTCCTTGAGAAAAAACTATGTTGAAATCATTATAAAAGTAGTACAATTTGATAGAGTAAGTTAACATCTGTAAAAGATTTTTATTACAAGAGAGTGACTGAGATAAGTGACTGGCAGTTATGTGCTATTCCAAGCCAGACTGTGCCAGTTAGAGTGCTGATTAATTCATAAGATTACATCGTGTGTACATCTTGTACTCCATGACTGCTAACTAACAACTGATGAACACTAAGAGCTCTGAAACGAATTTACACACAAATGAGGAGCACGCAGACCACATAAACTGATCATGTTATGCCTCATGTTTGTTGACACAACTTTGGACATTATGATCAACCTGATGGTGTCAGTTATTCTCTGTGTGAAAGCTGCTGTCGCTCTAAAGTCACTGGAAAGTTCAGAAAACGGGGTTTGAATAGAGTGATGGTGAGTTTAAGTCAAATTAATTAAAGAAGAAAACCTGCATGCTCATGTCAAGAGGCTATCCTCTCAACTTATTACCGCATTCAGCACATTTATAATAATCATCTCAATATATTATTAAGAAAAAATAGAGTCCTGTTTTTATGAAAGCCATTTATCTGGATCATTTTAGACAGTAAACATTCACCTCTGTGGGCCAAATACTTTACAGCATTGTAGCTGCCATTGCAGCAAGTTTGAGGGAGGTAGCAATAATGGACTGTAGGAAGGCTTTCATCGACTGTGCCACACACCCATTAACACCCACACACACTGACACACTCTGTGCCCTGAGGAGAGGTCAGACTCAGCTAAGTCTGATTCATTATGGTCATTCTGACAGTCTATCACAGTCCAGAGGAACACATTGATTGGCGTTAATGGCAGTTTAACCTGGCACATGCACACAAGAAGCTTGAGATATCCGGAAGTAAAAGTCAGAGGATTATAAAAAAGAAAAGTAAAAATAACCTAAAACACTGACACACATGAGGTGATACTGCATGACTCTCTGGTCCTCTGACTTTAAGAGAGGGGGGTGTTGTCAGACAAATAAGAGAAGTTAAAGAGGATAATTAAGGAAGTTAAATAACTCATCTGATCTGTTTTTATTATAGCCAAGTTACATGCAAGTGTTCAGAACTTTCTCAACTTTTACATCCTAAATTTGGAACTACTATATCTTCATGCAATTCAACATCTGCCCTTTAATCTGGGCATCATGAGCATTAACTGTGCTTTAACTTGTTGAAGTCTTGTCTTTTGACTTCCTGCACACTACCCATAATTTATTCATTTGTTTACAATCTTACAAAAGCGCACAAGACAACACATTTTGTTATTATGACAGGGAAGGATAAGCAAAAGCAAGCATTTCCAGGCTGCTACATCATCAATCAGCGAGAATTCTCAGCCATGTATGAAGGCATGCGTAACGACCGTTGCCGTCCGTGTAGAATGGCAGAATTCTACAGTCATTATAAATTTACTACAGATCCATGTATGCCCATGGCTACTACGTGTGGGAACAACTTGCATACCTAGAATATTCATTATTAATACATCCTTCACTTATGTCCCAGTGCAGGATCACTGTAAATGGTTGGATTCCTTTTGAATTAAGCTAAAGTCCTGTTTGTCATCTTTCCATCAGAATCTGGAGTCTGACAAATGCTTGGCTGTATAGTAAGTTTCAGTAACACTATATTACAGTACTCATATGTAGCATTAACTAGTTGCTTTTGAGCATACATATTGGTAAAATATTGGCTCTTTATTTGTCACTGCAGAGAACTTATTAATGTCCTACTCTGCATAACCATATTCTACAAGTACTTGGCCCTTAAGAATTGAAGGTAATTTTAGGAAACTGCTAAACATCAAGCTTGGTCTAAATAACCTAACCATAAGAGTAAGGCAGAAAGAAGTCCTTTATATTGATTATGAGAGACAACAGGCTACTAATATGCATTCTAGTAGGTAACCTGTTATTGCTGAATGGCTCATTCATTTTAACAAGAACTGCACCTCTAAAGAAATGCCAGCAGGGCAATAAGGCCATGCTTTTTTATGATACAAGTCAAATCAACATGCTCATCTGTAGCTGGTAAAAGTTTTAAGGGAATTTTTATTGTCAACTTCATCACCAGGACTTGGGACATGTCTCAGTACACCATCAACACATACGCAGATGTTACGTATTACTTCTTAAAATTTGAAGTCCTATGGGCTAATTCTTCCGGTTTGTATCTGGTCTGAAAAGTGCTGAACAAACAGCGACAGAGCACGCTCATCTGATACACTGTCCTTGAAAAGTTTTCCATTCCCCTATCTCTAGGGTCAGCTGACTTTCTTTTATTAGAACTTCATTAAAATTCATTAATTGCTTTCTTTCTCCTGGGCGCAGCCAGAATCAAAACTGGAACTGTCAAAAATTAGAGCAAGAGCAACTGTCCTATGCTCTAGATACACAACCTGTGACGCCAAGCTGCTGCAAACATGTCCACACCCAGCCATCTGTTAAAAGAAAAAAAAAAAAAAAAAGAAAGAGGACAGAGAGACCAGACACAGGAACTTAAAGAAGTAGACGTAAATTTTATTTACTTGTTCTGTACATAAAGGGTCAATACCAGCACAGGTGTTAACCATGGGAAATATTAACACATGTAAATGGTATAAGAAAATAAAAGGCACAATTTTCAATTCTTAAGTAAAAGACAGGCTTTCCTAGAATATGAGAAGAGAGCACAGTAATACTGTTAATGCCATTACAAAACAACTCAGAAGCATGAGAAAAGCAAGTTCACCTCTAGAAAGGAAATAATCAGGGTGTATTGCTTAATTAGTAGATTTCATTACGTTTGATGAGGAAAACCCACACTGGTTTGTTTGCACAGACCATGAGGGATCAAAATAAGAGAAATCTTTCTTTAATAAGGACATAAATGACATTAAGCAGCATTTGGCCAGGTAGAACCATCTCCTCGGCCAAGAGGTCATGCACAGAGGCAACCAGCAGGCATTTTTCCCTTTTGTAAAAGTCACCGTAGGTACTTTTGTTTAATAACATCACTCATTTTAAATGAAAATGCTTGATTTAATCGCTGACTTTAAGCAACAAAAAAAAAAAAAATTAAAAAAAATTCTGGGATACAACTAAAACCTGCACAATGTTGTTCTGGGGTGAATGGCTGAGCAATGATTTGAACAGAAAGCACTAGGAGAGACAAGAAGGGGGTGAAATAGTTCTTTTTTTTTTTTTTTTTTTTTTTACAGCACAAATCTAGGGGTCAGAGCTGTTTGCTCAACTGTTTAATCCTCGGCTTCTACTGATCAAACAGAATCGGCTGCAGTGCAGTATAGACAAAGATGCTTTCCACTACTCTGATAAGGTCCATTTGCATAAAGAGGCAAAAATTGTGCACAGACCAAATATTGAAGGAACAAAGCTGGTCGAGATCCTAAATTGACAAGAGTAACATCACATCAAAAACATAAGGTTAGAGGGGACTGCATGCGCTAGAGGTGCATTTATCCTACTCTCTGAAAAAGGCATTGATGGGATCTAAGTTGGCTTGCTGGGACATTTCCAGCTTCCAGATCTAAGCCACTAAGAGAAGAGTCTCTCACCTCAGTGCCTCATGCTCACACCAGCTTTTAGCTAGCCTTGTAGTCAGATGCTTGTGGGAAGTGCTGCCCAGGGCTACTGCCATTGCTATTTGATTTGACAACTTGTTCAAAGCTTTGCACTCCTATGCCGAAAGTTGACATATTTACTGCTTGGCGTTGTTGGCACTAAAGACCTGCTAATCTCTAAGCAATGTCCTTTAAGTTTAAAATAATGCAGAGGACAGTAAAGAGAAATACCAAATGGACATGCAAAGTTACCCCTCTACCATACATCTTTTCAATGTCACAAATTTAAAAAAAAAAAATTACTGTTGATCATGTGGCACAAATAAGAAAAAAAGATGAACTCTCATACGGCCATGTCACGTCTTATTAACAAAAGATAAATAGGTCTCATCAGCCAGACTTGAGCTAGATCCTCAACAAATTCATCTCTCCTGCTTCCTCCTGACCCCAGTCCCACATCACACACAGACACACACACACACCAAAAACCGGTCAACCTGAATAGCTCAAATAAATGACCAGCAAGTGTGTATATGTGTATACTTGTGTGTGATGGTTAAGGTTCAACAGTGACTTGATTGTTTGGAGAAATGACATTTGACTGGCTGGTTAGCTCCTCATTGCCTCAGTGCTCTCCCAAGTCCATAGGGATATTGCTTTTCCCTACTTCGTACGAATATCCTCACATCAACAAAACAAACACACACAAACTCGTTCTACCGTCCCCAACACTTCAAACATGACCAATACTCAGAGAATCAAATAAAAAACAGACCTGTCATGATGTAACGTGGTAAATATCTATTGTGAACACACACACACACCCACTTTTACAAACGCAAACACATACACACTCACACTGACGCCCAGTGATCTGGAAATGAAAAGGACACTAATGCAAAAACACTGCCCAGCCTGGAACCAAGACCTGGGGGGGAAAGGGAACTGGGAGACGTGGGGTCAGGTTTTAGTTTGGATCCAATGTCCAAAGCTGTAAACAGTCAGAAAGCCTTGCAATGGTTGGCAACAACAGAGGGGTCGCTATCATTGTACAGCCCCAAGCAGGCAAGCACGTAACCGACCGGTGACACTTGCGGGGAAGGTGGAGATAGCCTTCACATTCAGGTGCAGGTCGATACTGGCGAGAGGGTCCAGTTGAACTCCTAGGTCAGTCACTCTCATCTGGATTCTGGGGGTCTATGATTTTGACGTGGGTGAATGGGAAGAGACCCCTCCGTCCGTTCACCTCTCCCTCCCACTGACCGCTGATGTTCATCCGTGTAACCTTGACAAGGTCACCAACCTGAGGAGAGAGGAACAGGAGGTTGAGTTGCAGGGGCAGCAGGGTTGGTTCACAACAAGTCCAAAGGGAGTTTTAATAATGTGCGTATTATACAAAGCTTTCAGTATCATTTTCAGTATGGCTCGGAGTTCTTTGGTATGCATGTTTGACACACTAAATAAATGGAGTTGTGTCATGTAGTCGCAAGAAATGTTATGCTTGATGCAGTGTGGTCAAACTAAAATGAACTGAAACTGAAAAGCCTTGTGTAGTGTACTTAACACATACTGTTACAGCCACAGTGACCAAAATGTTAATGTAACCAAACTTAACCTGTTATCACAGTTAAAGGTCTGTAACAATTCACTTAAGCATCCGGACTACTGAGGTTACTAAAACATTGGTTGGATTGGAACACCATAACCAAATAGGTCAATTCCATATTTTGCTACCTGTCACATACTTTACCAGGTAAGGTTGCATTCACACATGATCAAAAGTTGTGACTATCACCACAGGTTTATGTCTGTGTGGGAGTCTAAGCCTGTTTTGCAAAAGCAAATTAAGTCTTTGGCTTCCCCTTAAGGCAGGGGGCTGTTGAGTTCTGCTCATCCTAATTGGCTGATCAGCTGACTGGTGGCCACAACATAACATCAGTTCTCATCAGCTCTCCTCTAAAAGTTGACTCTACTTCGGCATGACCATGTCTTACATGAGTTATATAATGACTAAACAGTGTAACATGCTGGTTTGACAAGAGTTACTGAGGTTAATGTGGTTTTTAAGCTGATGATTGAATGCTGCACCAGTTGCAGAGATACACGTAAAGCAAGACGAGAAAAAATAGAGCCAAGTTAAGGGTCAGCCTTTTTCATTAAAAAAAAAAAAAGGTTCGGCACATAGCCAATTCTATTATAAAACCAGCTCCAAACTACACTGACAATGTATGTGTGGGTGTACAAAACATCCATCACAACAGATTTATTAGTAAACACTTAAAAAATTGAAGTGGTTGGTCAGCTCTCCACATGGGCATTATACTGAGGTCAAGAGATGACAGAGGAGCTCAGAGCTGTCGCTCAGATGAGTTTGTGACTCTGAATGTGACCCCAATCTGTTTAAGCCATATGTTCTTTATCAGGATGAGAAGGGAAAAATCTCCATTATCAAAAACATGATTGAAATGTGAATGTCAGGGCACACTATTGGTGGCTTTAACTTCAGAGAGGCTTCAAGGACATCCAGTCCCAGGCATTATCTATAACCATAATCCTTAACTTCACCCTGGAATGACAAGAATGCTCTTAGTCATAAAAAGCTTCTGTGAAATGTCTGTTAAAGAATGATTGAAAAACATATATATTTAATCAACCTGTTTGAATAAACCATGATGAGAAATTAGATTGCCATCACTTATGTTCATAATTGCAAGAAAAACTGATTGCTTCTCAAGTTTTTTTCAAATTTCAGTCAAGTTTCAGAGATGGTTTGTTGTTCTGTAGGCAGAATTTAAATTATAAGCCCTATTTATTCAGATCTTGTTGACATTAACGTCACATTTAAATTACAACGAGATCTGAATAAATATTTCAACATATAGTACTGCACTATAAAAATTAAAAAGTTAGCCTTAATATCCATAAACTCATTCTATATGTTGTAAACTTCCTGTATCTTAAATATTCACATAATGACTCATAGTTTCTGCTTCTTGAGCCCCACATACCTCAGATTAGCTGCGGTACTTTTTTTTTTCCTTTTTGCTGTAACCTATGACATATTCTGACACTAATATAGAGACAGAAAGAGGAGACAAGAGAAGAAGATATAACATGTTTTCCATACAGAGCATGATGTAAACCAGTAAATCACAAATACTACAGGAAATTCTAAAGGTCCCAACTAGTCTCTTTCTAGTGATTGTTTTCGGGTTATTCTGCTGACCTCTATCTCTCAATTTAATTACGACACTGAATACACTATGTTGTATAAGTGCAATGCTCTGGATTTTGTGCTTAATCTCTGAACTACTGACTTTGAACTTCTTAGGCTCTATGCATGTAGGCTTAGGTTCGTGCCATTCTTTTTTAAAACTATTAAAATGGATTATCATTTATTTCAAGAGAGCAGAACTCTAAAAAAATTTTTAAAAAAACAAGAAAGGCTTACAAAAGTAAATCAAATGAAAAAAAACTATTTCATTCATTTAAAGGTTGCTGGTTGACAGATCATGAGTTTCTATTATTTGAGAACATATGCAAGTGAGTAGGGGTTTTCATTAAAACAGCAAGTGTTTATGTGAAGGGAAGTGAGGAACAGGGCCTTCTGTACCTTCACAGCAATTCAGAGCATGAGGGTTAAAAAATGCTTCTATATTATCTGTTTCCAAGTCTTCAGGGGACCATGTACTATAAACACTGGTAATGACAAGATCCCCTTCATTTCCTAATTGTAACAAGTGAAAAAGATTTTTGTAGCATTGGCAGCAACCTTTTAACTCAACTAAATGAACCAATTGAGTTTTGCCAATGTTTTAGAGAAATTGGCCCATCTTTGAGCTGCACAGTAGGTATCAGAGCCAACACCGCTACTGCTGGATGGAAAGATATTGCCAAAAAAAAATAGATGTAGCTTTCAAATGGACAGTGTGTAGAGGGACAAGGCAATTGTACCAATATTAATTTGTTGCTTAAACACAGCGAGACCAAATGACTACTGCACTGTATTAGGTTCATGCTTGCAACTGCCACAGCTCACAGCAATTTCAAACCCCTGGATACAGCATATCCATAAACAGCATCAAAACAAGAGAACTAAAGCAACCCACATTAAATCCAAGGTTTGGGGTGCACAGAACAAAGACATTTCCTAATTCACACACACTATTTTTGCCCTGACAGTCAGGTGGGTTGATTTTTTTTTTTTTTTAAATCACACAAGAATACCAACCAAGGTAAAGTCACATCTAAAGGGTCAATATTAGTTAGACCAACAGTATGTTCAGGCTGACCTCTAAAATTTCTCTCTTTATTTTACACAAACACATTTGAAAATCAAAAATGCCTAAAAGCCCAAGAAAATCAATAAAATAAATACATTACAATTAAAAAAAAACCTTATTATAAAAGTGCAAGTAAGGACATAACTTTGCAAGGCAGCTGGACTGCTGAGATCTCAAGTCTGAAATCTTGCAAGCCTCACCCAGTTCCGTTTGTCTCCAGTCAGAATATGACTGGACCAATCAGTGTCCTTTGAGGAGACAGAAATGGTTTTGTGTCGAAAAAAGTGAGAAGTGGCTGCAAGCTTTTAAATTCTGGCGACCGCCAAAGAGGTTAGTGTAAATGCCGCAAAAGCAGCAGTTTTAACAGAGCATTTCCTCATTGAAAGAAGAGCAAAAAGTGGTAATGGAGGCTTTTGGTAGAGAAGTTTTTTGGGTTTTTTTGTTGTCTTTTTCTGGCTTCAGCAAGAGTAATGAATGTAACACACAGAATGTTCATCCAATCATCTTCCACCTTCCTTTTTAAAAAAAAAAAAAAAAATTCATTATGCCCCTTCAAAAAACTGTCTATGGACTGTTTCCCAGACACGAGAAGATATGGAACATATCCTAAGGATATGTGAAACATTCCATCTGGCAAGTCAGGTTAGGGAAGAAAATAAGGTTGCATTACTTTTTTTTGCATGGTTTTTACAGTCTTTTTTTTTTTTTTAACAATCTTTGATTTTAATGGAGTAATGCTAATCTACGGGATTAGCAAAACATGGAAGTTCAGATACAGTTTTCACAACAGCGGCACATTTGAGGTGCGGTAATGTAGGATTGAAAACTGTTGCTGAAAAAGAGGGCTGGTCAATACTTTATCTTACAGCCACAATGCAATTTTCTGGATGAACAAGTCATAGTGTTTTAAAGGTGAACAGAGAGCCTTTTTGGCAGCTGGTTAGTGAAAAAAAGTTGAAATTAACAGGGCTTTTAATAAGTTACAATGATGAAGTACAAAATATCTTTGTCAGCGGAAAGCACAGAGGGGAACTTGGGACATCTCCAATGTTTGTTAAACAACTTATAAATGACGCAACCACCAGGATCGATCAGAATAGGATTTGAAAGCATCCTCAGTGCAGGAGCAGGAGGGGGCTTGTGAGGACTTGAACATCTTTTTCACAAGGCGGCACACTTTTGACCTGAGCCTTCTCATCATATGTATTTAAGGGGCGCTTGGTCACTGATGCTACATTAACATGAATATGTGTTTGTTTTTGCTATGTCAACGCCTGGCATCCACAGTCCTCAAGTGTTGTAAAGTCTTATCAGTCACGATGTGATGTGACCATCCCTGATTCATCACACCCCTTTCACTTAGCCTTTTGCTGGAACCAATCAAAGGACATCAACCTTAATATTTCTATGAGTCTTGATCACTAGTTGGTAATTCTACAAGAACAATGAATCACAGCTTTGCTAACAATTTTGCCTATGCTCCATTATATCATGTCAATACTGCCTGTATGTGCAGGATATAAACACCAAATAGTGGAAAGCAAGTGTACGCAAGTGGATTTAAAATGCGTATCAGTGTACGCAAGTGGATTTAAAATGCTTCTCTTGATGGAAAGTTTCCATTTTGAAAAATAATTTTAAAATTAAAATGTTTTTATTAGGACATGGTCTCATACAGGAAGAAGACAGCAGTCATGGGTTAATCTTGAGCCTTCTGTCTTCGACTGTGGCTCCTTATGCTTCACTGCTACACATACAATTACAAAAAAATGGAATAAGAACCAAATAAAGTCATGTTTCAGTTCTCACATGCTTGTTTTGCTTGCCCTTTTCTGCACAATCCTACTTTCATCATTATGTAGTTCGTCTCTCTTTGTAAAGTGGGTTAAATGAGCATTTAGTTTCATGCTCTTTTAATAGTTTAATAGAAGTTTTCATGTGTAGTCCAGCAGCTGCTGACAAAAGATGGGCAGCAGAGAACACAGATCTCGGCCAGCTGATCTGTCTTTGTGTTTATTCATGCATGAAGTTAAACACTGATAATGTTTTATTCACAGTGAATTCAAATTCTGACTTTTTTCTGTGACTAAAAAATTCCACTGCCACAGGTGCTTAGCAATTTTGCTACATTAATAGCTTCACAGTCATGGTCCAAATTCACGCCCTCATTTCTGTTCCAGAATCATGGGGGCGAAATGTTTCACTGTATCCCCCTGCAGAGGCATAGTCTAGCTCTTTATCCACTAACACATTCTTATACCAGTCTATGGCAGCACAAATAGACTATGAAGACCATATCCACTGTGTGTTGTCTTTTGGGTGCCAGTGTCTTTGTTTTTAATTCTTTCCATTTAGAAAATGAATGTGACACTCATTGTCTATTTTTCAAAGTGCCCAGTGCTTGTGTGCAGTGACTTCAAGTACTTTTACTTGAAAATATGTGTCCTCACTGTTGCTCATTTTTAGGTAACCAATCATGATGGGGCTGGACTCCCAGGTAACCCAAAAAATGAAGAGTTTGGATCTAGCTGTGTCTGCAATCCCCAAAATTAATGGGTCAGAGAAAAACAGAGACAGAGGAAACCATTTGTTGGAGCAGATCTCCCAACAGTACATATCGCTGGTGAGTGTTTGGCTGGTTGTTAACTGTGCAGTATACTTCTGTAAATGCAATGGAACAAAACCCATGTGCAGCATTTTTTTTCTAACATCTCAAAAGTGCTTCAACACAGCCCTCCCAAGCTGTCTGCTTGTGCTTTTTAGAGAGAGAAAAAAGAAGGTATTTAAACAAAGACGCTCCTCTTGATGTATCAGCACATCCCAGTCTGCTATCATAGTAGATCACATTGAAGTTCCAATATATTGTACATGTGAAGCGCACATTATGCATTACATCACAAGCTTGAACATGTTGCACCGCTAAAAAATGCCACCATGCTGTGAAACCCATCAGTGCTGCTGACAACTGGCAGCGAGCTGGCTAGCAGGAAGATTGTGCTAAGACAGAAACAGCTAGTGACTGCTGGTGAAGTTGGGGTTCCACCTTACCACTGGTCGAAACTGGGGGTCAACACTGAGGTCAGTCTCAACAGAGTCCCCATCCTCTCTTAAATAACAACTAAAAAGATTTGATTTGCACTATTCACTGGTTTATCTTTACGAGGGAAAAAAACAAAACAAAACACAAAATTTCTGATGGATAAAACTACATACATTTTTAAAACACCTGCTTCATCAGCTTACTCTAATCTCCTGTCCAATCAGAACCCATAAATGCAGGGTTTGACTATCAAACACTAATCAGCAAATGTGACAGGAATTCATTCATTATCAGTAAATGCAGGCAATAAGAAGCATCCCACCAGTGCAACATCTGCATAACCCAAAAGCCAAATGCAACAAGTTTTAGTTAAAAAAAAAATCTACTTAATGCAATGAAAATAAAACAAATACAAACAGCTTTATTTCCCAATTATTTCTTACTAGCTGGGGGCAGCAAAACTTTCTCTGCAGCACTGCTTCACACCACACACTCCTGAAACAACTAGCACCAAGTGACCAGAACGGCTGCTGTTTGGCTGAGAATTTTTTTGGTGTGGCCACACAGCAGGAGCATAGTCTGAAACATTAGAGAATTGACCAGGAGCCACAAACAATGCGAGGACAGTTTAACAGACAGAGCTACCACAAAGGCATTTCCTCGTCATTATCACAATAGCATCTGACAGTAGCAATTTTTAATGCAGACTGCAGTTAAACTATACAGAAATGGTAAAGTGCTTGAAATATTTAAGCAAACTGCTAAAGAGTGGTATACATGACTTCATAGAGGAGTCTTAGAGCTTCCCAAACAAGAGACTTCAGTTAAGTTGTGATAATACGTGAAAAATAAAAGTGATTGTGAAATATTTCTAGACAGTAATATTTGATTGAATTCATTCTTAAATTCACAATTAATCGTGTATGCAAGGCTTAGCTGTTGCCACTTGTTTTTTGTCAAACAATGCAGTTGGATAAATTTACAGTACTGTGACAGAAATGCTGAGTCAAAAGCTTTAATAAGGCAGCAAGTGTAACTTAGCATAGATTGAAAATCTTGTTCTTTTCAACCCATCAATGGTTTAATTTCTCACTTCATGTGGGACTGGTTAAACAAAGCAGACATTTAACCACATTAAACCAGAGATGAGAAATGAACTAGGTTTTAAACTTTTAAGGCAACTAAACACTTTTTTTCAGCCTGATAAGAGACCCTTTAGCAGGGCAGTCTGTTTTTACCCGTGCCTCTGAACCTTACTCGGCATGGAGATTCACTGCATGTTATTGCAGTACAAATCAAAAGGTAACGCTCAATGACAATCTGATAAACTCGACATGTGATAAACCATAAGCTGAACTTCTCACATGATCTGTAATCTGAAAGTATTGAAGATTGTTTGCGTGATTACGTCACCTCACATGAACCAAAAGTAGGTTAGCCGAAAGGTGTACATTCACATTCAATATTTTACCTGCTTCATAAACACCAAGTGGAAACTGATAACCAAGAAATGCTGCTTTAAACAGTAAGTGAAGTCGATTTGATCTACTAGACAGGAAGGGAATAGGTGAGGAGCAGGAAAGAGAAAAAAACAGAGACATATTTAGATTAAACAGAGTGAATAAAATTAAAACCCAAGCTGCAATACCTCTAGAGCAAGAGCTGTTTTATCATAGGCGCATGGCACTCTTTTCTGGATAGCCTTTGCCATGACGGGGCCATTCTGCATGGATGGTAGAGGGGTGATAACTGCTCCAGGTGTGCCAGGGGGCAATGGCGAAGGTGTCTGGGGCTGGGCATAGGCATGGACGAGGGCATGGGAAGGCTCGGGGATTCCATAACTGTTGGAGTTGCGAGATCCATGTGAAGGCTGGCCAGGGTGAGGCGAAGGTCGTACCAATTTCTCCACATAGGGCACAGGGATCATCCCGACACGTCCCTCTTTACTCTTGGCACTCCACCACTGCTCCTCTGGCTTCTCCAGGATGATGAGAATCTCTCCCTTCTTGAAAGGAAGGTCCTCTGCATCACTGCCAGTGAAGTCATATAGAGTCCGCACATACTCCAGGTTTTCCTCCGAGCCACCCATGGGCTGGATGGGACAAATCGCTGTGCTTGGGTACCTTAAGAGATTAGAAGAACAAGGCACAGGAGATGTTGTGTTAGCATTGAGGCCTATGTCTACGTGATTGTGAAAATGAAAAAAAAAAAACCCAAAACCTCAGATGACATCAGGGACAAGTTTCCATTGTGTACCACATATATAATAGTTGAATGCTGTTCAGTAAAAGCTGATGAAGGGCTCAAGGCTTGATTTTACATTTGTGAAAATGATAATTACAACTGATCCCTCAGGAAAACGTGGACATAAATATTTACAACAAGTACTTGGTAAAGGGGCTTAGAAAACAACAATCCTAACACTCCTAATGTCCATTGTCTTGAAGCAAGATAGGAAATATGCCACAAAAAGAAACACTTTCATCTGTGCTGGAGTTGCAACATAAATGATAATGTTGGAGTTATAGCTGTGTGACAGGAATTCTTGCTAAAAAGCACATAGACCTTGTACAAACCACATATTTTAAGTAATGTTTCATTTATTTTTCCAAACTCCTGGTATTGAGACACCACATTGCACTACTAAAAACAGTAAACTGAATGTGTAATGATGGTGCTCATGTGTCCACCAGTTTCAAATTCGGCAGCTGTAATGCTTCATGGCTTATAAGCAGGGCACCACAGCCTGACTGAATGTGGGTTAGTTTGGATAAAAATAGACAACCTCGATTAGCTGGTATGATACATATCTGCGAGACCCAGGTGTTAATGGCATTTTGGCGTGGTCCCACAATCCTACAATCGTTATACTTGGTGCAGGAGTGACTTCCCTACCTGGGGGCTGGCTCTATCAGCGTGGTCGTATCCAGGTAGTGGATTTTGTAGAACTCCAGGAGAGCAGGGAGGTGATCAAATTCTTGATCGCCTATCTTAAACCTTTTGCTGGGCAAAGAGTTGATAATATAGTGAGACACTTTGGAGTTTTCAGACACTGACAGCACGTAATCGCCGGGGCAGGTCGACGAGTCTCGAACGAGAAACATGCCATGTCTCTGTCCTTGTAACCTATTCTGTGCCTCTTGTCGCGACACGGGTCCGAAATACCAGGCGGACCGATCAGCTGAATCAAACCGAGCAGTTGTCATTTCTGTTCAAAAATAAGTTAATATCAGTCTACAAATAAGAAAAAAAGAAAATTGAAAAAGAGACTAGACAATAAGTTAAAACGCGTCTGCGTGGTTGGAACTGGCCAATCACAGCAAATTTGAGGATTTGGAAGATGCAGGGCAGGGCATTCGTCGCCCTATGAGGTTTTACACAAACGCTGCAGGCTCCGGAGACCTTGGATTAAAAACAACCCAAAAAAACGAAAACAACCTGACGTTTTCAGAGACAGGCTGCGACTGGCTTGATCCAACTTTGGGGCATAATGTGGTTCCTGTGTTCAGCAGTCAATGGCTGAGTGATTGTTTGAGCGGCCAAAAAAGAAAAAAAAAGAAAAACTAGTGACACACAAACATCGACGGACAACGAAGACACAAAATGATCAATGAAGCTTCCCTTTTTCGTTCCGCCTTCCGAGACCAGGCTTCTCTTCTGATAATTTATCTCCTTCAGTCAGTGTCAGTTATGAGAACGGAAAAGGTGGCCTCAGTTTTTCTTACGTTAAATCCTCATGTCTGCAAACGGTTGAAAGTAGCCGTGGGTCGGAAACGAAATGATTATTTTGTATCTTCTTGATCTTATGATAAGGCACACGTCATGGAAATGCGTTTTTGAATCCCCTTACTAGAGTCAGAGCAGACTTTAGAGGCAGCACAGCAAAAAATGGCGGCCCGCAACACGTCTTCACACAAAAAATTATTTCACAGCAGCGGCTTGTCTCCTGCGCGTGCATCTCAGGAGCTATTCCGAAGCTCTCGCGTGCATTCCAGGCTGCTCACGAGGGATCCCAGCTTCACGATTCTATATTTTATACTTTCCCTTATTTCTGCTCGTCCCCCCCTCACCCGAGCCACCAGAAGTGCGAGTACAAGACCGAAAAATGGCGACGGGAGGGCAGGTCCTGCTTTCTATCCGCACGTCACTGACGCCTGGAGGGGGGAGGGGGAGGGGGGAGGAGGAAAGGGGTGGGCGGGTGACGAGGTTACGAGCCCCCCACACCCCTCACACCCCTCACCCCTCATGCAGAGAGCGAAGTGTCAATCATGTTTCCATGACACAGCTTCAGTGCGCTTTCTACAAACTACGATAAAGGAGCGATAATCATCACAGTGCAAACAACCAGCAGTGTAAGTCAAAACAGATAACAGGCCTTTTTTATAACTGCACCACGTTACATTGTGTTATTTTTTTCCCCTTAACTTGTGTTTAGTCCGATTTATTTTTTCCTTTTTTTGAAGAAAAGTGTAGTTCTGAAATGTGTAGGTTAATATTTCTTCGGTTTGTAATTAGTATCATCGTGATAAAACATATTTCAATGGGTAAATTTCAAATGATGCTCATCCACATCCTGTGTTATCCACTGGCTATAAATAAGTAAATAAATGAATGAATGAATGAATGAATGAATGAATGAATGAATGAATACAATTGGGGTGGTGCTAAGTCTACAACTTACATCATATTTTACAACCTAATCATGAGGTTTTTTTTAATCCTAAATCTTGATTTGCAAATTGGAGTAAAATGCAGCATTAAAATGTACTGACGCAGGTATTTTGTATAAAGTAGCATGAAGAGTAAAGTCAAATACAAGTAAAAGTGTTTAGTTACTTTCCACCATTGTAGGCCCATACATCTACAGACATTTCAGAATAAAGGAAATCTGGGATGTTATGTTCAAACCGCTAAGATCTCTGGGTTCCCAGTATTTTAGAATGCTCTAAAGTCAGAATAAAAGGAAAGTTCAGTCTAACTTCTTTTGCTGTGTTATAATACATGAGTGATTGCAGATTTATTTTATTATTAGAGACGACAGCCATATCTGACAATTTGTGTCAGATGGGCTTCCTAAGAACATGGTTGTCCTACAAACACCAGTACATGTTCTAATATGAATCTACTGTATTTACAACTTATGACAAGTTTTCTTTGTACCTCCTAATGTTGATAGCTTTTTGTGGCTTCTTTGGTATGTTGGAACTTTGTGTCCATGTTTTGGAACTGTGAAGCACAGTGTATTTGCTCAGTCAACAATAATTACATTCCACCAGTAAAAAAAAAAAAATTGACATATTTCCCTTTTTCATTTCCTGTTGTTTTCCAACTTCCCCTCCTTTTAATCTCTAATACGTAAGTATTGTCTGGCACAGAAATGTGACACATCGATTGGAGCTCACCAAGCTACCCAACCCACAGCACAAAATGCTGAAAAGGAGGGAGTGAATTTATATGCAGGAGACAATGCCTAGAAAGAAGCCTTAATAAAGATTCATACAAACAAATGACTGTGTCTGAAAGCAAGGACTGAACATCACAAGTCATCTAATATGGCGGACCAACTTCTGCTCATTAATGAAAGTAAAATATATAAAGTGGAAGCTGTGTTCTTTTGGTTATTGAGGTTTCAGTGGCCTTATGAGGCTGCAGCTGGCTCAGAGCAGCTCTCATCACTGCGGCACTGTCTGAATGTTAATAGATATGCACCCACAGGGTCTAAATGGCTAATGCCTGCCAATTCCCACATTTACACAAAGACGCAGTGATGCAACAAATTGGAGAAAAGAAAAGAAAAAAACAAACAAGGCCTCTGCTTCTTCTGAAGTATAAGTAAAAAATGTTTAGGGACATATACTGTTTAACATTACTATACTATTGACCATACTAGACAAGAGACAAACCATACTATTGATTTTAAAACTTGCTTTAGCCATATTTTATATAAACATGCACATACACACACATATCTATCTGTATCTATCTATGTACATATCTATAATTTTATATATATCTTTATATATCTATACATCTATATATCTTTATAGATAAATGTAGACAGAGAGAGAGAGAGAGATAAAATAATTCAGTAAGATCTCTGAAATGAAGGACTAAGTTAGCTTGCGACCTGTGTTAAACCTGATAACAAACATTTGTAGACCCTCAATGAATGGATGCTCACTGAAGAGTGAGATCTTCAGAAACACCACCATCTAGTGGTCCGAAGTCAGTGTCTACCTTCTCTTTTAACATTAAGCAATAAAGTATTAAACTTTTTTTTAAATTTTTAGACTGTTTTAAAAATTTAGGGTCATACACAGAGGTATCTAGAGGGGTTGTATCCTTGAGCTCGTCTGCCCGAGCTCAATTGTATACAAGAGCACCTTGACAATTCCTACCAGTGGACGAAAGGCTTTCTTGCTCACCTTTGCTCTGGTTTCACATAAAGTTCCAGCAAAAAGCAAAATCAGTGCCTCTCAGGCTTGGATTTATATTTCTAACCATTACCCCTTTGCTATCGTTGATGGAATAAGAATGTGCATCAGAGACTGGTCTATATGAGGAAACTGCATTGTGATAGGTGCCTATCAGAAAGGACATAGCTTAGCAATTGCAAAGGTGAATTTAGCTCCTCCAGGAATCATTTTCTTGGTTGCAATGTTATATGTCGACAGATTTTTCTATTTGCACTGCTTTAACTGACATGGCAATACGTTTTCTTGTACGTTATGTTTTATAAATGCAGCTAGGACAGCAGTCACATGCGACTTGAAGAATAGCATTTGAAAGATGGACATCTTGTGAAGGCTTGATGATGTGGATTTGTAGAATGTGTGGAAGTTGAGCTTTAACAGAGTTGCTGAGTGGTCCTTTTTAGCCTGCTGGGTCAGCCATCCCCTTAATCTACTGTCACTGACACTAATGGTTAAGTCAGAGTTATTGCATGAGATGTTGCTGGCAAAGTGTAAAAGTAATTTCAATGCAGAGTGAGCAATGAATAGATAAATATAGGGAGCTGCCACTGAGAGGTGTCTCTCGAGGAAATGGTTTACTGTGGAGCCTTCACAAGATAAGAATTCAGTAACTATCGTCTTGGTGTATTAAATTACTGTAAAATGATTTAAAAATGAATAGATGTCTTCTTAAAGGTTCTAGAGGTGGAGCATTCTGAGCCAGGTTCATGGCATGAACTGCCTGCCCCGCCTCGTTGCGTGCAGTTCTTAACCTGTCCCGCACCATTGCACAACTAGAGGCTAAGTTTTGATTCATGTTTTGAAATTAGGTCAGTGGTTTGAATATGTGATGGCTGTCAAACAGCTGTGTGCCATTTTATAGATAAACGTGACCACAAGTACCAAAACCCGAAGAGAATAGTCACATGCATGTATTCAGTATCAGTGAATATGTAATAATTTGTTCAAATCATCATGGGATGTTAAAAAGGGAACAGTTTAACTGGATCAGACTATTGTGATTCTATGATTTTTAATTTCTCATAGAGGATGAACCACATTAACAACATAAACACTGTTGTGAGATTTGAAAACAGCAACGGGCAAACAAAACACATTACATGTTAATGTTATTTACAGCACTGGCAGATCTGCAGTGTTAAAACAACCAGTCAAAGATGTTTTCACTCTAACACTCATTTTCATTACAGTAAATTATTACAATAGAACTAATAATTCACATTTGTGCATGCACATAAAAACCAGCATGACATTATTATGACATAACTATTTTAGACATGACAATCTTTCTCTTTTGCCATGCGTCATAATAGACAGAATCATATTTACAAAGCAGAAATTGGAGGGACTTAACTTGTAAGTTTTTAATACTTAGCTGCTTGAAAAGTGACAGGTTATTAGCTATATGAAATTAAAACAAATCTGCCTTAAGATTGTCAAACTAACAACCAATTCGCACTGCAAATTTAACTAAAAAAAGCTACCAGTGTTAAAATAGAGATTATAAAGTGCAGAAATAGCGTAATAAATAGGTAAATGTACCATTCTGAGTATGAGAGCTACAATGTGGACATTTATGAAAATTTTCTTTGTGTGCAAAATTAAAAGCTTTTACATATATAGACCTTAAGTATTGTTTCTTTTGATTGTTTCTTCACTGTAGTCATTTTAAAAGAAACATAAAATCATAGGATATAGAATGATTCACATTGATATCCATAACTGAGAATTTATTGCACAGAATACACTCAGTTTTTATGGCTAGGTTTTTAGAATAGCCTTGAAAAGCCCCAGTCCTGAGGTGGATTCAGCTGACGCTGTGGTAGTTTGATCTTGTCACCGCACTGTTCGTTTGAAACGGTCTCTCTGCACAGCACGGATCCTCCTCTGTCTCTCTGCAATAGTAGAGCTGAGGCTCTGTTTGAGGGCTGGGAGGACCACCCCTGACTGAGAGGGTCCAGACCTGGGAAAAGACACATATGTGGGTTTAACTGAGGGGCCCAAGACAGCTTTTTGACATGAGCACCACTGTGAAAAGCTTCTGTGGTTACAAGAGGCAGTAAATGCAGACTTGTAGAGGACAGATATGTGGATTAACATACGTTCTGTCTGGAAATGTTTGAAGACCATGTTTTGGAAATTTCTTTTCTTCTGGAAATTTGCTGCGAAGTACAAAAAAAGAGGAAAAAAATTATAGCCAACTGTGCTAATTTTTTAGAGAAATACTAAAAGATGGTAATATTAGAAATGTTATATTCTCTATCACTTTACCAGGTACCATCACTAAGGTAGGCCTTAGTCAGAATGTGGTTTTCTGGGGTGATTTTCTTGCTCAAAACAATATCTCTCAGCAGTGTCTTCACACGCACTATCTGAAGGAAACAGTCAATGAAGTCATGAAACATTTTCACTTAAATATGCATAAAAATAAATAAAATAAACAGACCTCTGTATTTTTCCATAGTGAAGCTCTGTAAAGCAAATGAAATGTGACTAGTATTGTCTGATGATAGGCATTTACCTCCTGAGACTGTAAGCTGTTAGCGTGGTAAAGCTGCCGAATGATGACCTCACACTCCTGTAGTGTGGGAGCACGTGGAGGATGGGAGGTACTGCTTTGAATTCGAAGAGGCTGTAATGAGGTGATGAGGCCCCCCTTCACCTCTGGGCCATGGTCCTGCCTGGAAGACCCCTGAGTTTCGCCGTCCTTGCCAGTGCTTCTCCCAAGTCGTCAGTGAGACAGAATCAATTAAAAGTAATATCAAATGATGAAGGCAGCTTTGGTTCTGAATTTCCTGTTTCTACACCAACAGGTCAGTTCATTGGCCCCTTTGTACAGAAAAACCTAATGTACAATATATGTGTTTTTTATGGACCGAGTTCTCTGGAGTTTTGAGCCCTTGCGAGTTTTTAAGAGGTGCATAAATTTTACAAAATGGACACTTGTCAATAGTCTAAACGTGTAGCCTTAACAGATATACAAAAGACCGTGTATATTTCCCATTTAAAAATGTCAAACGAAAATGATGTTGAATTTTCTTCTTCAACACATACCAATCAATGTTGGTACAAAGCTGTATTAACAAATGTAACAGATCTCTATAACACCATCTCTTTGCTTGACTGCTAGACATGATGGCTGCAGGTTTACTACACTCCAATAAAATCTGCAGAGTCTTTGTATGAACACAAACTTAAAACCCTGGATAATGGTTTTTATTCAAAGATAACTTTGTTAGGTGGGCAGCATTACAATTAAAGTGTACAGAACCTTTTTTTTAATTACATTATTTTTTAATACATTGTATGGATGCTTCCATATATGCCTTTTGTAAAGGAAGACACACATACCGTATAATCAGCATTAAAACTATCTGCTCTCTGTTTTTACCTTGTCTTTTGCTTCCTTACATGCAGTAACTGTGGAATAGCGCTGCATATAGTTATAAATGTGGTTTTTGTTTCACATCTTCTTAATACTAATAATGTTGATGTAAACATTATCTCACATGCCCTCACATGCCTAAGGTTTTAGGGCTGTTTCAGACAAAACCAGGCGTTGCAGCGATCACGTCAACTATCTACCACAGGGCTCCTGCACTTTTTTTCATGACCCCCTGTGGTCTACACAGACAGACAAACTAAAGAGATTACCAAGATTATGATGAATGGCAGAACTTGTGTTTTCATTTTCATTTCTTATCAGTGTTTTTTTATTGTTTACTTTGGAACTAGACAGTTAATCCTGGACGGTATAATCATAAGGTGAAATGGTCTGAATTTTTTGGCAAAGTCATGATACAGCTTGAATTAGTTTTTCTTTTCTTCATAAACATATTACTAATGATTTTTTGTGTGTGAATACCTTTCAAAAAGAGAAAAAAAAATCTAATCACATTACATCAGTATAAAGGTGGGCAGGCAAAATACTGAATAAGTACCAGATGTACCAGATGTTCATGTACGGGAATTCACCTTTCTGCTTGGTCCTGTGAGGGTCGCGTGTCCTGCAGTGTCTCCTCCAGGTAAAGTCCCGTACGAGCTTCACTTCCTTGCGTTGGTGGTCTAGTTCCTCGTCGACTCTGTGTCATTCCTAAAAGAAAAGGACCCAAGACTAAGATAGTTATAACTGTCAACTGCTGTGCCATTACAATACAAAATGGCATATACTGTGACAGATGATTTTATTTATATTTATTTACCCACTACTTTAAACTTTTAAATCCTGCAAGGATATGAACTGTGCAGAAACAAAAACCTTACCATCAGGAGTACATCTTACCTTTTCTACTTGACTTGACAGGCTCCATTATCAGCCTATACTGCAACTCTGCAACATCAATGTTGAGAGAATTTTTGTGAGTTTTAAGAAGGCACATAAGAGGAACAATCTTGTAACACACTCTTTGCAGGAGACTATGTTTCCACAGGGGCCTGACTGCTGTGAAGGCATGAAGATAGATGACTAGAGAGTCTCCTGAATGGGGGTAAGATGCATTTATACGGAACAGCATGTGACTGGTTCAGTAAAGTGAAACTGGATCTCTGTCCACCCCCCACTTAGAAACTATCAAAACCTTGGAGTTGCTATGCGACCGCTGCACCTAGATTGAATATCTCTCTTCTCAGCACCTTGTCAGGAGGTCTTCAAACCTTTATTTGTTATATAAAGGAAGTGGAAACAGGATACTAAGTTCACCCACCATAAATGAAAAGAAAAAAAAAAACAGTATACATTCTTAGAATCTAGTCGCCACCATATCCTTGAACACAACACTGCATTTTCAAACTGAGAACTAAAAAGTTCTCTGTCTCTCTAAATGTCTATCTATCTACAAATAAAACACAATAATAATCACTATGTATTATTCACTCTTCCTAAATTTTGAAAAAGAAAAAAAAAACTCCTGTAAAGAGGCCCAATCAAGGCACATTATTTAATAGCACATTAACATTTAACCATTTTCTTTCTTTCTTTTTTTTTTTTACTTTTGTTCATCTCAGAACGGAACTTAAAACTGAAACGAAACGTGTTATCCAAATAATTCTTGCTTACTGATGTAATTCATTTGATATCAGCTACTTAATTATGCTGCTGCTGAGCATAATTAAGTGGCTAACAAAGCAAAGCAGCATGAACTACTTCAATGATCTCTTGTTCAGTCGTAAAAGAACGATAAGTATTTAAGATTATCTCAAATTGTTACGCTGAATACTCACAGACAAAACTGCAAAAACCGTTGCAGTACAACGTTACATGGAAAGATGCGTTCATTTTCAAACATGCATGACATTTTACCAGTACACTGATTTCTTCACCTTTATTCTCCCGTCGAAGATACTCTACTTCTGCATGAAGCCTCTCAAGAGTTTCCTTGTGTTGTTTCTGAAGGAACTGGATATTCTTCTGCATTGATGCGACGCGGGGGTCCATGTCGTTGTGACAGGACTTTTCTGCTGCTCTCCCGGCTTCTCTCTCCACCGGTGGTACAACCGGCAGCGGCTGCAATTGGTTCGCCGGTAAACGCCGTGGAGAGCGAGGCTTCCCGAGGCGGCCAACTCGGGACCACTGTGGCAAATGCCTTACCGGTGGCAGTTTGTAACTGGACATTGCTTTAGTTCACTCGGTTAACGAACCATTTTAGCCGTTTTGCTAGCAAAGATGCGAAAACTTGTTTCCGTACGGGCTGACCAACGAATGAACTAGCACCACTAACTAACTGTGTTTTGTCTTACCATAATATACAATGTGGCTGAGTAATCTACAACTAACTAGTTAACTACAGTTTGTGGTCGGAAAATGACTTAAAAGTACTTTTCGCTTCCGACTGACATGCACTCCACTTATACACAACGTTGCCATGGAAACTAATAGGCTTTTCTCGTCATATTTACCCTCAGTTAAGGCTACCAGGCATACCAAGTAAAAGTCAGACGTCCTAGATACGATTGGCAGAAGTTTGAACCAATGGTGCAGGGCCAAACATTCAAATTTAGCCGTTTGATTGGTGGAAACTCTTAGGGGCGGAGCCCTGCCTTGGTTTCGCTGCCTGACAGGCTGACCCGAAGGAAACATGATTGGAGTGTTTGTCGTAGTATTTTGCAAATTATTTCACGATTTTAGAGAATTGAAGTTTGACAATTAAAAAATGAAGTCGACAGGAGGATGGGAGGTCTCAAAAATACTTCCAATTTAAAGATGGAAAATAAACGGTAAACACTTAAACCGCATATGTTTAATAAACTTGACAAACTGTAGTTTAGTACATGTGACAAACTGCCTAACCAGAGTTGTGTTTTCCTTGAATAAATATAATGAGAAGTCCTATCCAGGTTAACTGATCTGGGCAGCAGGTTTCATGGGACAGCACTCTTAATATCTCTACCTGTCTTGTCAAGCTTCCTTGTTTACATAGCTATGAGGACTTAAGAGGAAAATCATCCCTGTGAAGCTAATGTCAGTATGGTGAGGTTAATTGATTAAGCTCAGATTCTGGGTTTTAGTATTACAACACTTATCACAATTCTAAAGGAGCTAAGAACTTGCAGAAGTCTTTTCTTAAACTCCTGTACTTAAATCTTCTTTAAGTGACACAATATAAAAGCTAAGAAAACTCACATCATCATAAGACAAAACAATTTTCCTTTCACTTTATTCATGTTGCAACTCTCAAACAATAAAGGTTACATCACACAGAGAGACACTGAGATAGTGGGTCTGTCATAGATATGACAACATTAAAATGCTTTTGCAATAGTAAGAGACAATGTGGAAGATCAGCAGAAGGCCTGTTCTTTGGAAATGTATAGGTGGTATGGTACTGTTCTCTCCATGCCTGCAGCATCATATACACAAAAACAACAATAACTTAATTTACAATATTTACAGGTAAAACAGAATTAGTAAAGTGAAAACACAAAATGAAAACATTCAGGTATGTTCTTGCCAAACATACAAAATAAATACTCCAAATCAATGACAGATCTGTTATGGGAGTGCACATAGAATCTTTATGAAGGCTGCACTTCATTTTATCTTTACGTGATACTTTAAGCAGTGGCTCTGGTGCTGGTAGGGAGTCAGTATCTCAATAAAGGACACTTCTTCAGAGTAAATACATGCCCACTGTCTGGCACGGTCTCTACACTTCCTAAACCATCCTGCTGTACTTTGCCAATGTACTCTTATGTCAACTGCCGCACAAATTTTCTTTGTGGTGCTTTTGACCTCTACCCAACAAAGCCGTCATTAGGATGGCCAATGGCAATGATTGTAGGAAACAATAAACTGTGACACAAAATCTGTTTTTCAAAGGTAAGAGGTCGACAGAGAAGCAAGTGTGACAGACAAAGAGATTGTGGATGAGTTGATACACACACAAACAAACACATTAAACGCTACAAAAATTTCAGAAAAAGTTCTCTGACAAAATACAGAAGGCCACAAAGCAAATACACATAATGTATATTTAGAGAAATCGATACTGAGAAAAACTTTACCTCCCTTCTGTTCTGCTGATAGTGCTACTATTTTGGCTCTGTAATCTCAGCGTAAACCATTCAGTCCTTACCATACATCAACACCTTATTCTAAAATATGCACTTCACCAGCATCTTAATTAACTTTAAAAAAGGCAGAGAAAAAAATACACCTCAAGGGGAAAGAGAGTAGTCTCCAAAAGAACCCTTGATTTTAAGGGATGTTTTGATTTTAAATATTAAAGTGAGATCCTACTACATCCACGCAAGTCAACTGGAGTCATCTTGTAACAGAGCAATGTCATTAGTTCTGTACAAAGCAAATCCCACTGTCCATTACTACATCAAACATCACTTCACACGATCATACATGCACACAAGCATCTCTATGAAAGCAACCAAATTCTAAGTTCACCCTTTCCATTGGCCCACAAATTAGAGGAATAAGGGTGTCCTGTGGGGATGTATGGCTAAGGTCAATATCAATATTACATTAATATTTCAGGCTTTCAACCAGCACTCCAAATCAACAGGACACTATTCAAAATCAAACACAGTCGTCACACACTACAACTCTAAAATAAAACACAACACAATCAATGCAAAGTTCCAGTATCAGTTTTTCTTTTCCTTTTTCTTCTTAAAGAAATCTTTTTTTAAGGTTTCATAGCTTATACCATCTCTGTGTCAACATTCTCACATACTACCATACTTTACCTTATGACAGTGGCTATAATACAACTAAAACTGCAATAAAAGCATGGAAGTAAACTTACTAAATAAGCAAATCTGTCAAGGTATCTTCAAAAACCAAACACATTTTTGCATGTTCCACTTAAGATTGTTCTTTACAGTACTTAAACAGTGCAAAAAAATTCCAACATTAGTCCCAGGATGGGTCTGAATTTAGTTATCTAACACTTGGCTAATGATGCTCTTTCTCTCCTGTCAGCCAGACATTCAAATTTGATTAAACTTGCTTTACTTTGATTTATATGAAAACATACAGACAGAATATGCAATCGTGTGAAGAAATTATCAGCAAGAATCTGTGTTTTCTGGACCCATTTTCTGCCCGTTGCTTTGATACCTGCCACAATTTACCAAACAAAATCCCTATTGCATCATAGGTTCAATGATTGAATGGTGGTTTTTAACATTAAGCAAGTATAGAATCAGTAAACTGTCCAAACCAGCATAATAACCTACAGTGAATTTAATAATAAAGCCTAACACAATAACAACTTTTTTTTTAAGTCTTTTTGGCAACAGTTTTGTAATAGTGCTTGTATGCACTTCCAGCCACCACCTGTAGCATTGCTATTTATACCAGCCTTCAGCAAGCAATGAAGAAAAAAAAACAACAACAAAAAATAGAAGAAATGGACCCAGGAAAGAAAACAAGGGTATAAGACAAACATACATGTGATGAGAATGATACTTGGCCATTTCTGGTCTTCCTCAGAACGCAGCCTTACTGTATGTAGTTGTACAGTGGATACCGTACTTTACCTGCGGCTACAGATCCTGGAAAAATATAACATTTTGTCTATAGAGTTGCCTAATGCAAGTTTTGTAGCATGATTAACTGCCTAGCAAAACGCTGTCTATTTATGCTTCAATAAGTACTGTTTGTGGGTATGTGACTACTTGGCAATAACTGCTCCTGCATGTGTAACGCCTAGTGAAGGGAAGCTTCTTGGCAGAAAATATCATTTTCAGTGCCAGGGCCAAAGTCCTCTCACACAGACAAGAGTGCAGACATTCTTTCACAGCGCAAGTGCTTCGTGTCCAACACTGGTGCAAGTTTAGTGTTGAGAAAGTCACAGCCACTGACCAAACCTTGTTGAGAGAGCACAAATCCTGTGAGGTTCAGTAGAAAACCAAAGCCTTGTGGTTTTCTTGTGAAACCTGAAGCTTTTCTAAGTGAAAACCATGAAACGTAGGTGCAGATGTGGTTCGTTGGTAATGTGCAGGGTGCAGATGATTGACATCATGTCCACACTCCCAAGAAGCAGCGAAGAACCCTCAAACACAGAGCCCTGACTGCAAAGCTGTGAGGCGCCGTTCGATGCACTCCTTACCTGCAGGCACAAAGGAATTAAAAAAAAAAAAAAGACAGTGGGTGGGTCAGAACTGCAAGTCTTGGCTATGCTGCCCTGCTCAACCAGATGCAATGGTGTCCTGTCCAAAGACAAGCAGCTAAGTTCTGTTTCAACTGTTGTACCATCTCTATGATCTACTGGCTGCCTGACCAGACAAAAATATTAGCATTACTGTACAGATGGAACATTCGAGAAAACAAAAGTGAAGATATCACCATTTAAGTTGATATTTTGCTGCAGAAAAAGGACACACCAAACCATGGCTGGTGCTGTTGAGTGCAGACATTCCGTCTTTTTGTGAGCTGACAGATGTACTTACATTTGCTAACACTGACAATGTCTTCCTGTTCAGTGAGCAGCATAGACAGGCCCTCCATCAGCAGGAGAGCTTTATGGTAGCGCAGGGCTGATGCCTCCCCTTGGTGGAACATCTCATCCAGCGCAGCAGCTTGAACCTGAGATGACATCCAGATGTTCAGGTAAATATATTCATTTTGATTTAAAAAAAAAATATATATATATATATACATATAAAATATTGTTAGGCATTAGTTCCATGACAAATTAAAAAACTGTAAGGCTCTCATCTACCAACTTATGTTTCTGTTCATTTATGTGTAACTTTATCCTCAGTGAATATACAAATACATTTAGACATTTAGATAACATTCCAATTGGAGTCAAATTACTTTAGTGTCTTCACACTATTCCTGTGATCCTAGAGAGGAAGTTTTGGAGGAAATGCTTGGAGCCTAAGTTAAGGAAATGAATTGAAGAATGATGGAGGGAAATTTTCTGAGAGATAAGCACTGAAGTTAGTAACAAATTAACTCTGAGCCTGCAGGCACAGTATTTTAAAATGATAGTTCATGTTTTTTGAAGTGGAGTTGTATGAGATAATTATTCACAGTGTATTACCTACATGTACACGATGGTCTGCACAGCCCCAGTTTGGAGAAGCAGGCAGGAGAACTATTGCAGGAAGCAGAACATTGGGGTTTTTTTTTAATCACCGCCTTTATCAGTTACTTGGTCAGCGTCATTGTGTGACTTCTGTGTTTTAATTTATTTAGTGATTTAGTGAAGTCACAGAAGAACTCAAACAAACTAACCAGTCAGAAATTTGGTTGCTTTGGAGAAAGCAATGTAACAGCTTCAGTTCCTCTTTGGAAAGAGCTGTCTGATGATAAGGTAAAGCTGTGAATATATTCCATACACAGCGTAGACTGATACAGATTTTTTTAGGTGGGCTTTCTTTAAGAGGCTAAAGTGTGTTTTGTTGCTGTCCTCATCGACAACAGTTCATAGCTTTGCTTCCCACACCAGAACTTCTGGTGCTTCACAAAGTGGCTGTATATCGACCACCATATACTGTAGGTGATACACTGATTACATCGTTGCATAAATATCTTACACAATCCCCCTTTAAAAATCCTAATCTATCCCCTTCATGACTACACTATGGCCTGCAGGTCGATAATGACTGTCTCCTTTTCTCCCAGGCAGTCTATTTTTGCCCCCTAGCTTACCATCTGCACAGTGTGGCTAAACAGCAGCCGCTCAGCTTTGATGGAGGTGATTTGGTCCATTAAACGGTGCTTCCTGGAAAAGAAGCGCTCCAGACGGGTGCTGAGCGAGCGACAGGAAGCCACACTTGACTTGTACAGCTCATTCAGCCTCCTCACTACTGTGTGTCAGCAGAACATCAGAAGGAATGTTACTTTACATGCTACAAAGAAAATTACTGTATATTTTGTCACACTCAAAACTGTTTTTGATTTCTCTTTCATATATATATATATATATATATATATATATATATATATATATATGTCAGACACCTTAGGTTCCTACCTTGTTTGACTGTAGCAGATGGGTAGAGTTTGCCCTGTTTGACTCGCTCCATGGCGGTGTGTAAGGCAGTGGACAAGAGTTCTGCAGTCTTTAGGTAGAGAACCAGCTGTTCTGCATGACTGGGAAGATAATCACACACATACACACAGTGCAATTCAATTTCGACTCTAATCATACAAACAAAACAATGTGGGCAATTAATTCTGAACGTTAGTAAAACATCTGAAATATAGCTGTGTATAGCGGAACTGAGACCATAGTTTTTCTTTTAGACAAAACACTCCTCATAATCAAACTCATCTGCAGTCTGTTGTCTTCGATGCCACTGTGAGTGAGGCCCACCCCCCATTTTTCTCTGGACTCTATTTGCACAGATCAACTTCTTTCTATTTTCTTTTTTCTATTGTTTGTATGTCAGCATTGGTTTGCTTTGATTCAAAATTGCACACAAATTTGTTGTGCCAAGCAGTAAGCGAGCCACCAAGGATGCTGCTCTGAGGACATTTTGGTTACAGATTAAACCAGTCATGATCTGTAGAGTGTTGTACAAAAGTACTTTAAAAAGCACTTCATGTGAGTGAACATTTTCTACTGCTTTAGTGCCACATTAAAAACATGGCAAAACACAACTGTAACTATGAAGTAAAAATAACAGGACATGAAGTGCATCTGTGAGTGCAGCATTTACAACAGCCATTCATTAAAAAAGGGTTTAAAAAATGAGAAAACAGTCTCTTTTATTGTTTTTTTTGTTTTTTGTTTTTTTTTAACTGTTGATCATTTTAAGGTATTTTAGGGAAGAACAGAGTTAGAAGGTGCAGCCACAGTGATCTTTTATTTGGAGAGCTGCAACCTCAAACTTCTAAGCCAGGTAATCAACTCCTTGTCCCTACTGAATGTTATCAGGTCTCTTTTAGCACTGAGAACTTAAAACACTGCCAATATTGAAATCAATTTTGCTGTTCGATTGACCCAAAATCCTCTGCAATTGTCTTCCTGGTCCTCTCTTTATTCTCATCCTGTAAATCTGACTCCTTGTAATCTGCGCTGTGACCCAGCTGCTGTACAGCGCAGACATTTTCAGTTAACCATAGAGTCCATGAACTGACTAAGCTTAGAGAAAAAAAAAAGAAAATGATGTTGGGACAGTGACCAAGTTATGTAATTCTTATGCCCACATATTGTGTCACTGAAAGATGTTACAAACCAAGGGGCAAACTCCCCACTTCCGCATTAAAGCCAACCAGGAAGTACAAAAACTTGCAATTCCTCGACTGACCACTTGAGGCTGGCTCCAAAAGGGCGCAAATTCTCATTGGTGTCCATGTTAAAATGGCCAACTTTAGAGCAGAAATAAACATATTTACAGCCTGGTTCAAAAAACGTTTTTTTTTGTCTACAGCTTCTCTACCATCTCATGAAAACTCTGAGGGGGGTGAATTTTTTTCTAACTCATTTGTTTA
>JAQMCX010000027.1:857222-892639 GCA_029814765.1 Acanthurus leucopareius
CTCTAAGCATGAGGAAACACGTGTAGTCAGGAGAAGGAATCATCCGGCACTGAACTGCTGGCCGGGCAGACAGATAAGGCCGAGCTGATGAGCCAAATTAAGATCAGGTGTGCGAGTTCAGTGCCACCTGGCTCCGCCTCCTACCGTGCCTCAGAGCTGCAGTAAAAAAAAGGAAAACAAAAACACACAGAGCGAGGAAGGGGAGAAGACACAAACACACACACACTACAAAAACAATCAAACAAAAACCCGGAACACAACACTCAATTAAACGATCATCAAATTAATAATCACCTTAATCAATAAACAATAACAAAAGGAATTGGATCACAAATAAAATACAAACAAAGCAACCAAAAGCAATACAAAATAAATCAAATGGAATTAAATAAATGTCCAAAGTAACTAAATAATGGTATTAATCAAATAATGGTATTAATCAATAACAAAATCAGTGGCAAAGAATGTTAAAACAGTCGCATCGATGCAGCGGTATCCTGACAGCGGAACCAGGTAATATTAAAAGCAGACAGGCAATAAGACAGACGATAAAGCCAGATCGACCATTGAGCCAAAACAGCAGCACCATCCAGCGAGCCGTGGCGGTGAATTAGTCTTTGAATGGACCTCACCGGCGCAGCGTCACAGCAGGCCATGCAGCGGGGTTACTCCCGACTTCTGCCTGGTCAAAACTGTGGCACAGATTATTAATAATTAGCCAGGAGGGGAACAATAAAAAAAGGAGGAGAAGGGAGAACGGACAACGCCAACTCACCATGAGGATGCACAAACCCACACAAGGGGGCTTCCAGCGGGGCAGCCCGGTCCCCATGGCAACAGTAATCTGCGACCTGCAGCAGAGAACGGACTGTGTGTCTGCTGTGCAATATGGCACGCTAAGCAGGAGGAAGAACGGCGGTGTGCATACCTGTACAATGACAGAAGAGCGTGCTCCACGATGGCCAACATGCCAAACAATGCTCCGGAACGTGCCGTGCTGTGCCGTGCCGTGCCACGCCACGCCACGCCACGCCACGCCACCACAGTGGAAGAGTGGCCCTGGAAGAGGAGAGAGAGGGCAGCGGATGGATCCAGACCCATATATAAAAGGTAGGTGGCACCGCCCTGCAGTCAGTGGGGACAAAGAAACCACAGCGCTGTGCTAGGAAGGTCGAGGAACAGCACACCTACTACATGAGCATAAAATTAATTTAGCTTTGTGTTGAATCCCTTTTGTTTGTTGTGCAGCCAGTGAGGGCAAAAACCCTTTATTAAGTCGAACTTCCATGACAGGTTTCTGAATATAAAATGTACTGCTATGTTTGTTTTGTTTGTTCCAAATGTTGTCCTATAACATTTATTTTCTGCTGATTGTTGATCAACATGAGGAAACGTCTAGGTCATCTGAAGGCCGGATAGGCAGCTTTGCTAATGCATATGTCCTAGAGAGACATGTAACTTGGTTTGCACCATTTGGGCTTGTTCCAACTGTTAAAGTGATTTTGAAATGGACTTATTTGTAGGTGGAACTGATGACATATTTTGCATTTTGATTCAATTTTAGTGGAGCTTGTGGCAATTGGTGTCTGGCGATGAATGAAACTGCACAGACAGTGTGCATATAAGTAAAAGGTTTTGCAGCAACACACACAAACACACACACACACGCACACACCCACACCAAGGGGCAAACTCCCCACTTCCACATTGAAGCCAACCAGGAAGTACGAAAACTGGCAATTCCTCAACTGACCGCTTGAGGCTGGCTCCAAAAGGGAGCAAATTCTCATTGGAGCCCATGTTAAAATGACAAACTTTAGAGCAGAAATAAACATATTTACAGCCTGGTTCAAAAAACGGTTTTTCGTCTACAGCTTCTCTACCATCTCATGAAAACTCTGAGGGGAGTGAATTTTTTTCTAACTCATTTGTTTATTTTATATTTAAGCTTAAAATGCTGCATTTTTTTGCATAAATTAGGGTGTGGCCTCATTGATTGACAGCCTGTTGACGGCTAGCCGGGGGGCTGTTAGGGTGTGGTATCCGTCCTTCAACCCCGCCTTAGCCCCATGTCTTTACCCATATTTGGTTCTTTGTCGTTTAGGCGGGCTGTAAGCAGAGTCAGGCTCAGGCAAATGGCGGCGCCCAGGATGAGATTTCTGAGGCTTCACTTTGGCTCAGGCAGAAACCAATGGGTGACATCATGGAGGGTTTGTTCAGTGTTTTATACAGTCAACGGTAGAAACATAAACATTGCGCTCTTAAAAAAGGTTAACTACAACATAAAAGTCTGACCTGATAGATATGTTTTCTTGTTTATTCCACTTAAAAAAAAATAGCTGCTTTGCACCTTAGTTTATTTCTCATTTTTTCACCAAACATAAAGCAAAGGCAGGAGGATCCAGGCTTGAATCACCTTCAATCTAAACTGGATTGAAAAAAAACAGCTTCATTGCCATCAAAAAAGGCTCACAGCCACAGTGGATGTGGCCTTACCTCCACTCTCGGCTCAGTGAGCTTATCTGATCTGCTACCAGGCTCTGCTGCTGAAGGACGCAGGGATGAGAAATGTCCCCCAGCTCTCCAATCACCGCGGCCCCACGGGCTCCAGCCACCTCCATTAGACAGCAGGCGAAATCCAGCGTGAAGCGCAGGCTTTGCACAGTGTCTGTGTGCTCCTGCTGCTCTCCGACAGAGGCAAGAGGTGGTTCAGAGGGAGAATTTGAAACAGAGGACACAAGGATGTGATTATGCATTCAGTCCGCATTAAGAGGAGACAGGTTATTCAATGCATTTCATTATTCTGCTCTCAGATCCCACCGTGGGCTGTTTTGCAACAATTTCTTAAGCTAAAGATGCTTCAACCACAATTTGCTCTTATCTCACTTTCTCACAGCTCACACTCTCTGGAAGGATTCTCTATTTCAAGATTATTTGAGAATGAACCCTTTATTGATACACACGACAAAAAGAGTCATTGCTGAGTAAATAAATAGAACACCCATGATCAAACGGGTGACTGCTTTTTCACATCTTTGTAGAGCTGTGCATAAAACCTGCTGCTCACCTCCATCAGCGTCTCCTCTGGCAGCTCAGGCGCCTCAAAGGTTATTGGACCGCCCATGTTGGCTGTGATAGGATCAGTGAAACTGTAGCGAGGACTGGAAGGAGCCTCAAAGCCATCCAGGTAGGTGCCTGTCTGTGGGTAGCGGCTTGTGAAGGAGCCTGCAGGGCTGACTGAAGTGAAGGAGCCTGCAGGAGTCGAATAAAGATGGCAAAATATATTTTATTTATTTAATCTTTTGTACAGACACGAGCATTTTCATTTTTGCAAAGTAACTAACTACCTTCCATGCTGCTTATTGTCTTTGGCAATCAAAATCTTGTCAGTGCTTTTCAGTTAATGATCTAAAACTACCAAGATTTTTATGAATTTGCCTTTTTTAAAACACTCCAAGTGCCAATTACCATTTGGAAAATTGTGTGTTAGGAAAAGCAGTCATTTTATTACTCTCTAAAAATAATTTTACTACTTCTCTCCACAGTTGGGCTTCATTTCAACCTTGGCCACTAGAAAAAACAACCTTTTATGCTTACCTCTATGACATTTAATTAAATTTCCACATCATGGAAAATGAAAGTATTAGCCTCACAGTGGTCTGTGCTGTATCATGTGCAGAGTGTAATGTAAATGCCACTGTGTTGGTGGAAAATGATTCATATTTGCTGCAAAAGGGACTTGTATTTTAGTCGTGTTTAGGCTTCACATGAGCTACCTGAGTATTTCCTCTGTCTGGAGGTATGAGGTGGGGTGCTGCCACTGGGAGGAGAGCCCACAGTGAAAACCACCTGTGCTGGGCCGCTAGAACCAGGCGCAAAGCCTCCCCCACCACTGGGGGACACTAGAGGGCAGAAAAGAAAAGTGGTTGAGGAGGAAGGAAGGTGGAACACTTACAATTACATGTGTACATCACTAACTATTTTTATTTTATAATAAATACCACAAACTGCTAGCTAAAAATAACAGTTTTTCATAAGCATCTAATTTTGAAGCAAGAATGCTACATGATAGAAGGAGCTGTGTAAATATGCTTAAATCCAAACTACATATGTGTGTTTGTTAATGACAGTCCATAAAACCTGCCTACCTGTTATGTCTATGGCTTTTTCAGAGGTCAGATTCTCTGTGCTGCTTCGGTCCCCCACAAGTCCGACTGGTCCAAAGGCAGCCATCAGCAGCATGTCAGAGAGACGACCAGCACTCTGAGACCTGCACCAGACAGACAGGACACAGAGACACAGACACAGAGACAGAAACAGAGACAGAGCAGAGGATACGGAGAGAAAAAAAAGTGGTATGTGAACATTCTTGTTTAACAAACATTTTTTATCAGCTTTATTTATTCACTTATTTTTTCCTTGCTCACTAAATTTAACAATATCTGTCTCTGTCTTTTTTCTACATACATGAGAAGCCTCTAAAATGACACTCACCTTCTAAAACATAGTGTAATTTATTTATGAAACGAAAACTACATTAAAATTTTTTTTAAAATGTCATGGGTAACTGAAGTGCAAGGAGTTGCAATATAAAATTTAAAGCCGGCAACAAAACTCTCCAATTTTCAAAATCATTTGTTTTAAACATAAATAGTTTGGCATTGCACAAGCACTCCTGTCTATCCTCTTTCTGTAGGTAAACAATGTATTATACAGCATCAGTGTGACAAACATAACATTAAAAAACAGGAAAAACAACAATCTAACCTTCCGAAGCCTCTTGTGTCATCATTCAGCCTGTGGATGCAGTGGGCAGGTTGAGTGACCTGTGTTGGTGCTTGTTGTCCTGGCTCTCTGGGCTCTGCTGGTGCAGTCCTGCTGCATGGGGGCCCGATGACCAAACCCTGCTGTGTCAGGAAGGTCACGAGGTTCGGAGAGCTGGGAGGCTTTGGGAATTCAAATGGAGGGACGGTCTTAGGAGAGACAGGAGAGAAGCACCAGAGGTTTGTTTAAACCTTGTGGTTGTCTTTTCTTGTTCTGTGTATCTAAAGAAAACCCACACAGACACGCACACACACAAACACACACACACACACAACTGACTCACCCTGGAGGGGGAGCCCAGTATGGTGGGGAGGGGGCTACGCTGCATCAGCTCACTGAGTCTGGGGGAGGAGTGTAGAGGGCGAGTGGTCATGAGGCCCATTGATGGGGCCACCACAGGGTCCGAATGCTGCTTCCTGATCTTCTGCCTGCCACCGCCACTTGCACACTCTAACAAACAGGGGGCACTGTGGAGTCGAGTGCCAAGTCCTGTCGTCTGTGGGTGTTGATGACAAGTCGGCCTGGGTTCAGTGTTCTGAGGAGCTGTGGGATGTCAGACAGTGAGAATATTTGTGCTTTTAGACAGCAGGTGGCATCGAATAATGAAATGTCAGACAGAACAACAAGACAACACGTCTACCGAGGGACAGCAGAGACGGACAAGTTCTGTCTAACTCCCCCACTGACCTGCTGGCGTGCACCACCAGACAGCAGAGGAACTGTGCCAGCATGAGGCACAGAGGAGTAGAGAGCAATGCATGGCAGGAAGGAGAATAACGGGTGGTGAGAAATAGAGTTCTGTGCATGTAGGACGATGGTTCATTGTCTCAACAAATAACTTTCCAAACTTCCGATAACTTAGAGAAACACTTGGCAGATGCTAACCACGACCTTATTTCCCTGTTTTCCCCCTGTTGAATTTTCAGTCACCGCATAAAACAATTGATTACTTTGTATTTAATTTCCCTGTTTATTTTGACAAATCAATTTATCATTTAATCAAAAATAAATATGTAGAAAATTGTATGAGGTTCCAAGAGTCTTTCAGTTTCTTGTTCTGTCCAACTAAAGATCCAGCCTCAATTAACAATGAATGAATACAAAGAAGAGCAGTGCATCATCTTCTATGACAAGTTCAAACCAGCCATTGCTGTATATTTCTTCTTCATGAATGAATTAAAGGGACTTATCAATGTGATCAATCCATCCTAATCAACATAGGCATAAGAAAGAAAACGTTTTTCTCTTATTTCTTTCAATTTTTGCATTTTTAAAAAAAATACTTAATACTTCTTGCTCTTCAGGCCTCTAAAAATACCTCAAATTCCATTTTGAAAAACAAAAAAATCCCTATTCAGTTGAATTGCTTACAACTCGTCATGTCACCAGTTTTCCAAAGTTACACTACAATAAAGCCAACAACCAGTTAGCTGTGAAAGAGACTCTGATCCTTTTGTATCACTTAAGTTTTCTTTCAAGGTGTAAATACAGTATAAAGAAAGCTTTTATCTGGATCTGTGAATGAGGTTTACAGAGCCAAGATTAGCCTCTGTGCTACCTTGTGGGGAGAGCTGAAGGGGTCTGGTGCCTCCCAGGGACAGCCTGCGATTGGTGGTGACTGCTCCCTGGCCGTAGGGTGGTGAAGGCCCGGCCCGTGCAAAGCCCAGAGAGCTCCCACTGCTGCAGCGGCGAACTGTTGTTGACAGCCTAATAATAAAAAAGTTCATAAGTCAGTGCTGTCAGATTGATAAATTTAAATACTATTTTGCATTTGCAACCATTGCAACTTGTGTATGTTTGAGTTGCAGAGGATACAGACCGTGGTGAGCCATCCTGTTTGGTTGAATGGAGGTTCTGCTCCATGCGCTGGTAGTTCTGGAGCTGAGTGGGGACTGGGATAGGCAACGACTGACCATGGTTTCCATAGCTACCAACATAGTTACCTCCTGGGAACTCGCTGGGCCTGCCAACAACAGTGAGAAGAACACAGAGTGCCGGGGGAACAGACCACAGAGGAGAGAGTGTGGACACAGAGAGGTTTTAACACTTTCAACAGAACACCAAATATTCTGGAGAAAACACTGAAATCTGTTACAATTCTACAAAGCTCATACAGTCTTTGTTGTATAAAAACTAAAACTAATAACTATGAGTTGAGTACCACCTGCCAAATTAAAAATGTGACAAACTTTTTGAACTTTCAGCATAGCTAATACTTTAGAAAATATGTTCATGCAGATAAAACACTAAGATCTACACATTTTAAGCTTTTTAGCTCTGAAAATGCAAACAAACCCAAAGGTGTCAAAAGAATAACATAGTCAGGACATACATAGTCCATTATTTTTCGTCATTTGATCATTTAGTTTTGTGCCTGATAGGGTTATTCTAGTATTCTCAAATCTGGGCTCTATTTTTACATGTTTTGGTGTGTGTTATCTTTTAGGTGCTAAGGAGTTGTACCAGTAGATAGCCTCAGCTGGTGGCTGTGAAACAGCCTCCTCTCAAATTTTTATTTTTGGTGAAGCATAAAATTTTGTTTAACCAGAAACAGCCATTCTATCACTTTGTTCTAGCTACCAGACTCCACTAGCAAAAACAGGGATTTTACCTTGCAGAACAAGGGATTTGCTGTCTAAAGCTGACTTGCTAAGTTGTGTTTTTGTGTGACCTCTGTGTTTTAAAGTGTTTGTTCCAATTCAAATACCCTTACCATTTTAGGATTGTGATGCGGTCTTTGCAGCTGTTTTGCAGCTGTGTTGCAGCTGCCCAATGTGGTGGTCTACTGGACCAATTACAAAACCTTTAGACCAATTAGTCATTTATGGACGCTAAATTTTAATAAGGCTCAGGTTTAAAAAAAATACCAGAACTTCCCTTTGTATTACGCTGCTTTAGTCAACTGCAAAGCATGGAACCAATTAATTAAACAGATATAAGGGAATTTAATCTTTTCCACTAGCTACTTTGATAACTGCAGCTTCTTCTTCTGCCAGTAACCATTTTTATATATCACAGTGTCTTGCCCTCTGAGCTACACAGCACCACAGCTTTCAACACAACCGACATCCAGCTTTGTGCTGTTACCTGACAGGACTTGGAGACCCACTGTAGGAAGGTGAGTGTGGTGGTGTTTTGGCTTGACTACACAGACCAGCCGAAGCAAGAAGGGAGCTGATTAAAGAGAGGGAGGAGAAACACAGGCGAGATGTTTTCAGGGCACTGCTATTTGAAAAGGAAGACAGCATATATTCTCATTTTTTTTTATCCATTCAACTACTGACAGTCTTTTGTCTTGAACAGGTATGTTTTCAGACACAGTGCCATAACCACACTGCATTTGTGCAATACAGATGATGTCAATATCTGAATAATCAGTCATGGCTCCTTACCCACTGTTCATCAGGCTGTCCTGCAGCACTTTACTCTCACATGTCAGCTCACCTGCTGGTGAAGCAGGAAAATCAAAAGAAGAAAAAATTCATCAAAGAGTGAAAAGGTCATTTTATGACCTCTTTTACATTCTAATATGTGAATAATAAACATCAAAAACAGAGACTGAAAAGAACACCAGAGAATAGATGTTTGGATAGAGTGGAGCTCCAGTTTTTAAATGCCACATAAAAGCTTGCTGATGAAAATAAATAAATAAATGATGACTTCAAATGCTTCAGCAGTAATTCCACAGATATGAAGCAAAGGCTGTGACTATGCACAGCTGCATTTGATATTTAGGTAGGGATCCTATAGAGGAAAAAAAAAATCTCTCCTTACTGGTGAAGTGAGCAGGCACTATGACAAAGTCATCTGTGTCACAGGAGGAGGAGTTTTTGCTGCTGCCGCCACCTCCAGACGAGTCCTTGAGGAGAAAACCAGCGGCCTCCTGGGTAGGGGAGGCCAGAGCCTTGGCACGCAAATGCTGAACCTCAGCAAGAGACTGCTGCAGAGTCAGGGAGACAGAAGGCGGTAGATAAACAAGGAAAGAAATGATAATAGGAGCAAACAGTAAAGAAAGAGCAAATACGTGCTGACTTGGTTGGCAACTTTGACTATACATGAAAAAAAACACAGCCTCATTACTCAGATACAGACAGTGAAACAAAGAGGGAAAACAGGAATAATAAACACGAACCGGTGGTGAGGCGAGGTGAGAGGTGGAGGAGCTGCTACACGAGCTGGCTGATGCAGAGCTTGGGAAGCAGGTCATAGACACAGTGGGAGTTGCTTTAACAAAATGCAACGCATCGGTTAGCAACTCAAGGAGATGAGGTTTTAGTGAGCAACGTTGAATGTAAACAGAAACTTTGTTTAAAACAAAACTCCAAAGGGCATCTATTATGGATTGTTCTATGCTGTTTTTCTAACAAGAAATACTAGGTTTTTTTTTTCATGCTAACATCATCAGCTAACATCACTACGGGGCTGACTCTACTGTCACATGGAACAAAAGCATAATTTAAATGAAAACTACAGTCTTGATATTAGTGCAATCTTAAATTACTTTAGAGTTATACTTTATTTTGAGGTGATGTGATGTTTTGTTACTGTTTTAAGCAAATGTGGTTTCAGAAAACGCACAGTTAGTTAACTGATGTGTAAACTGAAACTAAATGTGAAACTTGTGAGACTGTTCCTGAATGAAGCACTGCACTGCACTGTGCATGTAACAGGTGCAAACAGTAACTGTCATGAGTAAGTATTCCAATTAATATCACTTGATGATCCTTAGCACCTGAGTTATACAAGTTTTGTGACCAACGATAAGTGCACATTTGCGATTGGCTGACTCCTGTGTAGAAGCAGCACTGTGATGGGAGTCTCAAAGCTCTCCATCAACAGACCTGGAATGGCACAAACTTTTCCTCATCTTTTCTTTTCCACTGCATATGTGGGGTGACTTTGTCCACCAGGGTCAAACTGTTAAGGCCAAGTACTACTAAAAAGAATAGTGCAAACAACCTGACCTGTGGCCTGCAGGCAACTGGGCTCTCCAACATGACAATGTGCTTGCTCAGAGTTTCTGGCAGATGATTCGAACCCCTTCTATTTACTAGATTAGGTTCAAATAAAACTAGTAATGAAGCTTGGAATACATACTCATGACAGTTTTAGCTGGCACCTGCTTTATATGCACATTACTGCGATTTGCTCAATTCGAGCACAACAAGCACAGTCTTGCAAGTTTTTTGACCGCACCTCTTGCATGACACAACATAGGTGCAAGATCATTTGAAATATCACATAAATACAATTCACAACCAGTCCTGAAGTTATGTATCACTGACAAATATGAATCTAAGCTCTATTAAAAAAAGTGTATTGTTAATATTTACTTACTCTTTTTCATGGATGAGCTAGCCTCCAGGAAGGGATGAGAAAAAAACTCATCTGTCAACACAAGGATAAATTACATGTATAAGTATATTATTATGTATAATTACACAGAGAAAGTGAAACAGAATTTTTGTTCCCACATTCAGAATCTATGAAACAGGACAAGATACAAATATAACACAGATGCACATAATCCATCTCCTCTTGTTTCTGCCTCGAGACTACCAATGAAATTCTGCAGTTGTGCTAATTCCGGCACATTTGCATCAATGTGTAATACTGATCTGTTGATGAGGGGTGATTAGGAGGGTTGCGCAACATTTAATTAAAAAATAAGCAGAATGAAACAAAATTCTTTTGAGTGCACTTACAGACACATTAGTATCCTGGTCATGTCTGTGCAAGTAAACAGCTCATCCTCGTTTGAGAAACCTGGATGAGACCTTATACCGATTTTGAGGGAACTGGACACAACCTGGAGTACTCTGATGGAAACCAGGACACTGTGGCAAACACCTTTTCAGGTTTTTCAAGTTTTTTTTAACCATCTCATAGTGGTTGAGATGATGAGACACAGACACACCTGCAGGCGCATGATTAAAAACCTAGATAACATTATGATTATGTGATAATAAATAACCAGGTGTGTTAATGGTCCATGTAAATGCCATTTCCCATATTCACAGGGATATTTATTGCATCTGTTGTCAGTGACTAGATAATTATTATAAAATGCCATGTCAGTACGTTATCAGTGTTGGTGTGCATCAACACTACACGGACAAACATTTCTTCAGTTGTACTGTGCTTGATGTTCACCCACCAAAGTCCATGCGATCCTTGTGGTTGCGCTGCAGAAGACCCAGCAGCAGGTGCCTCAGATGGCTTGAAGTCTCTCTGGGGATGCTGTAAACAAAGAACAACACAATCAGTGTGTGCTGCTGTGCATAGAAATCAGTCCATTTAAGGTCAGATAACACAACAGAGGGTTATTGCTACAGACATAGAAACACTGTTAGACTGGTTTACTCTGTTATTTTTTTTTTTTTTACTATAACTGGGAAAATTATCTGTGTTCCTTCAAGAAAATATAAATTCTGATGGTGTCTTCCACAGGTAATGAGACTGTAATGTTCCTGAAAACATATTTTTTTAGGTTGGCTTTATTGGGCAGCTGTAAAAAATAACTAGAATGTAAAGCGTACAGACACTGTGCTGTAAAAGACTCGTTGTCGGGGATTTGTTGGGGACCTGTCAATTCTAACAATGTTGTAAACTAGCTGCTGTTCAACTGTTAAAACAGCCCAGCTGGCAGGCTCTAATTGGCAGCATTTCTGTTTGGAGAAGATTTGTTTTGGTCTTTTTAATATCAAAGCATTGATATGTTACAGCTGTGCTGCTAAAATATCCGATTTAATGGCAATGTAACATCACAGAAACATTTTCAAAGACTGCTTTAGGTAAGAGTTTCAATTTTCAGTGTTTTTTTCTATTGTGCAGACGCATCAAAGTAAAGCTTTTAATTTTTTATCCAAACCTATAAAAGAACAATGCAGAAAAAAAAACAATCCACACTTCAATATAATCTCCTTTTACTATAGGATCTGATAACCACATGAAAAATATTCATGCTGTCATCTGACTGTAAATACTTACTTGGGGCTGAGAGTCTTGTTCTTCTCATAGAACAGCCGGAGGTCCTGGGGACTACTAGCCTACAGATGACAGAGATAGTTGAAAACATGTAAATATCTGTATAATTAAGTGTGTGAATGTATATTTACAGTAATTGTACAGCTTGTCGTCATTTCTCAGACTAAACTCTGTGCCAGGCTCTGTTAATGACACGCTCACTTAATGACACATAATGACATGAAACCCTGTTTTAAGATGCCTGTCAAAAAGTGGAGCCACTCGGGTTGTTTTGAAAATGCTGCAGAACCAGTTCAGAAGTTCAGAGGAGGTCCTTCGCGATAAGTTATGTGTTTCATCTTTCATCAGCATTGCTCGAGTCAGCTGAGGCAAACTGCTGGTTTCATGCTCTTCTTTCACATGATCTGCTGAGGAGACGCAGCCTGTTTGAACACTTTCAGCAGCCAAGTCTGTGCTGCAGTTTCTCACAAGCCTAAAAACATGTTACATGACAATTCTGCAATGCATTGTGTTAACGCACTTTATTTTGGTGCCATTTTAAATACAGCACATTTTCCTACACTTTAATAGCAATACTTGCTTTAATGTCATTATCTAGAGCAGGATATATACATACTGCAAATAAGCACACTTACAGTATGTGTATGTTACTCACATACTCTTGAGGTGGCCAGACGGACAACACATACAGACCAACAAAGAGTCCAGATCAGCACTTATTTTGATGTCAGAGATACAACCATTACAAAACTAGGAACATTCGAGAGGCTTTCTTTCATAGAAATAAAAGCAGATACAGGCAGCATAGCTTAGCATAACTTTGGCCAGTGTGTACAGTGTGGTGTAAGACCAGCCAAGAGAGGGATGAGGAACCTAAAAGAGATGTTGCAGTACTGTAAGTGGCAGTGAGAAAGTTGCTGAAAGTAGCTGCTGGCCCATCCCTGAATAACAGTGTGAGAAAATATCTGTGAATCATATCAAGTCACAAAAAAAGAAAGTGTGTACGCAGTAGAATGTGTGCCTGAGTCATCGGCTTTACACCTTGGAAAGTAGCGCGTTTTACCTGAAAAGGAGCCTTCCCAGTCAGGCACTGAAACACTATGGTTCCTATGCTCCACAGATCAGCCTTGGCATCGTAGTTCTGGGACATAATGACCTCAGGAGCCTAGTGAGGAAAACATGGTGAGATCAAGCAACTTCAGCGGGACTCTACTAAAAACTGTGTTTTCCAAAAGACAAAATGTTATTTCTTTAAATTAAAAATAAAGAAACACTCTTTGCTCAAGATGCTGTTAACTTTAGGCAAAGTCTAATTTTGTTTGTGTTTAACAACTGTTTTGACTCAGATCTAGAAAACTTATCAAAGTGCTTACCATGTACATGGGGGACCCACAGAGTGTTGCAGCCATCATGTTGTTCTGAAGGTACCTGGCAAAGCCAAAGTCCGCTGCACAGAGAAAGAGTGAGGGAGGAGGGAAAAGCGGGAGGCATAAAGAACAAGGGAAAACAGAAGAGGAAGTTAGTTAACATTTTGTGCTGTAAGTGGATGCAGTAAATATTAATAATATATGTTTATACAGAAAGTATGGAGACCATGTGGAACACCACAAGCCCACGATAGTACCCAAAGAAAAACTGCAAATGTTTCTCCAAACTGTCTCTTTATTCTAAAATCCAATTAAACCTTTGAAACCCTCCACAAATAATGGCTGGGATGGAGATCCTCACCATCCTTACTATGATTACAGGTATGATGACAATGCAGCTTTATCACACTGCTATTCACCCACTAAAAATACAGATCAGTTTGCTCTACAGTAAAATTGTAGAGAGGAGTAAAAACTGATTAATCGTTAACAACATTATTAACTCAACTAATGTCACTTTAATATCCTGAAGTGCAAGCAGTCAGTCTTTTTAACGAGCCAACGAAATCACCTTTAAGCTCTCTCTGTGCCTTTATGAATGGACTTGTGTGGCAGTACTTGATCCTATATAAGAACAATGAGTGTGTGTGTGCTTGTTTGTGTAACTAAGTGAGTTTTCCCAGTCATGAGGCTATTATCACTCTGCAGTGACTGAGACTGACACCAACTCTCACACTTCACTCCCACAAGGCAAATAAGTTCTCTTAGAGGAACGAGAATTAGTGGGATTGAAGATTAGCCAAGTTTCCAAACAGCTTAACAACACACACTTGCTCTCTGTACTCGGTCATGGCATTTATTATGGTGATCTCTTGTTGCTGCACCAATGTTATCCTTTGGGTCAAATCAGTGAAAACTGATGAGATACATGCATATTGTATCTGTGAGCACGTTTCCCTTCCTTGGTCCATTTTTAAAATGCTTTAATGGAGTGAAGATTAGCCTCTCTGCTGAGGAAAATTGTTAGATTTTATATTTCATCTAATCAATGTCCTCCAACAAGTCCAGTCTTACAATCCTAGCGTAATAAATGACCTCATGGAAATCATTATCAGGCCCTGCTGCAGTAAAAGTGTGTAAAGAGCCTGATTACAGTGTGGGGATTTCCATGTGTGCCGCCTCATTAAATTCCATTAACTTCATGCTATAGAGGGTCCTGGTGCTTTCTCATCAAACCCAAATGTAAGCTGTGCTCTCATGTGTGAAATGATAAGATGTTTTTGCACATTTAATTCAGACTAATATAGTTATTTGCCCATTATAATCAATAGATACTGCAGAATTACACCTAGTACTGCAATATTTTAAACTAAAAATATACTAATTTCTTTTAAACTGTTGAAGAAAAGTGCACACAGACTGTCACACCACCAAAACCTACCGATCTTAATGCAGGTGTTGTTGGAGTGCGACTTGCGTCCTGGTGGGTAGGAGAGCAGAATGTTCTGAGGTTTCAGGTCCCTGTGGATTATTCCTTTGGCCTGCAGGACCCTCATGGCCCCTGCAATCTGCTGCAGGAAAACCCGAATAGTGTCCTCACTCAGGGTGCCTTTGGCTGCAGAGGAAAAAGAGGCAAAGAAATGAAAGGTTAGTGAAAAACAATTCAATTTTGGTAGACCTGGGGGGCTGAGGTGTACTGTGCGTGTGGAATTAACTTCTGAGGTCACAATGTGGAGGTGCAGTGGACACAAAAGGACAACATGATCCTCTTCATTGATTCTCATAGGAATTGCTCTGAATTCTAATTCTGTTTTTTTCCTGATACACCTTGGATACATCTTTCATAAAACAGACTGGCTCATTTTTATTGTGAAATACCTGCAGGCTGTATTTTTCCCTCACTGTTGTCTCACATCACCCCACTGCCACCTCCTGCTCCCTGTTCCCTCCTCCCCTCCACTCATCTCCTTCATCTCACGGTGGTGTGATGTGTTTCTGTAGGAGAGTCCTTCTCTGGCTCCACCTCCCTTTCATAACATTTTTTTTTTTTTTTAAAGCCAGGCTCAGACTTAACTTTTGCAAGGAAAAAAAAAGTTTTACTCATAAATCACAGTGGTTCCAAAAACTCTCATGAAAATTTTTGTGTAACAACACAGGCAGAGACTATTATTGGAATGGGTCCTCTACTTAGACTCTGAGTACCTGACAGCCAAAGTTAGCAGCTACAGCTATAATTTGTCTGCAAATGGCAAGTGGCTGACGTCTTCTTTCCCATCCTGCCCACGAGTCTGTGCCGATTGAGAGCGCTGCAGTTTATGAGATGTGGCCAACGTGGACGAAACTGCAGACTTTATTATATCATCATGACTCTCCCAGTTTGTAAGGCTTAAACTCATATTTTCAAGAGACGAAGTACTGTATGTCTCACTTATGATGAGTAAGGACAGAAGGACATCAGAGGGAACTTCCGTGTGGTTTTATTACACTGTATATCAAACTCTTATTTTAGCCTCAGGTCTTCCAAGTTCATGAAGCAGCCAATCTGTCTCTGTCGTCAGGGCCCCAGATGAAAGGCCATTTCCTGCGGTCATACAGGATGCCTACAAAAACACAGTTATGACCTGAATGGCTGCCTTGGGGAAAATATAAGCACTTCAGTCTTCTCTGCAGATCTGCAAGAACTGAAAAATAACTCTTCTTCTTGTTCTACTCCATATCTTAGCTAACAGTTCCTCTACAATGTTCTTTTTTTTAGATCCCCAGAACATGTGTTTCTATGTTGAGTGACAGCATTGCGATTAAAATGCCTTTAATGCTTGCTTGCAGCATTTTCACTCAAGAGATTCAAGCTTATTCTACTGTTGGACATTGTGAGCTCATTATAAAAAGAAGTCTTCTTGCACTTACAGTGTAAGTAGTCAGCAAGGTCACCTCCATTGCAGTACTGGGATTAAAAAGAGACAGAAGGGAGAGAAAGAGAGAGCAAAAGGAGGAGAGGGAGAGATGAAAAAGGCATAACATCAGGGTTACACGAAGGGCTCATGAGTAACTTTAGTGAATAAGTGACTGACATCGCCTGCTCTCTAAAGGGGCTAGAAAGCAAATGAGATCAGAGCAGCGGTTTGCTGAAGACTGATGTGTTACCCGACTTGTACTCTGGCTCACACTCCCAGCATCAATATGACTGAAGCTAGGAAAGGACAAGGTGTGTTAAGACAAGTAAGACTCTGACAAGCTGCCTCACAAGTCATATTCTCTTTATGGCAGTGATAAGGACCGGACAATAATACTAATAAAGAGAGTCAGAGAAGTGCAACGGGCAGGTTCAGCTTTGGTGATCCTGTTTGTAAACAGCAAACTTTATTTTACTGCTTTATTGGAATGGCATATTATTTGACCTTTTGGCCTTGTTAAGATTGCCAGCCAAGGTTCTTTTCATAGCATATTCAGATTGAATTTCAGATTGATTGTAGAAAGTTTTGCTGGAAAAAAAGCTACATTAGATGTGATTGAAGAAAATAGGATTTGAGCCATATTTGGAGGTGATTTGAAATATGATTCCAACCAGATTTTCATAAATGTGTCTCATTCCAGATATACCGGTACTGGGCTCTATATTGGGAGTTTAAAGTGTTTTTTTGCATCACTTTCAACACAACAATAACTGAAGTTAATCTGAGGGCTGAGCAGAATCCATGCTGCTTCCAACAGAGCGTTGTGAAGGACAACACAGACATCAGCAGTCTATAAACACTGAAAGAAACTGTTTGCTGGGCTTTTGTAGAAAGGAAACGCATCCATGACAGAAAGGCATGTTATTAAAGTACAGAGCTACTGACGCCTATGACTCATGACCATGGCAACTCGTGCAGATGGTGACGTCTGGAAACACAAATTTGATCTCATCACTTTGAAAAAAAAACAGTGTGGAGAGTTTGCCTTAAAAAATCTGATAATAGGGACGAAAATTGATTTGCCTGCAATATGAATAAAGTCTTGCAGCACCATCATTGTGGAAATTTTATAAGAAGTATTTCTAATCATCATATATAATCATATTTAGTGCAACATAGTGAAACTGGGTCTCTGCAATTAACCTATCCCTAAGGAGCAGTGTGCAGCCACTGTACCGCTGCTGAGGACAAACTCCAGCTCTTAGCCTGTGCTGCACTCAAAATTGCACACTTCACAATATACAGCTGCTAAACACTGAACAAACCAAACTATGTATGATGATTCACTGTGTGGCTCTCATATTAGCTGGCCAGCTTTTGTATTTAAGTTGAGTTTCATTAAACTTCCCACTTTGGCACACAATTATGTAAACACAATATTGTATGAACCTTTAAAGCACACATAGGCTGGGCAATAAAATAAATACATAAAAGCCATTATGCATGCATTTTAAAAACTGACACAAGTGTTTATATAATAATTTATAGGATTGCATGACTGCTAATCCTTGTCATACCTGTTGCACTTTATCAAAGCCTATAAAGTAATAAGCCACAGTAGGGGTGTGACGAGAACTCGCGATATTAAAATTTGATGACATTTCTCGTTTAGGTGAAAGGCTGTCTCACAAAATAGCATATCCAGCTGCAGCTAGTATGATGTCAGTCTGAAGATATTAGCACTGACGATGCCCCTGTCTTTTTTAAATCTTTTGTGTGTCAGCAGTTTAGTTACCCGGTGGAAATAATAAACAGCCACAAAGTGACAGACAAGACAGGAACAATCTGTAAGCACTAGAAGAAAACACTGCCCACACGGCAGCTAACACTACTGACAAAGTGCTACTCTGATTATGGTTTGCACTTAAAAATGAAAACTTAGTTTTATTTATTTTGTTATTAATGCGTTCTTTTTGTCTTATATATTTAATTTGTGGAAAGAAGTTTAGAAGCTACAATCTCGTGCATAGTTCATGCATGTACAGTTCTAAATTATTTCAAAATGCACCTGCATTGATTTGTAACTTACTCTAACAAAAGGCTATTTTTTTCAGTCATATATTTAAAGTTTTCTTGAAAGTAGTGTTAAAATATCATCTCGTCTCATGAGCTGAGTGTACTGGCACATCCCTAAGCCACAGAAAAAAAACCCAACAGCATCTGGAAGCTGACTGGCAGCTATTTGCCCCCCTTTGAGTCCTCTGGACAAAGCTAATTATAGACCAGGTCCTGTCAGAGCTGCCAGCAAAAGCTGAGACAATACAGCCCTGAGCAAACAAAGCCCAACATCACAGCAGGCTTACCTCCATTACCAGGTACACTGAGCTGGCAGTTTCCTAAAGAGGAGACAGATAAGAGTGGGGGTAAACAAACACACATAAGTGACACGCACAGGAAGGAACAGGAGGTACTTGTGCTTATTGATCACATTCAAGCAAACTGAGCTGGTGATTCACATTGGAGAAATATTAACAGCCCAAAGGGGTTGCAGAAAAAAATAAGGATCAACTGCTAAGACAAGACATATATATATATATATATATATATTTACAGGAAAAAAAGAAAATAAGAAAGAACAAGAACACAAGTCAGAGTCAGATATCAACAAACATACAACAGCACAATAACAGTCTAGATAAAAACAATTATTTTGTAAAACTGGATTCATGTCAGACTCCTGCAGCAGTGCATTTTTAAAAGAAAAGTGGCCTGTTCCTTATTGTGAAAACAGCAAACTTGCCTGCATCACTAAGAAATCTACTCTGATGCATTAAAACTGAACCAAAACAACCAGAAATCAGATTGTTGGCTCTGCTGTCAACAGCGGGACCAAAACAACCAGCACATTATGAGTGAGGGAGATGGAGTCAATTGCCTAAAACTTTTAACTCATAATCTCCAACAACAACACAAACAAACAATAACTTACTATAAATTTGGTAACAATTGGGATAAGTTTTGTTACTGCACATTTTAGGGGGTTCAGCAACTCTTCAAATGTCTGTAACAAACTGTCTTTTAGTGTGATTCTCTCTCATACAACCTGCCCGAGGCACAAGGAAAAGAAAACACAGCTCGCTTGAAAAAGCCCCCTTATCTCATGGCAACAGATGACTGCTTTCTTTCACTCTGACCCCGTCTCAGTATCTTTTTGAATCCACCAGTTACAGGCCAGACTGTTTTCTACAGTTCAGCTGAGTCAGGCCTTTTGAAATTGGTTGTCTCTCTGGCTTTATTGAGGATGAACCCTCTGGTTTACCACAGGCTGTCCTGGTTTTAGCATTTACCTAACAGTGCTGGAGCACCACATATCTGTTAGATAAAGAGTTTTCTTGTTATAAAACACAGAGAGGACTAGGTCACCTTTCTAGGGGCAACTATCTCCTGTTTCACAAGGTTAAGTGTCCTCAGTGAGGGCAGCACAGTCCTCTGTGGGTATAAATGTGTAGCTATAAAGGACATTCATGATCGTTTACCCTGCCAGTGACTTTTTCCATTGATTTTTTGATCTATAAAGCATACAATGATTCAACATGGTGAAGATTTGATGTATTTTTGTTCGAAAAAAATGACAATCCAGTCAATCTATATGCTTTTTACTCTTTACTATGCTCAATCAGAAAAATAGGAGGTTGTTGCGCTTCTAAAATCTTTTGGTGCTGTAACTGTCACGCCAGAGTTTGCCTGCAACTCCCAGACGATCAAGAGTAATACAATTATTCAACTCTCAAACTAATTTGGATAAGACAATAATATAAAACGGGAATCAAAGCAACTGCATCCCTCTGGTGTCCACTGCTCAGTTTGGTTTCAGTTTCCTTCTGACCTAATTAGATAGCTTGATGGCAGGATCCCCTGTTCAGAACAGCTCCACTGTCTGCCGCTGAGCAACAACAAACCTGTAATCTTAGAGTCCAGCTCAGTCTATCTTATATGCCCAGAGAGAGGTGCTGCAGTGAGTCAGAGAGTGATAACTGAGTAGAGTACATTTGAGTTCTACATGGGGAAATGCACTGTAACAGGCAGCACACAGCTTTATTGAAAAGTACAGTCAATTCCCCTTTGCCATCAATACAATACAATTACTGTGCTGAAGTTTTGGGGCAACTGAAAGTGCTCAGCGTATAATCAAATGCATTGCTGGTCCTGATGGTTTTTTTTAACCTTCTTTGCATGATGACTAAGCACTCTGCCCAAAAACAGGAGAGGCAGAGGATTAAAGGTCAATTAAGGCAAATCAACAAAAACAAAGCTGAAGGTCTGGAAATAAATCCTGCACTGCTCCGCTTTCATCCAGGATTATTATGTAGATTTTAAATTTGAGATTTAATGTGTAATAAAAAAATTTAATTTGATCAACAATGAATCAAAAGTTAAAGACATTTTTGTAAATTTATGAAACATAATCCAATGCAACAGGATGTGTGTCAACATTCCTGCAACGCTTACACAACAAAATGTTAGCTTAAGCAGACATGTTAGTTCTCTGCAAGTAAAACAAGTTTTTCTATCAGTTAAGCATCAATTGCTCAATACTGAACTAATGCCATTGTATAATATTCTAGTCTTTTCCAAGTGTTACATAATCTGTGCCTCAGATGTTGTTTTTTTTTAAACCAGTTGGAGTGTTTGTCATGGATCAAACAGACAAAAGAAACACCTGGTGACTTCAGATATGCACTGATGTTGGGGCAGGGGGCCGTGCTGTCCAAACTACCTGGCAGGTGTTACCACAGACTGGTTACTAGGCTACAGGAGAAAAAATCGCTGTCACAGTGGACTCTTGGTCATCACCTTACAATGTACCATCCATCTGGTGTGGAAATGGGGTAAGAGATTAGAAAACAGGTATTTTCACCTGCAGCTGTATGGGAGCATAACACCTTGTTTACACACTTGACATCAGAGTTGCAAGCAGAACTATTTGAGGCAGGTATAAGAGTGGAAAAAAGCAACAGATTTAAACTTATATCTTTTGAAGAACATTATTCCACAACATTTAGCTCAGCATTGTTCAGAAGGACAGCTGCTTTACTCTAAACACTTTTGCTTTATGAACCTGGGCTCTGAGTGTGACCTTTTGCATACGTTAACATTAGCTAATATTTGATCATGATCAATGATGTACAAGGAGATTTTAATAAACTATGTGTCTAGTTCATAAATAAACATGCTGTCTCTTATTGATGAAATATTATTTTACTCCCCCACCATCCATCCGTTATTAAGCTTAATGCTACTTTTAATGATCCCGCCTGCCAAATCTGCAAATTATTTGCGTTACCAGCAGATATAATTTCTATCTTGGTATCATTACTGTACACAGGATGTAAACACAGGAGATGATGACCGAGCTCAGCAGGACACTCAGAGGAAGAAGTACAGATGTACTTAGACTTTACAAGGATTTAAACATGTCGAAACAAGATGAAAAGGAAACAGATATTTTAAAAAGCACCAGATGTAGGAAAGCTTCATTTAACAACTATGGGAAAAAATATTCAAGCTGCATTAGACAGAACTGGGTCATGTGGAATAGACAACAAGCCATCTGCTCTACTTTAAAGGCACAGACTGATGCCAAAACTGGGACAGTAAGAGGTGTGATAATAAAGTATGTAAACAGATGCATTCACACTATGCTGTGAGCTCACTCCTCACGTGATTTCAGTGCTGCTTGCGAGTGTAGCATTACATACCTGAAAGTCCAGTAATGCAACAATGTTCTCATGTTTCAGTTCCTGCAGAGACGATAGAGAAATGCATTGCTCAGATGGTGTTTATTTCAAGTTTTTCATGCCTAACTTTAAGAATATGTCCATGTTTTACAGTCCATTTTGAGCCAGCTGTGGTCTAAAAGAGACTCAGGCAAATCTTCTTTCACCATGACATCTCAATGTTCAAGCCAGAAACAGCTTTATGTTTCAAGGAAACCTCAGAGAGCAAAATTTACATGCTGAGTTTTGTACTCAACTTTTATGGTGGGGTGAGAAAAAGCGTTCTGTCTGAAAACATAATAAACTGGGATGGGATGTGCACAGCCCAAGACAGGAAGGCTCTGCAGCAGATGATTAAAACTACCCAGAATATCCCTGTTACCCATTAACAGAGCATCAGTGATATCAGTGAGGTGAGATGTCTGATCATTGCCCCCACCTGCTCCCTCTGCTTCTGTCTGCCAAGAGATACAGAGGTATCTGCTACTGTGGTTTTATTTTTGCGATGTTATTAATTACTTTTTCATTTCCATATTTTTAAGGTTTAATAGTAGCATAAGGAAACTACAACTGTGTTTCATTCTACAACCTTATGTTGTTGTATGACTATCATATGATCCTTTATCTTAAATCTTGTCCAACTGGGTGATCATGTTGAGATAATCAGCACTCTTATCTCACTTCAAACAAGGCACCTCTGCAGCTCTAAATGCTGCATTGCTTAAGCAACAACAACAACATGTTTTAGTGAAAACACATAAGCCAAATGACATAATAAATAGATTATGCAACTTAGAAAGATCAACGCACATTTGAAATGAGAAACAGCTGAACAATTGTAATCTTTATCACTGCTGCTTTGGACAGAAAGTGATGTTTTTTTCCCTTCAGAACAAGCCATGTTTATTTATACACATTTTTACATGTATGTTCCTTATAATAGTGCTTAAAGTAAACTTATAACTGGAAGCCAGTCATTGCTTGCAAAAGAGTACTTTCTGAGAGCATGTGACTTACCTTGAGTATTTTGATCTCTTTCCCCAACAGTGTCTGGGATTTGGCCAGATTCTTCTTGTTTATGCACTTAACTGCCACCTCCCAGTCATGTTTCTATGGGAAAACACAGCATGTTGAGCACACAACAAGCTTTTATGGGTGGATTAAAAAAAAAGAAAAGAAAGAAAAGTGCAGCATGTGAAGTGTGTGGTACACCACACCTAATAATGGCATGTGAAGTTCTATTGTCTTTGCTTTTAGAAAAGTAAATACATCAAATTTGTGAGATCTGTCAATATAATAGGATCTAGCATGTTTGGATATATAAGTTGTCATTGTAAAGCACATAAATGTGGAATACTGTTGACTTATTGTCTGTGTGCTTTCCTATTCTTGGTGTTGTTTATAAGGGTTTCCTTAATGGAATTGAATACTTATCATCTGCTGAGAGTGTTACCAGCCAGGGCTCTGGTTACTGTGATAGTTCAGTAGATTATTCAATTCTTCAGTACTACACTTCCTATTATCCAATGCAATATCATTGCAAGGGCATTTCATGATCTAACAGCAAATTTGTATTATGTATTAATGCACTGCAATTTGTGTTATTGATGCCATTATCCTCTATTTGGGAAGAAATGTATTCGTGTGTCAATTAACTAATGAACAACAGAGATGCTACAGGCCTAACCTTGCATTACCTCTTTGTTTTGACTTGTGTCAGCAGGTGTAGCGCATTGTTACTACTAGTGTGTGACAAAATCATTGTAAAGCCGTTATAATGTATACTCTTTCACTGCAGTTATGGGACATGTTTCAACACGTTCATCACGGCCTCAGTATGCAGCTCATGCAAATCATGTCTGCTGTTTTACATATAAATTGGCCACGATTATGGCGGCGCATCATCTGCATCCTATGACTGCCGAACGATGAAAACCATCTCAAAGTGAATATTAAAACATTAAAAAAAAAGTGTCAAAAAGTATTTCAGAAATGCATCCATTAGCTGGCTGTTGTTTTAGGGTACATCCTGTATGCTCACCCAGGCCTCTTAAGGCCGTACAATGAAAACAAACAAGAATGACTTCAAAAAGCGACTCTCCTCTCACAATACGACGAGCAAACACTGAAGTCACTTTTAATGTCACCAGTGTTAAAAAATAGGTAAAATAATTATATTAAGAGTAGGATGGAGATAATATTCACCTCTCTGTGTCTGCCTTTGCAGACGACAGCAAATGCGCCATGTCCTATCAGGTCCTTCCGACTGAACTCAAATTTTCCCACCGTCTCCATGTTGTGTCAAAGTCCAATATTTTACTACTTGGACACGGAAAAAACACCAGGAGGCCTTAGGACACCCTTCTTGGAAGCAAGAGCTCCTTTCTCCTCTGTCAAGTAGGGGCAGCAGCAGCAGCAGGGATGTTCACCCCCCCTTTCACTTGCCATGGGCTGCCTTCCTGACAACAAGCTGGCGTCTTCTCTCATGTTCGCACGCATTCGTGTTGGAGTTTGACTCCTAACACAGCTGTAGTGTAGTTTCCATCGCTGACATCGCAGCCAACTCGAAGTTAGCTAAGTTAACAAACGGGGGGGATCGGACGAGTGTTGCTGTTGCAGCTATCTCTGACGTGCCACCTTAAATAGCAGCTCGCTGCGTTTTGTTTATATACAGAAGAGCCTCACTTCTGTCGCCTGAAGCTTCCGCGCGGTCAAACGAGTGCTGCCCGTGAACTGAGGCGAAGTTCACAGTGTCTGGTAGAAGTGTTTGTACATCCCCTGTAATCTGTCGCAATTAGCAGCTGACTCGCCGAGACTCCTGTGGCATCGACCATCCAAACAAAGCAGACAGCGACTAGCCTCTGCAGCCACTGCGCATGCGCAAAGCAACTACAGCTGGAGACTTGACGTCAGAGGAACAGGGCCCGCCCCAGTGGGCCTCGGTCTCTGAAAGTGAATGAAAGTGTTGGGCATTTGTTTTGGAGTTTTTTCACTCGTTTAGTCAGACTTATGAATGTGAAATTGTCTCTTATAACAGAAGTAGATGGGATACGTGCATAGCCTTGAGCAAAAGAGTGAGCTAAAAAAATTACATGGTGAAAAAATATGAGACAAATGTGGGGAAAAGAGTGAAAAAATGTCAGGATGAAAATACAACTGCAATAAACGGGTAAAAAAGAAAATACTCGAAATGGACATGGTGACATCCTAGAATACGTCGTTTTATGATAAATCAACAGCCATTTGGCTCACGAATTATGCTGTTTCTTCCTACTAATAAAACTACTGTGTTGCAGAGAGGGTACAATTTAAAGAGATAGCATGTCAGGGTTATTCTTAGCATAAACATTTAGAAAAAAATAAGAACTATTTTTAAAACACCTTGTCTGACATCTGACTGTATGAATAGTGTAAGCTGTTTGATGTTACGGATATGTTTCAGACAGTTTTAAGAGTTTAAAACTCCCATACTCACTTTCCTAACTGAAACAAAAGACCTACTTAAAACTGTGTAAAATATCTGGAATTTGTTCAACAATTAATGAATTAATCTCCTCCAAGAGTCAATAATACTGTATCCCCTTACGTTACATTTTGAATTGTTGAAGTCCTAAGTTTGTTGTTAAACTCACCACTAGGTGGAGTTAATGATCATTATTCATTATTCATCATTATCATCATAATCATCATCACCATCATCACTGATATAATTTTTTGTGGAGGGGGAGCCTCCAACACCAGAAATGTGCTGTATTTTCCATATGTAGGAGTGTAAATTTTGCATTATTATCAAGTTTTTAAGTACAGTAATAATCTCCTCCCACCCTTTCTCTGGGAGTAAAGACTGCACTGCATCATGAACCTCAAAGCTGAGGAAAGAGAAGATCCACATGTCTGAAGTGGGGAAAAAAGAGAGGACCGTAGAGATGATGCAGAATGATAGCAAATGAGGAAAGAAGCAAAAGGGAATGATGGGAGGGACTGTTAAAAGTTTAAAGTAAGAGGATGAGACAGAAGCCCAGACACAGAGAGGCTGTGTTGATGGGCAAAAATTCAATATGGGTTGGGAAAATCATGGACAAGATGGCAGCAGAGACATATGGAGCAGTTTCAGATGGAAGAACATCGAATAAATGGAAAAAAATAACTTTAAGAAGATGGCAGTAACATCAAGAGAGCTTTCATCTGTTAAAAACATGCCAAATGCAATCAAAGAGAAACTGTCTTTACCATCAGTTAATGTTCCTTATGTATTTGTGTGTTAGGCTTGGATTGAAATAGTTTGTCCTCATGCCTGTAAAATCAATTTATATAAAAGTATTATAAACAACTCAAATCAGCCATCTAACTGTCCTTCAGTCCACTTGCAGGACATTCCATTAGTTGAATGTATCACTCATAAACTAAGCTTTTACAATTTAATGAGAGGCTAACTCCAGTGTAGGTATATCAGTCTCTATCAGGCTGGATGGGTTGATGCATTACTGACAAATATGCTACAGACTGTTTAATAATTAGATATTGTCCTTGAGAGCAAAGTCTTTCCACAGACTGGTGCAGATGATAAATGTGCACATAATTCAACATTATAACAACAGCAAAGAGACTGTGATATGAATTTATAACACTATATTGCAGCATGATTTTCACAGCCAAATATAGATAAACTGAGGGCTGTTTTGTTGCAGAGGTCATAAAAATGTGTCTGTACATTATTATTGTATGAAAATTGTGTAATTTCATATATGTCCTCAAAGGTAATACGCTTTTTAAATAGTTTCTGTTTATTAAAGCACCAGAGGGGGGCGGTAAAGGACTTCAAAAGGGTGCATGTCTACAGCATTGTAAATATATTGTTAATGTTATTTGACTATTACTCTATCTTAGTCTGTGGATATTAATTTTCATCAAAAGTTGAGAAATAGGTGACAATATTCACTCAGGAAATGATGTAATTGATGATAGCAACTTGAAAAAAAGTATGTCTGAACTGAAAAAAATATATTTTAAGAGGATCAGTTGGAGTGAAAATGTAGTCATTAAAAAATACGCTAAATTATTTAAAGGGAGATGACTTTTGAGGAATTCAGTTTTCTGATGTTTTTTGGCATACAGTGGAAGAATCAGTATGATCACCTTGAAACATCCCGCTCTCACTTGCAACCTGACTTCAAAGAGCTGTGTATCTTACCTGATAGCGAGTTAGATGACAGCCAGTTATTGCATAATACTGGAATGTTATTGTCCAACAACACTAGTGCATGCTATCATAAATTAGTCACAGTGGTTCTCCTGACCTAAGTACCAGGCTGAAGTCACAGGGGCACACAACAGGCTGCAGTTATGCTGATGCTGCAGTTTTGTTCATGTATGTAAAAACATCCTACAGTCTACATTCACTTTTCACTCTGCTGCTCATCAGTGTGTTTCACTGTGTTGGAAAGTTAGATGGTGTGGGACAGTTGGTGTACTTTGCTGTAAGCGAGCCACCAGCCATCATCACCAGGTGTCTACTTTGCAGGGGTTTGCTCTGGTTTTGAATATTTTAGCTTCTCTGTAGTTTCCTCAGAATGATTGATTGGTTCACCCTGGCCCACATTAAGTCTCTGCTGGTGACAGTTGGTGCAAAGGCCTTCAGGTGTTCACTCTGGTTGGAGATGATACTCTATAGCCGGCAGTATCCCAATAAACTTGCACAATACAAATTTATACAGTAGAGGTTGTCTTGAAATCCCATTTTTAATAGATGCTGTAGCACATAATTAATAACATGTTATCTATGATTTTGTATCTGTAATCAAATTGACATTCACACACACACACACAGACGCACAGACACACACACAGACAGTCATCACAAGTCATCACATTCCTTCAAGGGCATAATGATCTGTTTTATCAGGGCACACTGAATGTGTAATGCATTCCGGCCATGTTTAAACATACTAATGATCCATCAAGGTCAATTATGTGTGTCGAAAAGCACGTCGGCACGTTTGCACGTACAAAGTACTCTTTATATGTTTGTATTCTTGGATTTTGCGGTTGTATTTTACCACTACACAAACCAAACAGACATTCTTGAACTTTATATGCTAATTTTATTTAGATACCTTTGGAGTATTGATGTGTTTCATTTTCCATATTAAAATGATATGCTGGTCCACTGTGTGTGAGTGTTTGATTACACCTTGTGAGAACATTTAGCCTTTTCACACACATACATAATGACAACATATCTCACCTCTTCACACAAAACATGGTCCCCAAAAGGTGAGATTAAGCACTGAGGGTTAACATTAGTTTCAAAGTAGGATATGGTTTTCAACAAGGCAACGTTACCATACAGAGAGAATAAGCTTTCACAAAAAGATTCATTACATTAAGTCCCTACAGCTTTGAAAAACAGGTGTGACTGTGCTAACTTGTGTGAGTGGGTTTTTGCACGCCATAAAGGCTTCTTTATCTTGTGTTTTCATGCAGCTTTTCTACTTAAATATAAGGCGCTTTACTGTTTCAAAGAGCTGAACATGAAATAAAACATTAATGAGGAACATAAGCAAAATGTTTATAAAAATGTACAAGAGTGAGATAAACTGCATACAAAATATTGTAGCTACATATATTGTATATAAAAAAATATTTGAAATAATTTAATATACGTATTTTTAAAAAAGGTAAGATACAACAATACACAATACACTCTAGTACATTCACACCTGGGTAATAGATGAAAGAGTTATACTGTTGAATGGTAGAGAAAGTTCTCATGTAGATAGATAGCTACAAATCTCACCATGAAGGTCACTGCTTTTTTCCAACCCATCCCTATTGAAATGAACTTTTAGGACTTGATCAGCATAATAGTTTTGTCGGCATAGTGCATTGCTATGCTCAAGCGTGTGATCCCTGCCAGTAGGTCATGCCAGATAATTAAACCGAGAAGCTGAGGGAAATTCAATACACTCTTTTACAACTGAGGGAGCCTTGGACTCACGGGAGACTTTGGTATTCATAGACTGAATGTAAAGCTTTTCTAAAGCATCAAGTCGCTCTCACTCCTGTTAGAAACACAAGTCGCTAAGGGACTTTGGCTGTGTCACATTACAGATCAGTAAGCTTAGAGTGGCTGAGCAAGGGACCGCATTGATAAATGTTTTCAAAACTGCAGTTTATTCACCAAAATCTTTAAACTTCTGCATTGTCACTGACTTTTACGCTTACTGATGTCTATGTTGTTAGGAACTGCGTTTAAAAAATGATGAAAAACTCAACAGTAAATGAATTTTAAGGACTAATTTAAGGAGCACTATACAGCGCTTAAAAGAGTACCTGATCAGTTCGGCATCAGTAGAACAAAAGCAGTGTAGCAGAATCTGGAAATATCTTTTTTTATCAAGTTCCACACATTAGTCTTCTTACTTGTCAAAAGCTGGAGCTTCCATTACCCACAATGCAACCCATCCACTGACAATTACAGGTGTGTTAAGCTAGTAGCGCCTAACATGGCCTAAAGCTGCTAGCATAAAGCAGAGATGAAGCACGGGCTGTAAAAGATCTGGGAACCTACCTTCTTTTTAACTCCACATTCACACACTGGTTTGATTTTCAAACTTCTGGTCTCACATGCAAAACAATGCTGACTCAAATGACATCGCTTAAGGCAATTTAACAAAACTCTGAACAGCTCCCTCTGGAGACCAAAAAGATTTATCCTTTTTTTTTTTTCCACACATGCAGTAGTAGTACTCACTAACGGACTTTGATGTTTAAAACCGATGGCATTCCCCTTAAGAGCTACAACAAATTTCAACGGATGCCAATCATTATAATGTCAACTTGTAGCAACTGGTATCTACATCCATGTTTCTTAATTATTTACATGCAAAGCAGTAAAAGCAGTGAATGCACTAATAAATCAAGTTCAGTGTGTTACCTGCTGGATAATAATTGAGAGCAGTAAGCTTCAGACAGTCGTCTTGCTGTTTTATCTCCACTGGATTAAGGGCCTTGGGGGCATTTCAAAGTCATCATCTGATAAAATCTGTCAGTTTGCTCTCCAGAGAAAGAACTGACTGACAGTCTGGCGAAATCGAGAGTGTTTGCTTTTTTAAAATTCTGTTACTCACTTTTCATGTATTTCATCAAAGGGTGCAAATACATACACATTCTTTAACCAACCAGAAGTAAAAAAATATTGCGTAAAAAAAAAGAACTGATTTAACTTTCTTATTCAAGCAGAAGTAAAAAGTACAGCCTCTGAAATGTATTTAAAGTAATGAGGAAAGATTAGCCAACTGAAAGACTTTTCTACCAACGAGCTTTTTGAGCAAAGCTAATTAAACACGACATCATATAAAACTGTAGAGTTTAAATAATTTCAACTTCAAGTAAAAAATGAAATAATCTTAAAGTAACAAACATGAACTATGTTGCAATGTTTAACTTACTCTGTTGTCGCTGTGCATCGTTGGCTGTTTCACTGTCATCTGTGTCGCTACAAGTTTTTCCTGTTTGTTACATCACATCCACAAGATGAGGTTAAGACTCGCTCATTTGTTTATTTCATCTTGCAGCGTCTTTTGATTTGTTTTTGTCATAGCGGGCTGATGGATACATTTCGGAATCATCTTGTGTAGGCCCGTCCATCTGGCTGAAAACCTGTTTTAATGCTGTTGAGGCTGTGCAGCAATGCAAAATTTGAAAAATGATTTATAATTTGAACCTGAGCCTTTTTTGAAATATACATTTATTTAAGTGTAAATTATTGGCTCTAGATGTAGTAAATATACATATATTTGTGTAGAAATGTATTGAACAAAAGTAGAGAGTTAAAATAAATATTCAAGTAAGGGATCTGAAATCTATTTGAAAATATCTGAAATATATTGATATCTGAAATATCTTCTGAAGTGCATTTACAAAGTATTTGTGCTTTGTTACTTTGCACCTCTGTATTTTACATCAACTTCAGCATTTATCCTCTCTCCTTTTAAATGTTACTGTGACAGAATAATAATGGAAATACTGACAGTACGTGTAAAGTAAACCAACACACCTTTAAAAAACAAAAACAGACAGATTCATAATACGGTATCCTGTATTTCTGCAAGTCTTGTAATTAGATTTCTTTATTTTTTACATGAGTTCCTACACGAAATTGTGGCTTCATATAGTGTTTATGCCTTGTGTCTATTTTTGCAGCACAAATTCCATCAAGGCGAACTCCTCCATGTGGAGCTCTGTCACTTAAACACACCAGACATCAAGAGTGAAGGTGATGCCTCTGCTTAAACTTTGGATTGTGCAGAAAGGAACGAGTGCACCCCTCCTTCCGGCTGAGTCCCCTGGTTTGTGTGGGCAAGAGTTGATTTCAGTGTGACCTTTTTGGGGGATGTGAAGGCAGAGGACTGCCAGAGCCCAGTCTGACACATCTGCCAAATGATTCTCTCTACACACACAACTTCAAACCAGCTCCTTCTGCAGACCCTCCCCTCAACACCGCTGCCAGGAGCCGGGCTGTTGGCAGCAGCACTCCTCCACAGTGCTGTGGCTGTGGGAACAATTGCACTTTGGTGAACACACAATTACATATATGCATAGTTAAGCAAAGAAACGGAGCGGTTCCTGCTTCTTTATTTGCATTCAATCTTGCTGCACTCAAGATTTGTGAATTTGTTTTATGTCTACCGAAGGGCCACAGAAATGAGACAAAAGTTGCTGTTGAGTATTTATTTGTTGAGCACTTTTGGAAACTTTTCCTCTGTTATGGTTAATTGTTTTCTAATTAAATAATAATTTGCAGCAGTTATGTATTTCTCTCCATATGTTAGCCATAGCTGTCCAAATGTCTTTACATCTGCCTGTCTGTGTGCCAACGTGACTGTCATCTTTTTATCAGCCTCATCACGGCCGTATCAGTGATTTCACTGATGGTTCCATCCAGATGTTTTTTGCATAACGTGATGATGATTTCTCATGATGTGCTTATGAAATGTGCCAGGATGAAAGGAAAACATTGCATACTCAATATATAATTTATGCTTTATGATGTAATCAATTTTGATTATGCTGCAGGTCCTCCAATGTGACACAGTCACAGTTCAGCGCCTCAGGAGACGGAGGTGATTTAATTTAAATAATGCAAACAGTGTGCCAATCAAGACCGAGCGTGGTTGTAATGTAATCATTAAATATGGTGAATGTAGAACTGCTTATGATAATGGAAGTTTTTTTTAAGAAAAAGCAAAATCTTTAAATTTATCAGTTCTTTTTGAAAGTACATTTTGAAGCAATGCAAATTAAACCTCCCTGATTCAATACCTGTTAACACGTACACGCAAACTGTTTAATTTTTCATTCTAACAATTAGGTTTGCTTAAGGTGGCAGCTCAAATAGGATCAGTCGGACAAACAGTTGAAAAGTGACCCGTCCTGCTGCATTTGCCCCCCAGGAGCAGGTGCTCTCCTGGTGGCTGTCGAGCCACACCAGTTAATTAACACTGCTCAAGTGTGTCAAGAGGGAGGAAGAAAAATTGCTGCTCTTAACCGTGTCACACCCCGGCCAGGAAGGCGTGACAAAGGGGGAATGCCGGGGGAATGACAATGTATCCATATTAAACTAACATGATAATAAATTACTGGAATTTGAAAAAAAAGGTACATTGAAAAGCAACACAACGAAACACAATAGCTATTGTGTTTGTGCAGGTAATATTGGGATGCAGATACACAAAATGGAATTGTAAACAGAATAATACACAATCAAGCAGGGAAAGCAGAAATTATGGTTAATTTAACCTCAGAAGAGGAGTGAGTTTTGGTTTGTATAATCTGCTGGAGGTCACTTGTATCCTCTTTGTTACATTAATTGATGTGATTTTGAAGTGAGGGTGAAGTCTGTGACTGACAAACTGTTGTTGTGGTACATAATATTCCTCCACACTTATCTTAGTTGTCTGCCACCCACAGCTCACTTTGATCAAGAACTAAGCAGCATCTGAGCTGCTGAATGTTTTTGATCAGGTGACATTTTTCCTCTGATGTTCTTTTCCAAAGAAAAAAAAAGGACATATATATTTACAATCCTTTGCCAGCCAATCTGTTCATGAGGCAAACTCACAGTGTGTGTGCTGTGTGATTGACATGATGTAGTGTGCATTCCTTAAGAACAGTGGTGACCATTACAAGACAAACATGCTTAAGAACATCAGAGGGATGGGGAGCAGCTCCAGCTGGTGACTGCAAGCTGCCATGTTACCTTCATCTGTCTTCAAGTCTGGGCACCTTTTCAATGACACTAAATAATTACACACTCAGCCCACACAGCCATGGCGCTAAGTACTCCAAATACTCTGTCTTGATACAAAATTGTGTCACCACAATTAGCCATTAAGGTCATTCAGATTCTTTTTATTTTTTTCTACAAAAATATTTTACATTAGAAAACACACCTTGAAATATACACAGTCCACTTGGCTTTGCACTAACCATGGAACATCTTAACTCAAATATATCTGTCTATATGTAAATTGTAGGTAAATATATCAGCAAGAATAAATCTGGATGCTATCTTGTGAGGTCTGCCAACGATGCAACTAGAATGAGCTTGGATTGATGAAGAAAATCCTCCAGTGGTGATAAAAAAAGCATCTGTGAGCTATTATCTGATCGAAGCAATATGGAATCACAATCTATCCATATTTATTACAAAAATACAACAAAACCAATGCTGCCTCTGATAATGGCAGGGAATGCTTCTGCACCAGGGCTGAAAATAATGAATTCATGGAGATTCCATCCAGCGGTTCCTGAAAGAGCGTGGGAGGGCAGGTAAGGGATTTAGGCTAATAGCGTTAAGGATAATGGCATTAAGTGACTTGGACTGTAACTTTCTGTCATGCAGGAAGTCATTGATTGGTCTCACTTTCCTCAACTGAGGGTGCCCTTTTCTTCCTTGGCTCTGCTGGAAATTATTCGCCTGTCTACCTGTTTACAGCCCAGGATGACATTCATCTACCTGTCGACATCCATGCAGGCCATTCATTTGTCTTCCTGTCAACATCCCATGGGGCTATTCATCTGTAAGCCCAGCTATCTATTACACTACATCCCAGGGAACTTTTCAACTGTCGGTCTAGATACATGCCAAGGTGTCAGTCACCTGTCTAACTACAGTATCTTAGATATCAGTTGTCATACTTTGCCGTGGTTTGAGTTTTTTAGGCAGCACTTCCTGTCAGGCTGAGTTACAATTCTGACTCTTTTTTGAGGAAAACCCCAACAATGATCACAACTGTAATCTTAACTGCAGCCAGCCTTAAACCTTCAACCAAACAACCTTTTGCTCCTTGGAGAATGGGATGCAGTAAGTAGCCTGCCAGGAAGTTCTGCTCAGTCAGGCACTATTTAAAACAATAGCTCGACATTTTGGGAAATATGCTTTTTTTGCTTTTACGAAGAAAATAATTAGACCAGGACCTAGTCAGCTTAGCAGAATATAAAAGCTGGAAACAGGGGGAAACTGCTAGCCCGGCTCTGTCTTAAAGTACCATTACCTCTCAGTTAACCCAAGACTTTATGCTAAGCTAAGCTACTCAGCTAGTAGCTGTAGCTTTATACTCTCAGACAGACATCAGAATGGCACTGATCTTGTCATTTAACTTTCAAGAAAAAGTATTATTTTTCCTCTTCCAGGATGCCCCACAACATCAAGCAGGGCTGCTGATGAAAACTAGCTTTTTCAGCTAACTGTGTATTTGATAAATACAAATTTTACTTTTTCAATAAATAAGTAAAGTAAAAACAAATAAAATACAGAAAATGAGCATATTTAATTTCCAAAATTGCCAAACCATTTGGTAAAGTACTATAATATCTTTATATCTATCTGCCTATTAAGCCATTATCATTTCAGGATGTCACTCAACTGTTAAAAAATCCACGACCTGTCTACATACCATGATGCCACTAATTATTGCTGTGAACATGTTGTACATGGAAAAAGTAACTGCTATGGGCACTGTTGTATTTCATGTGAACATATTCCCAAAAAGTCCAAACAGTTCATCTCAACTGCTTTGCAAAGTTGAGACAGTTGAGCTGTTCAACAGAAAACAAAAGGATAGAACTTGTGTTTCTAACTTGTGCAAACTCAATTTGCAAAGCATGATACTTGTCAGTGGAGAGATGTCTACAAGATATACCCAATATGATAATGTATGTATGTATTTATGCACTACCTATACTCCAAGGCGCTTTAGATGGCATGTGAAATAAATAACAGCAAAATAATAGCAAAACATACCCACTGATATTCATATGAACAAAGTGTTCCAGTTTATATTTTAAGTGTCCACTGGCCCTCCACTGAAGAGTCTCTTCTCTTTCTTGCACCCAGCTTGAGAACTTTGTCCCTGGCTTTGGCATCATAGCAGTTCATGGTAAAGGGCCAGTGAGAGAGTCCAGAGAGGTGGCAGCAGCCACAGGAGGGATGGGGAGGGGCGAGCGCCCAAAGGTGAGGCAGTGTCCGAGGTGCAGGAGCACACCTCGTATCCGTTCTCTGCGTG